>JAHIAL010000015.1:3000000-3442500 GCA_021605145.1 Aegilops bicornis | reverse complement strand
GGTCCTTTTCTACTAGTGCATGTAAATGCATGCACCGTATTCGGATAACTTGGCGGAAATACCGGGGGCTGGCTATATAGTAGCCCCACCAAACTCCTATGGTTAAGTGAAAGTGTTAAAGCAATATAGTCTGATTGCCTGGATTCACACGTGCTACCACCTCCTTAATGGACCAAGACATTGGATCAAGTGTGAAGAGCAGCACTTTTGCGAACACCCCGCATTATATGCGTGAAATTTGAAGCCGACCACTGCAAACTTTCAGGATATATATATATATATATATATATATATATATATATATATATATATATATATATATATATATACATAAACGACCGCACAGGAGGCATAATAATACTTTCAGGCAAAAGTATAAACACAACCTTTATAATCCAAATAACATTGTTCTTACAATTGAGATACATGTCACTAGAACATGGTATGCTTCGAGCACTAAGCCTCTATTACGGCGCCTTCTAAGACTTCCTCAAAATAGTGCTCGGCCGATACCCGGCCTACCCCGAACTACGGGATGCAATAGTGGTGGCTTCCATCTACTGCCCGATCGTCTTGAGGCGGGCAAGAGCCATCCAGCGCACCCTCTATGCACGCCCACCTCTTCACAGCGTCGATATGCGGCACCGCACCAAGGGTGTTGCACTAGGCCAAAATAACTATTCGGCCTCGGTCCCTCGGCCAAAGGTGATCCCACGACGGACACGATAGCAAGTCCGGACAACCTATGGAGCTCGGCCCACTCGGCCATTTGTTCATTTAACGGTGGGCCAGCGTTGGAGTCGCCTTTGTGACGAACAACCCTTCCACTACATGATCCTTTCCGATCTTTGAAAAACTTGAGTCGCTGTCGGCACTCCTCGCTAAATCAATGCAGCGTCTGTAGAACTCCATAATTTATCCGGAGGGGCATGCCGGGTCTCCAAACCTCGTCCGCAACAAAAGGGGCTTCCCAGCCGCAATATCTCGGCTTGACGGAGTTCCTCCTTCACCGCTTTCACGATCTGCGGCGGGTTTCCTTCAACGCTTCCATGGCTCTGCTTCAGTTCCGCCGCCTTCGCTTGGCTTTCCTTTTTAAGAACCTCATACCGGCCGGCAGCATCTTTCAGCTCAATAGCCATCTTGGCTAGTTTCTCTTTGCTCTGGAAATGGGCAGCCTGTTCGGATCTTAGCTCTTCGACCGCCTTTAGGGTGGCCGCATCACTCTTCCTGGCTTGTTCCTTGGCTCGGGCAAGTTCGGCTCGAAGGGTCTCCATAGCGACAGCTCCATCTGCAGTCACACAATATTACAGATACTAGCATCATGCTCCTCTTAATATGTATTGATCCTAGGAGAATACATACCCTGTGCCTCGTCAAGCCGCTTGTTTACAAGCACGATGTAGGCATCTGCCGCATCAAGTTGCTGCTTCAATTGACGCAACTCACCGATCCGACCAGCCACGGACCCGCAGCCACCTGCACATGAAAGCAAAGACGGTTATTACACGGGACTATGATCCTCTATTTGCCGTCTTTTTCGACGGTAATACGTCTCCAACATATCTATAATTTTTATTGCTCCATGCTATATTATCTACTATTTTGGACAATATTGGGCTTTAATCTCCACTTTTATATTATTTATGGTACTAACCTATTAGCAGGAGGCCCAGCCTGTAATTGCTGTTTTTTGCCTATTTCAGAGTTTCACAGAAAAAGAATATCAAACGGAGTCCAAACGGAATGAAACCATCGGGAGCATGATTTTTGGAACGAACATGATCCAGGAGACTTGGACCCTACATAAGAGAAGCTTCCAGGAGGCCACGAGGTAGGGGGGCGCGCCCACCCCCCAGGGCGTGCCCTCCACCCTCGTGGGCCCCATGTTGCTCCACCGACGTACTTCTTCCTCCTATATATACCCGCGTACCCCCAAACGATCAGATACGAAGCCAATAACCTAATTCCACATGGCAAACTTACATGCCCACGAGATCCCATCTTGGGGCCTGTTTTGGAGCTCACGGAGGGGGGCATCCATCACGGAGGGCTTCTACATCAACACCATAGCCTCTCCGATGAAGTGTGAGTAGTTTACCTCAGACCTTCGGGTCCATAGTTATTAGCTAGATGGCTTCTTCTCTCTTTTTGGATCTCAATACAATGTTCTCCCCCTCTCTAGTGGAGATCTATTCGATGTAATCTTCTTTTTGCGGTGTGTTTGTTGAGACCGATGAATTGTGGGTTTATGATCAAGATTATCTATGAACAATATTTGAATCTTCTCTGAATTCTTTTATGTATAATTGGTTATCTTTGCAAGTCTCTTGAATTATCAGTTTGGTTTGGCCTACTAGATTGATCTTTCTTGCAATGGGAGAAGTGCTTAGCTTTGGGTTCAATCTTACTTATTTGTCCTTTCCCGGTGTGATGAGGGGCAGCAAGGCATGTATTGTATTGTTGCCATCGAGTATAACAAGATGGGGTTTTTATCATATTGCATGAATTTATCCCTCTACATCATGTCATCTTGCTTAAGGCGTTACTCGCTTTCATGAACTTAATACTCTAGATGCATCTTTGGATAGCGGTCGATGATTGGAGTAATAGTAGTAGATGCAGCTAGGAGTCGGTCTACTTGTCTCGGACGTGATGCCTATATACATGATCATACCTAGATATTTTCATAACTATGCTCAATTCTGTCAATTGCTCAACAATAATTCGTTCACCCACCGTAAAATACTTATGCTCTTGAGAGAAGCCACTAGTGAAACATATGGCCCCCGGGTCTATCTTTATCATATTAAACTTCCAACACTTTGTTATTTCCTTTGCTTTTTTACTTTGTTTTATTTTACTTTGCATCTTTATCATAAAATACCAAGAATATTATCCTATCATATCTATCAGATCTCACTCTCGTAAGTGACCGTGAAGGGATTGACAACCCCTTATCGCGTTGGTTGCGAGGATTTATTTGTTTTGTGTAGGTACGAGGGACTCGCGAGTAGCCTCCCTCTTTGGATTGATACCTTGGTTGTCAAAAACTGAGGGAAATACTTACGCTACTTTGCTGCATCACCCTTTCCTCTTCAAGGGAAAACCAACGCAGTGCTCAAGAGGTAGCACGAAGGATTTTACCGGCGCTGTCGGGAGGTCTATGCAAAAAGTCAACATACCAAGTACCCATCACAATCCCTTATCTCCCGCATTACAATATTTGCCATGCCCATTTGCCTCGCGTTTTCCTCTCCCCACTTCACCCTTGCCGTTTTATTCGCCCTCTCTTTTTAGTTCGCCTCTTTTAAGCACTTTTTTTTCTGCTCGTGTGTTGGATTGCTTGTTTGTCACTATGGCTCAAGATAATACCAAATTATGTGACTTTACCAATACCAACAATAATGATTTCCTTAGGACTCCGATTTCTCCTCTTACCAATACTGAATCTTATGAAATCAATGCTGCTTTGTTGAATCTTGTCATGAAAGATCAATTCGCCGGCCTTCCTAGTGAAGATGCCGCTACTCATCTAAATAGCTTCGTTGATTTGTGTGATATGCAAGAGAAGAAAGATGTTGATAATGATATTGTTAAATCGAAGCTATTTCCTTTTTTGCTTAGAGATCGTGCTAAAGCTTGGTTTTCATCTTTGCCTAAAAATAGTATTGATTCTTGGAACAAGTGCAAAGATGCTTTTATCTCTAAGTATTCTCCTCCCGCTAAGATCATCTCTCTTAGAAACAATATTATGAATTTTAAGCAACTTGATCATGAACGTGTTGCACAAGCTTGGGAGAGGATGAAATTAATGATACGTAATTGCCCTACTCATGGTTTGAATTTGTAGATGATTATATAAAATATTTATGCCGGATTGAATTTTGCTTCTAGAAATCTTTTAGATTCGGCCATGGAGGCACTTTTATGTAAATCACTTTAGGAGAAGCTACTAAACTCCTAGATAATATTATGGTTAATTATTCTCAATGGCACCTTTGAAAGATCTACTAATAAAAAAGTGCATGCGATAGAAGAAATTAATGTTTTGAGTGGAAAGATGGATGAACTTATGAAATTATTTGCTAGTAAGAGTGTTTCTTCTGATCCTAATGATATGCCTTTGTCCACTTTGATTGACAATAATAATGAATCTATGGATGTGAATTTTGTTGGTAGGAATAATTTCGGTAACAACGCGTATAGAGGAAACTTTAATCCTAGGCCTTATCCTAGCAATTCCTCTAATAATTATGGTAATTCCTACAACAATTCTTATGGAAATTTTAATAAGATACCCTCTGAATTACTAGTGTTAAAGAGTTTATGAATTCGCAAAAGAATTTCAATGCTTTGCTTGAAGAGAAATTGCTTAAAGTTGATGAATTGGCTAGGAACGTTGATAGAATTTCTCTTGAAGTTGATTCTTTAAAGCTTAGACTATTCCTCCTAAGCATGATATCAATGAGTCTCTCAAAGCCATGAGAATTTCCATTGATGAGTGCAAAGAAAGAACCGCTAGGATGCGTGCTAAGAAAGATTCCTTTATGAAAGCGTGTTCTTCAAATTTCTATGAAAATAAAGATGAAGATCTAAAAGTTATTGATGTGTCCCTTATTAAATCTTTGTTTTGCAATATGAATCTTGATAATGATGGGACTGAATATGATCCACCTTTACCTAGAAGGTGTTCCAATAATTCAGAGTATTTAGATCTTGATGCTAAATTTGATAAAAGTGGGATTGAAGAAATCAAAACCCTAGATGCTAATAAACCCACTATTTTGGATTTCAAGGAATTTAATTATGAAAATTGCTCGTTGATTGATTGTATTTCCTTGTTGCAATCCGTGCTAAATTCTCCTCATGCTTATAGTCAAAATAAAGCGTTTACTAAACATATCGTTGATGCCTTGATACAATCTTATGAAGAAAAGCTTGAGTTGGAAGTTTCTATCCCTAGAAAACTTTATGATGAGTGGGAACCAACTATCAAAATTAAGATTAGGGATCACGAGTTCTATGCTTTATGTGATTTGGGTGCTAGTGTTTCCATGATTCCAAAAACTTTGTGTGATTTGCTAGGTTTCCATAATTTTGATGATTGCTCTCTAAACTTGCACCCTGCGGATTCCACTATTAAGGAACCTATGGGAAGAATTAATGATTTTATTATTGTTGCAAACAGGAATTATGTGCCCGTATATTTTATCATTCTTGATATAGATTGCAATCCTTCATGTCCTATTATTCTTGGTAGACCTTTCCTTAGAACGGTTGGTGCAATTATTGATATGAAGGAAGGGAATATTAGATTCCAATTTCCATTAAAGAAAGGCATGGAACACTTCCCTAGGAAGAAAATAAAATTACCATATGAATCTATCATGAGAGCCACTTATGGATTGCCTACCAAAGATGGCAATACCTAGATCTATCCTTGCGTTTATGCCTAGCTAGGGGCGTTAAACGGTAGCGCTTGTTGGGAGGCAACCCAATTTTATTTTTAGTTTTTTTACTTCTGTTTAGGAATAAATCTTTGTTCTAGCCTCTGGTTAGATGTGTTTTTATGTTTTAATTAGTGTTTGTGCCAAGTTAAACCTATAGGATCTTCTTGGATGATAGTTATTTGATCTTGCAGAAATTTCCGAAACTTTCATTCACGAAAAACAATTGTTAAAAATCACCAGAACGTGATAAAATACTGATTCCAATTGCTGCCGATCAATAAAAAAATTGCCTAGGTCGGATGTTTTGGAGTTCCAGAAGTTTGCGTTAGTTACAGATTACTACAGACTGTTCTGTTTTTGACAGATTCTGTTTTTCGTGTGTTGTTTGCTTATTTTGATGAATCTATGGCTAGTAAAATAGTTTATAAACCATAGAGAAGTTGGAATACAGTAGGTTTAACACCAATATAAATAAAGAATGAGTTCACTACAATACCTTGAAGTGGTCTTTTGTTTTGTTTCCCTAACGGAGCTCACGAGATTTCTGTTGAGTTTGGTGTTGTGAAGTTTTCAAGTTTTTGGTGAATTTTTTTGATGGATTATGGAACAAGGAGTGGCAAGAGCCTAAGCTTGTGGATGCCCATGGCACCCCCAAGATAATCTAAGTCCACCAAAAAGCCAAAGCTTGGGGATGCCCCGGAAGGCATCCCCTCTTTCGTCTACGTCCATCGGTAACTTTACTTGGAGCTATATTTTTATTCACCACATGATATGTGTTTTGCTTGGAGCGTCTTATATGATTTGAGTCTTTGCTTTTTAGGTCACCACAATCATCCTTGCTGTACACATCTTTTGAGAGAGCCATACATGGTTCGAAAATTATTAGAATGCTCTATGTGCTTCACTTATATCTTTTGAGTTATATAGTTTTGCTCTTGTACTTCACTTATATCTTTTAGAGCACGGTGGTGGATTTGTTTTATAGAAACTATTGATCTCTCATGCTTCACTTAGATTATTTTGAGAGTCTTAAATAGCATGGTAATTTGCTTAAATAATCCTAATATGCTAGATATTCAAGATTAGTAAAAACTTTCTTATGCGTGTGTTGAATACTAAGAGAAGTTTGATGCTTGATGATTGTTTTGAGATATGGAGGTAATAATATTAAAGTCATGCTAGTTGAGTAGTTGTGAATTTGAGAAATGCTTGTGTTGAAGTTTGCAAGTCCCGTAGCATGCACGTATGGTAAACGTTATGTAACAAATTTGAAACATGAGGTGTTCTTTTGATTGTCCTCCTTATGAGTGGCCGGTTGGGGAATGAAGCGATGGTCTTTTCCTACTTAATCTATCCCCTAGGATCATGCACGTAATGCTTGGTTTTTGATGACTTGTAGATTTTTGCAATAAGTATGTGAGTTCTTTATGACTAATGTTGACTCCATGGATTATACGCACTCTCACCCTTCCATCATTGCTAGCCTCTTCGGTACCGTGCATTGCCCTTTTCTCACTTTGAGAGTTGGTGCAAACTTCGCCGGTGCATCCAAACCCCGTGATATGATACGCTCTTTCGCACGTAAACCTCCTTATATCTTCCTCAAAACAGCCACCATACCTACCTATTATGGCATTTCCATAGCCATTCCGAGATATATTGCCATGCAACTTTCCACCATTCCTTTTATCATGACACATTCATCATTGTCATATTGCTTAGCATGATCATGTAGTTGACATAGTATTTGTGGCAAAGCCACCGTTCATAATTCTTTCATACATGTCACTCTTGATTCATTGCATATCCCGGTACACCACCGGAGGCATTCATATAGAGTCATATTTTGTTCTAGTATCGACTTGTAATCATTGAGTTGTAAATAAATAGAAGTGTGATGATCATCATTTTCTAGAGCATTGTCCCAAGTGAGGAATAAAAAAAGAGAGAGAAAGGCCATAAAAAAAGAGAAGGCCCAAAAAAATGAGAGAAAAAGAGAGAAGGGACAATGCTACTATCCTTTACCACACTTGTGCTTCAAAGTAGAACCATAATCTTCATGAAAGAGAGTCTCTTGTTTTATCACTTTCATATACTAGTGGGAATTTTTCATTATAGAACTTGGCTTGTATATTCCAACAATGGGCCTCCTCAAGTGCCCTAGGTCTTCTTGAGCAAGCAAGTTGGATGCACACCCACTTAGTTTCTTTTGTTGAGCTTTCATACAGTTATAGCTCTAGTGCATCCTTTGCATGGCAATCCCTACTCCTTGCATTAACATCAATCGATGGGCATCTCCATAGCTCATTGATTAGCCTCATTGATGTGAGACTTTCTCCTTTTTTGTCTTCTCCACATAACCCCCATTATCATATTCTATTCCACACATGGTGCTATGTCCATGGCTCAAGGCCATATATTGCGTGAAAGTTTATAGGTTTGAGATTACGAAAGTATGAAACAATTGCTTGGCTTGTCATCGGGGTTGTGCATGATGAGAGCATTCTTGGGTGATGAAAATGGAGCATGACTAAACTATATGATTTTGTAGGGATGAACTTTCTTTGGCCATGTTATTTTGAGAGGACATAATTGCTTAGTTAGTATGCTTAAAGTATTATTATTATTTTTATGTCAATATGAACTTTTATCTTGAATCTTTCGGATCTGAATATTCATACAACAATTAAGAAGAATTACATTGAAATCATGCCAAGTAGCATTCCACATCAAAAATTATCTTTTTTATCATTTACCTAATCGAGGACGAGCAGGAATTAAGCTTGGGAATGCTTGATATGTCTCCAACATATCTATAATTTTTGATTGCTCCATGCTATACTCTCTACTGTTTTGGACAATATTGGGCTTTATTATCCACTTTTATATTATTTTTGGGACTAACCTATTACCGGAGGCCCAGCCCAGAATTGCTGTTTTTTTGCCTATTTCAGAGTTTCGGAGAAAAAGAATATCAAACGGAGTCCAAACGGAATGAAACCTTCGGGAGCGTGATTTCCGGAACAAACATGATCCAGGAGACTTGGACCCTACATAATAGAAGCTTTCAGGAGGCCACGAGGTAGGGGGCGCGCCTACCCCCAGGGGGCGCCCTCCACCCTCGTGGGCCCCATGTTGCTCCACCGACGTACTCCTTCCTCCTATATATACCTACGTACCCCCAAACGATCGACACTGAGCCAAAACCTAATTCCACCGCCGCAACCTTCATGTACTCCATGAGATCCCATATTGGGGCTCGTTAGGAGCTCACTGTAGAGGGCCATCCATCACGGAGGGCTTCTACATCAACACCATAGCCTCTCCGATGAAGGGTGAGTAGTTTACTTCAGACCTTAGGGTCCATAGTTATTAGCTAGATGGCTTCTTCTCTCTTTTTGGATCTCAATACAATGTTCTCCCCCTCTCTCGTGGAGATTGAGGGAGTCCTGGATTATGGGGTATCCGGACAGCCGGACTGTATACATCATCCCGACTATGGAAGCGTGAAGATACAAGACTCAAGACTTCGACCCGTGTCCGGATGGGACTTTCCTTGGCGTGGAAGGCAAGCTTGGCGATCCAGATATTATATTCCCTTCCTTGTAACCGACTCCATGTAAACCCTAGCCCTCTCCGGTAACTATATAAACCGGAGAGGTTGGTCCTTAGAAGGCCGATCACAATTACAATCATACCATCATAGGCTAGCTTCTAGGGTTTAGCGTCTACGATCTCGTGGTAGATCTACTCTTGTACTACCTATATCTTCAATATTAATCAAGCAGGAAGTAGAGTTTTACCTCCATCGAGAGGGCCCGAACCTGGGTAAACATCTGTGTCCCTTGCTTCCTGTTACCATCAGCCAAGACGCACAGATCGGGACCCCCTACCCGAGATCCGCCGGTTTTGACACCAACATTGGTGCTTTCATTGAGAGTTCCTCTGTGTCGTTGCTACAGGGCTCGATGGCTCCTTCAACCATCGTTAACAACACGACCCTGGCTGAGACCTTTCTCCCCGGACAGATCTTCGTGTTCGGCGGCTTCGCCCTGCTGGCCAATTCGCTTGGCCATCTGGAGCAGATCGACAGCCACGCCCCTGGACACCAGATTAGGACCGGAAACCTAAACTACACGGCGGACGTCCGCGGAGACGGCATCTTCGACGGATTCGGGCCCATGCCAGGAGCACTGGACAGTCACGGCGAGCACGGCTTAGACGTGCTGTCGGACAAAGCTCGGGGTATCACCCCCGTAGTAGCCTCGGACCTAAATCCGTAACAGGCCGCGTTGCTAACGGACGGAGGGCTGGACCCCGCCCCGCAGGTCGTGCACTCATCGGCGATGGAGCCGAACACGGGCCTCACCTCTGCGGTGGCCTGTGACTCCGGACCCCCGGATTCGTATCCGGATGTTGGTTCCGGTCCGCGCCCTCCGAGCGGTCGAGCCAGGTTGGCTCCGTAATGGAGTTCACCGCTGCTGCGGATATCTTTCAGCACTTCGCCTTTGGCGACATGCTGAACTTGTTAAAAACTCTCTCTTTGACAGAAAATTCTGGGCCAAACTATGTCCGGCTCGAGTGGGAAGCAGGCGACGAAGAAATTCGTTGCCCACCCACCACCCACTTCATAATCTATGGGGCGCTGGACTTCTCCCTCGTCACACAACATATACATGATGGATACGCCCAAAGAGGACAAAGGCGACAATCGGGACGATAAAACCCCCGGAAAAAAGCCAAAGCGACGGCGCAGACGCCGTTCTAAGTCCAGCAACAGTAGAAATAGTGACAAGAGCGCCAGAGGGGTCGATACTACAATCAACTCCGAAGGCTACAACGACCATACGGACCCAGCGATGGAGCAGGATTTAACCAGGTCACCACGAACACAGATTCGAGCAGACGCCGAGAACAATGATCCCGACGGGACGAGGTCATCAAACCGAACCAGTACAGGAAAACAGCCCGGATAATGATGCAATCCCGGAAAAACACGCGGAACGAGATAACCTCCACAGAAAGCTTATGGCCATCGCAAGAAGTCTAAAGAAGCAGAAGCAACGACTCAGAGCCGCACAGGAAACGCTCAACCGTAGATGGAACAAAGTGCTAGATACTGAAGAAAGATTCGACGATGATCGCCATACAAAGAGCTATCCAAAACGCAAGCTACTGCCAGAATTCGATGACGAAGCCGTGCCACTTCATAACCGCAACAAAGCGGCTACCGACGCCGCGCACGATCTACGTGAGCACCTGGATAAGAAAGCTGGCGCGGCCAGGTCAATTTATGGATCAAAAGGACACACCCCGGCGAGGGACTATGGTCACCAAAACGATCATGGCAATCGAGTACCAGTCCAGAATCAACATCGGACACAACAACAGCCGACGGCCTGCCACAACACGTCCAGATACAGAGGGGCTGCTCACCCCCTGTGCTTTACCGAAGAAGTACTAGACCATGAATTTCCACAGGGCTTTAAACCTGTGAATATAGAGGCATACGACGGAATGACAGACCCAGTCTTCTGGATTAAGGATTTTATCCTGCATATACATATGGCTCGTGGGGACGATCTCCACGCCATCAAATACCTTCCCCTCAAACTGAAGGGACCAGCCCGACACTGGTTGAAAAGCCTCCTCGGAAATTCAATTTGGAGTTGGGAGGAACTCGAGGACGCTTTCAGGGCCAATTTTCAAGGGACCTATGTCCGGCCTCCGGATGCTGACAATCTAAGTCACATAATCCAACAACCCGGAGAGTCCGCCCGCAAGCTTTGGAACAGATTCCTCACTAAGAAGAACCAAATTGTCGACTGTCCGAACGCTGAAGCTTCAGCGGCATTCAAACACAGCATCCGTGACGAGTGGCTCGCCAGACACCTCGGCCAAGAAAAGCCAAGGACAATGGCACCCTTAACAAGCCTCATGACCCGCTTATGCTGGTGAAGATAGCTGGCTAGGCCCAGAAGGCACCAGCGACCCCAGCACATCCGAAATAAGGGATGGCAACGGGAAGCCACGGCGTAATAAAAACAAACGCCCAAACAAGGAAGAGAGCCCGGATAACACAACGGTTAATGCCGGATTCAGGGGCTCTCGACCTGATCAGCAAAAGAAGCCATTTAAAGGCAGTAAAGAGGGACCGTCCGGTCTGAATTGAGTCATAGACAGACTATGCCAAATTCATGGAACCCCTGACAAACCTGCGAACCACACACACAGAGAGTGCTGGGTCTTCAAGCAGGCCGGCAAATTAATTGCCGAACACAAGGGAAGGGAAACACCAAGTGAAGACGAGGATGAACCTCGTAAGGCGAACACTGAGGGACAATAAAAATCCCGCCAGAGGTTAAAACAGTGAACATGATCCATGCAACTCACACATCCATGAGGAGGCACGAACGCGCGCATAGAGACGCGCTCGATATAGAGCCCATCATACTCTCAACTAACCACTGGATGTCTTATCCGATCACCTTCAATCACTTGGACGGCCGAACTAGTATTCGGCGTGGAGAATCAAAGGCCTTGGTGCTTGACCCGATAATCGATGGATACCATCTCACCCACGTCCTTATGGACGGCGGCAGCATTCTCAATTTAATATATAAGGACACTGTCCGTAGGATGGGGATAGACCCATCCAGAATCAACCAAAGCGACACCACCTTTGAAGGGGTGATACCAGGCGTTGAAGCCCACAAAGAGGGCTCCATCGCATCGGAGGTAACATTCGCTCTCCGCACAACTCGAAGCTTAAGAGCTACCTTCATCATCGCACCCTTCCAAAGCAACTATCATGCATTGCTCGGAAGAACGGCCTTCGCCCGCTTCAACGCATTCCCGCACTATGGCTACCTTACACTCAAGATGCCTGGTCCACGTGGCGTCATCACCGTTAGCGGATTCACAGAGCGCTCTTCACGCGCAGAGGAACTCGCGACTGCCCTAGCGGCCGGACTATAAGAGGCCTCTAAAATCAGAATACATGACTGGTCATCAAAGACCACAGACTCGGTTAGACGAGTCCGGTCGCCCGGATAAAATTGAATTAGGGCACCGTATATGTAATCCCATAGTGGACACCAGGGGCTATAAATATTTAATAAAGCCCCACACTTGGCTCAACTCTATTAGCAGGCCAACATCTAACACTTTTATTATCCATCGCATACTTACGTTGTACTCTCCCCACGAAGTTCTCTCTTTTACGGACAACGTTAAATGCGATACCCTTCCGAGATACGCACAACGGAGACAAAGGCGCAGACGTGCAGCAGGGCCCGCTCAAAAGGTTTCTTTTTAGATTAAGCCCCTGTGTAAACCTTTTCTATTGCCTCTTGTTGTTTAACCATCCCATGGGTTCCATACCCATTAGAGGATACCGTCGTTATTGGCATTTCACCACGATGCAGGACTTATGCACGCATACTGAAACACAGGGTTTATAATGTGTGGGCATTCTTGAGCCCATCATCTGTTATAAAAGTCGAATACCTTCGGGAGTGTTCGCGCCACGTGTTTGGCCTTATATGCATCAGCTCCGAATCATGTCTTTGGTCAAATGTTGGGTTTGGCGGCTCTCGGTTTGCCGCCTTTACGTTCCGTTATTATCGGCTAAGGTGGCCAAGGAGAACTACTGCGATTGTGCCTCATGGTTATTCCGGATGAGCACCTCAAAGAGAGAAAGCCGAAACTGACTCTCATGATACAGCAGAGACTGATCAACCACTCAAGACTAACCGGAATCTTTGGATTCCTCCGCATTAACGAAGGGCCAAGCTTTCGGTCATGTACATACGCGCCCGTATTCGGATGCACGCGAAGGTACCAGGGGCTACATAGTAGCCCAAACTTTAGACTCCCATGGCTAAGCGAAAGTGTTACAGCTATATGGTCCGGTTGCCTAGTTCGACGTGCGATCACCTCCTTAATGGGCCAAGACGTTGGATCAAGTGTGATTAAGCATATTTTTCGCGAACACCCCCGCATTGTCTGCGTGGGGGCTGAAGCCAACGACTGCTATCTTTCGGATTATACATTCAGATATATATATATATGTATATATATATATATATATATATATATGTATATATGTATATATATATATATATATATAGGGAAAATGCATCCTACTACCGGGTGTAACTACACCCATTTCTCATATACTATCATGTGGTAGTATATACTCTACTTTATTTTTTTTAGTATGTTCATATATTATATCTAAGATACTCCCAAGTGATTTATATGAAAAAATGGCAAGGGAGCTCATAATTTTATTGTATTTGTGAAATACGTATATATTTATAATGCGTGAAATAAAGTATATGTAAAAAAATATGATACATACTACCAAACAAGTAGTATATATACTACCTAAACATTCTTATATACTACATACTACGCGTACATACTCTCCGATATGATAGATACTACATAGAATGTATGAAACAAAAGTGGGAGTAACTACAGCCGGTAGTAGGGAAAATTTGTCCTATATATATATATATGTGTAAACGGCCGCTCAGGGGACACAATAATACTTTCGGGCAAAAAGTATAAATATAGCCTTATAACCAAAAAAACATTGTTCTTACAATGATTCGATTCATCAATCCAATAAGACATTCTTCAAGCACTGCGCCTCTATTAGGCGGGCACCTTCTGTGACCTACACCAAGTAGTGCTCGGCCGGATATTGGCCCCCCGCCGGATCTTGGGTCGCTATAATGGTAGCCTCCATCTCCGTCCAATAGGCTTTAACGCGGGCAAGAGCCATTCGTGCACCCTCTATGCACGCCGACCTCCTCATGGCATCGATCCGAGGCACGGCCCCAAGGAATTGCTGCACCAAGCCAAAGTAACTGTTCCGCTTAGGCCCTTTCGCCAAAGATGGTTATCACAGACCGCATTGCAAGACCGACAGCCTGTGAAGCTCACAAAGCAGCCATCTTGTCACTTAACGGCAGATGGCGAGTGGGAGCATTGAATTGCGACTTAAAAAGCTTCTCCACTTCCTTATCACCCGATCCTCGAAGAACTTGGCAGCGTCAGCTGTACTCTTCGCCAAATATGCATACACGTTCGCAGGACTCCAGCGTCCATCCAGGGGAGCGTACTTCGGATCGAAAAACTTCGTCCGCAGCAAGTAGGAGGTCCAGCCGTGATTTTACCGGCGTGTTGAAGTTCCTCCCGCGCACCCCTGAGCGCGGTCCGTATTTCCCTGGTGGCATTAAGTGCCTTGTCCAGCTCGGCCGAACTATCCTTATGCTCCTTTTTAAGGAGCTCATACCGGTCAGCGACATTTTTTAACTCAACAGCCATTTCGGCGATGAGCAGCCTGTTCGGCTCTCAATTCTTCGGCCGCCTTTAGGGCAGCTGCATTGCTAACCCGAGCTTGTTCCTTGGCCTGGACAAGTTCCGCCCTCAGGGACTCCATGGCAGCAGCACCATCTGCAGACCGAACATATTACATTAATATCATGCCGCCTCCATATTTTCCTATACAAAGGAAGGCAGAGCACATACCCTGTGATTTGTCCAGCCACTCGTTCACCAGCGTGATATCGGCATTAATTGATCCAATCTGCCTGGTTAGTTCGACAACTTCAACGGACTGGTCGGCGGCCGGACCCACATGTACCTGCACGTATTTGCAGCGTAATCATTGATTTATGATCCCCCGTTGCCTAGGGAGGGCAACCAGAGTCTCAGGGGCTACTATCTATGGAGCACACCTAATGCGTGCCTCATAGCCAAAAACAGTGTATTCTTCACTACATACCTCACAGCCTCTGAGCAGACTTGTAAATGGTTCATTCAAACCACTTGTAGCGGATGAAATCTTCCCGAGCACCGCGCTCATCAATGAGCGGTGCTCCTCCGACAGCGCAGCTTCGCTTCGATGAGGTCTGGCCAAGACGTCTGGTGGACATGGAATCTGCCGGACCCTTCCCATCGCTTCGTGGGAGCAAACGCCCGGGCTCAGGGCAGCTAACGATTGGCTTCCGGCTTGGCAGATCCGGATTCTCCGTGACGACACCTCGGTGTCGCCCGCTTCATGAGCCGGAGTGGTGGGTGGTGTCTCGCTCTCCATCATCTCCGGAGGAAGATCCCCCGAAGACGAACTCTGTTGAGAAGGGCTGCTAGCCGGACTGCGAAAGACGAATCCTGGTTATTGATCTAGGAGGAACGCAGTACCTTCGAATTAAAAAATTAACTTACAGCTCGGTGGAGGGCTGGCCCGTTGATGGGCACAATGCGGTGAGGTTGCCCGTCGGGGCAGAGCCCCTTGGTGTTATCTTTTTCCCTGGTTTGGGCATCTCCGTCTCCGAATCTTCGGAGGTAGCCCTCTTCTTCCCACGCGGGGAGGAGGCCTTAGCCGCCCCTTCCCGACTATCCTCCTTAGAAGAGGCAACAATTCCCCCGGTTCGGATGCGTAGTGTGTGGAGTTCGGTTTCTTCGTTCTTCCCCTTGTCTTTCCCTGAGGGCATTCTGCTGAGTACCCGGTCAAGCATCTTGGCCATGGTGGGGCCCGGCGAGCCTTCGGGAAGTGGCGCCGGACACCTGATTCTCTCCGCCTTGCTGAGCCATTCCTGGCCACGGTTGATTTTCAGAATAAACAATTATGAAAAATACAAAATAAGGTGTCCGGTATCAAGTTTACTTAATTGGGTATCTAGGCGATTGCAGCTTAGGCCCGCATCCTCGGTGGTGTCCGGACACTTTACTTTCGGTCCGAAGAATAATTTGCATATCCCTTCGAGCTTCAGGCCGAAGAAGTGCTTGATAGTCCGCGGAACCTCTAGATTGAATTCCACATCCGGAGAGGTCGGTGTTGGCATGGCAACATCCGTCGGATTAGCATCACTTGCATTATGCTGGCAAGATTAATGTCCCTCTCAAGAAGCTCTCGGATGCGGTTCTCGCAAAGATCGAACATCACCGGCCGCCCCCAATTCCGCCCCACGCCGGTCCAAGACGCTTAGTTAGACAGAGGGCCCGAAAGCGGAACTCGGGGCGGCCACCCACTTTGTGCCTCTCCGGGAGCGGTGACATAAAACCACCTCCGCTGCCATACATCGAATACTTCTGGAAAGAACCCTCCGGCCATGGGGCATCAACGCTCCTACTTATTACGGCACCTCCAAGACTCCGGCGTGTCGCCTCGATCATCTTCGGATTCACTGAAGGTCTTGAGCCATAAGTCAAGTGTGGGGTGACATGGAGGAAGGCCTCGCACACTATAATGAACGACGAGATATGGAGGATAGCGTCCGGAGCTAGATCATGAAAATCAAACCCATAATAGAACATGAGCCCCTTCACGAAAGGATCGAGGGTAAGGCCCAGGCCATGGAGGAAGTGAGGAACGAACACGCCGGACTCATTGGGCTCCGGCATAGGGATGACCTGCCCTGGAGCAGGAAGCCTGTGCTGAATGTCGGCGGTCAGATATCCGACCTCCCTAAGCTTCGCAATGTCCTCCGCTTGAATCGAGGAGGCCACCCACCGGCCTTGAGGGTCGGATCCGGACATACTGAAGGATCTGGGGTGTTGGAGCTTAGATCTCTGGGGTTAGAACTCGAGGTGCGGAAAGGCGCGAGGGAGATGGAAAAGAGGCATAGGCCTCGGCCCCTTTTATAAAGGGGGTGAATATCAAGAGTCCTTAGGGTGACCGCTAGAGGTTTACCTTACGCACAGGGAGTCATACCAACGGCCGTTGTAGGGCTACGCACGACCACATTAATGGAAGATCCCGTAATAAGAGGAACACGATCTCTGCTTCGACAGGACGTGCCAATAAAACCGCCTCACAGCGCGAGTCGATGTAGGGCGAAGCACTGGTTCGTGTTGAACTGGGCCACGATGCGAAGGCACGGCGTACAAAGATTGCCTGTGGATCAGATTTATGCCATGTTCCTACAACGGTGTGTAAGAATTCCTCGTGGGTCGGACACGATCTAAGTGTTCGATGATTACTTTGGAGTATTCGGAGGAGGAACCCGCCTGCAATGTCAAGACAAGACTGCAGGCGGACTCATCGTCATTGAAGCCTGGTTCAGGGGATACTGAGGGAGTCCTGGATTAGGGGGTATCTGGACAGTCGGATTGTATACATCGTCCGGACTATGGAAGCGTGAAGATACAAGACTCAAGACTTCGATCCGTGTCCGGATGGGACTTTCCTTGGCGTGGAAGGCAAGCTTACGTATCCGGATATTATATTCCCTTCCTTGTAACCGACTCCATGTAAACCTGCCCTCTCTCGTGTCTATATAAACCGGAGAGGTTGGTCCTTAGAAGGCCGATCACAATTACAATCATACCATCATAGGCTAGCTTCTAGGGTTTGGCCTCTACGATCTCGTGGTAGATCTACTCTTGTACTACCTATATCTTCAATATTTATCAAGCAGGAAGTAGGGTTTTACCTCCATCGAGAGGGCCCAAACCTGGGTAAACATCTGTGTCCCTTGCTTCCTGTTACCATCAGCCTAGACGCACAGATTTGGACCCCCTACCCAAGATCCGCCGGTTTTGACACCGACAGAGATCTATTCAATGTAATCTTCATTTGCGGTGTGTTTGTTGAGACCTATGAATTGTGGGTTTATGATCAAGTTTATCTATGAACAATATTTGAATCTTCTCTGAATTCTTTTATGTATGATTGGTTATCTTTGCAAGTCTCTTCAAATTATCAGTTTGGTTTGGCCTACTAGATTGATCTTTCTTGCAATGGGAGAAGTGCTTAGCTTTGGGTTCAATCTTGCTTGTCCTTTCCCAATCGATAAAGAGCGGCAGCAAGGCACGTATTGTATTGTTGCCATCGAGGATAACAAGATGGGGTTTTTATCATATTGCATGAATTTATCCCTCTACATCATGTCATCTTGCTTAAGGCGCTCTGTTTTCATGAACTTAATACTCTAGATGCATGCTGGATAGCGGTCGATGAGTGGAGTAATAGTAGTAGATGCAGGAAGGAGTCGGTCTACTTGTCCTAGACGTGATGCCTATATACATGATCATACCTAGGTATTCTCATAACTATGCTCAATTCTGTCAATTGCTCAACAGTAATTCATTCACCCACGTAAAATACTTATGCTCTTGAGAGAAGCCACTAGTGAAACCTATGGCCCCCGAGTGTATCTTTATCATATTAATCTTCCAACACTTTGTTATTTCCTTTGCTTTTTTACTTTTCTTTTATTTTACTTGGCATCTTTATCATAAAATACCAAAAATATTATCCTATCAGATCTCACTCTCGTAAGTGACCGTGAAGGGATCGACAACCCCTTATCGCGCTGGTTGCGAGGATTTATTTGTTTCTTGTAGGTACGAGGGACTCGCGCGTAGCCTCCTACTGGATTGATACCTTGGTTCTCAAAAACTAAGGGAAATACTTACGCTACTTTGCTGCATCACCCTTTCCTCTTCAAGTGAAAACCAACGCAGTGCTCAAGAGGTAGCAACAGCAACCAGAGTATCAGGGGCTACTATCTGCATAGGCCACACCTAGAGTGTGCGGTGTCGTCCAAAAAAGATATATTACTTCACGTACCTCAAAGCCTTTGAGCAGACTCATAAAAGCTTCATGCAACCCGCTTTCGGCGGAGGAAATCCTCTCAACCACCGTGCCCATTAGAGCACGATGCGTTTCCGAGACAGCCGCTTGCTCCAGAAGATTCATCAGTGCATCCGATCGCACACCGGACGGTTCTGGACTCTTTATGTGGCTCTCCTTAGGAGCCGAATACCCTGGACTTCGGTCGGCTGAAGGTTTACCTTCTGGCCTTGGCGGATCAGGAGAAATCCTCCGTGACGACACCTGAGGGTCGCCCGCTTCACGAGGCGGGGAGGCACGGGGAGGTGTTTCGCTCTCCATCATCTCCGGAAAAAGATCCCCCGAAGACGAACTCTGTCGAGAAGGGCTACAATCCAAACTACAAGACGCAGGCCTCGGTTATCGTTCCCGGAAACGAAGCAGGATATATTTACTATAAATTACTTTCGTTCACTTACAGCTCGGTAGAGGGCTGGTCCCCTGGCGGGTACTGTGCGGTAAGGATGCCCTCCGGGGTAGGACCCTCCGACAAAAGATTCTTCCCTCGCTTGGAGACCATTACTTTCAAGTCTTCGGAGGCGGTCCTCTTCCTTCCCTGGCGAGAGGGAATTTTAGATTCTTCCCCCCGGTTATCCTCCTTCGCGGAGGCACTAATTCCCCCGGTTTGGATGAATAGTGAGTGAGGCTCGCTCTCGGCCTCTTTGTTCCTCCCTTTACCTTCCCTCGATGGTGCTTTATAAGGTAAGCTCAAGCATCTGGCTAGTACAGGATCCAGCGAGCCTCGAAGGGGGCGGACACTGATCATCTTCGCCTTTTTATCGATCCACGGTCAAAAGGCGACTTTTTCAGAATGATGTTGTGATAAATTAAAAGACAACGTGTTCGCCACGGAATTACTTACTTGAGTGTCCGGCGATTGATTCGGACCAAGCATCCTCGGAGGTGTCCGGACACTCTGCTTGTGATCCGAAGAATGATCTATACATCTCTTCGAGCGTCACACCGAAGAAGTGATGAATAGTTCGTGGTCCTTCCGGGTTGAACTCCCAAATATGGAGAGGTCGACGTTTGCAAGGCAGGGCTCGACGAACTAGCATAACTTGCATTACCTTAACAAGGATGACATCTCTCTCGTGGAGATCTAGGATGCGACTCTGCAATGTCGGCACATCATTTATCGCCCCAGCCCAGCCCCTTGTTGACCCATGACGCTTGATTGTGGCGGGGGGCCCAAGCAGAAGGCAGGACTACCCACTTAGTACACCGGGAGCTGTGATATAAAACCACTCCCGTTGCCATAAACTGGACACCTCCAGGAAGGAACCTTGGCCATGGAACATCCGCGCCTTTGCTTATTACGGCACCTCCAAGACTCTGTGTGTCGCCCCTCAATCATCTTCGGCTTCACATTGAAGGTCTTGAGCCATAAGCCGAAGTGTGGGGTAATGCAGAGGAAGGCTTCACACACGACGACGAACAACGAGATGTGAAGGATGGAATCCGGAGCCAGATCATGGAAATCGAGCCCGTAGTAGAACATGAGCCCTCTGACAAAGGGATCTAGACTGAAACCTAGCCCTCAGAGGAAGTGGGAGACGAATACAACACTCTCGCCAGGTTCGGGAGTGGGAATGACCTGCCCTCGGCAGCAGCTCGTAAGTGAGATTTCGGCCGTCAAATACCTAGCTTCTCTTAGCTTCTTGATGTCCTCCTCTCAGGATGGAGGAGGGCACCCACCGACCTTGAAGGTTGGATCCGGACATGATTGTAGGTCCGAAGCACCTAGCCTGAGCCTTGGGTGTTGGAATTCGAGGTGGGGGAAGGATTCGATTGAGCGCGAGAAGAAGGGGACAGGCCTAGGCCTCTATATAAAGAGGATGAATATCAAGCGTCCTCCGCGTGGCCGCTTGGGACTTTCCTAAAATCGAGGGGTCATACCAACAGGCACGATTGGGTTACCCATACCCGTATTGATGAGAATCCCGTGAAAAAAGGGACACGATCTCTGCTTCGATAGGATGTGCCAATAAAAACCGCCTCACAACATGTGCAGTGGCAGGCTCGGAAAAACGGTTCGTCATGACCAGACCATGGCAGTACGTCACATTATGAAAAGCTGTCGACAGATTGGATTTGTGGGAATATTATTCTCTCTATGATGGTATGTGGAATTTGTTTTGCAGAGCCGGAGACTATCCTTGTGTTCAAAATCTTCTATGGAGTATTCGGAGGAGGAACCCGCCTTGCAATACCGAAGATAATCTGCGCGCCGTCATTGAAACCTGGTTCAGGGGCTACTGAGGGAGTCCTGGATTAGGGGGTCCTCGGACAGCCGGACTACATTCTTTGGCCGGACTGTTGGACTGTGAAGATACAAGATTGAAGACTTCGTCCCGTGTCCGGATGGGACTCTCCTTGGCGTGGAAGGCAAGCTTGGCAATACGGATATGTAGATCTCCTCCTTCCTAACCTTCGACTATGTGTAACCCTAGCCCCTCCGGTGTCTATATAAACCGGAGGGTTTAGTCCATAGGACAACAACAATCATACCATAGGCTAGCTTCTAGGGTTTTAGCCTCTGCGATCTCGTGGTAGATCAACTCTTGTAATACTCATATCATCAAGATCAATCAAGAAGGAAGTAGGGTATTACCTCCATCAAGAGGGCCCGAACCTGGGTAACATCTTGTCCCTCGCCTCCTATTACCATCCGCCTTAGACGCACAGTTCGGGACCCCCCTACCAGAGATCCGCCGGTTTTGACACCGACACTGCGAACCCTCCAAGGGAGGTAAGTGTCCCTTCACGACATGTGTTCAGATAGTCATATAGTGCATGATTGGGTCTAAAGCCTCCCTTTGGGGATTTTATCTGGGCTAGCTCGACAAGGCTGAGAAGGTCAGCTATCTGGTGCCGCTGCCCGTGGGGCCCCGATCTGCCCAGCTAGAGAGGCTGCTAGTCGTGGTGCATTACAAGGCGCTCGACAAGAAGGGCAAGAAAAAGAAGGATGTACCAGAGGCCTGGGAGGGCCTCCGCCGCAGAGCTCGTTCGGACTCCCAGATAGGGAGGAAGACGAAGACGAGGACGAAAGTGCCTTCTCCCACTCCAAGAAGAGGGCGGCGTCCGAAGACGTCGAGGAGGAACAACCTCTTCGGGCCCCGAAGAGGCAGTGCAAGCCCAAGGTGGTCATGCCTAACAGCTCGGACTCCGATGAGGAGTTCGTGGCGTCCGAGAAGGTTTCGGATAGGGAACCTAGGGTCAAGCCCCCTGCTTCCAGGTACATATTTTGGTGTTGGTAGTTGTTTTCTTTTCGACGGCCCTTTGTTTGATGGAAATTGATTGTATGATGTCACAGCCCACCATGCGGCCATCCCGCCGAGCAGACCTCGAAGGGGACATCTCCACCCGCTGATTTGGCGGATAGCAGGTCTGTGTCGCGTTCTGCACCTCCCCATCCCTGCGAAGTGGCGGGGAAGTCCTATCTCGAAGGGCACCGAACACGGGGAAGGAGGGCAACACCACCATGGCCAAGGCTAACGCCTCGATCACCAAATACCAGGAGGATGTGTCCCTGCTGGCTAACGCGGGTGGCGGATCCAGTCCGTTCGGACCCTCCCAGCCGGCATCACCTTAGCCCTCGAGGCCTTCACACGTGCCAATTCTGCCCTCCCATGGGGAGGGGGTTGAGTTCCCGCCGTCCATGTCAGACTCTAGCCGCTAGGGAGCAACGGGCTGGCCGGGCACTCTGGAGGAGCTGGTGAACAACTCTGTCATCGTGGATGGGCACCGCGCCCTTATGGGTGCGGTTCTACAGGGTGTTCGATCGGTCCAATCCGGAATAAATGACACCGTCCAAGGCCTTCTAATAGGCTTTTAGGTAAGTCAAGTAATACTCTTTTCCCGTAAAGTGTTTTTTAGCCTTTGGTTGTAATGTTTGAATAGGCCGTATGTATAGCAGCCCCCGAGACTGTGTAAGAAGTACAAAGAAACTTGTAGAGGATCACATTTCTTTAGGCCAAAAATTTAAAGCAGCTAGTGTGAACTTTATTGATGTAACAGGCATCTTTTTTGGTCGTGGCTGCTAAAGCTGTGGCACTAGAGGAGATGGATCGGAAGCTCAAGCGCTCCGATGGGGAGCTTGACCTTGTCAACAAGCGGCTTGATGAGGCACAAGGTGAGCTCATGTTAAAATGCAGAGTTGATATTGTCGGATACTTGTGGTCCGAATTGTATGCTGAGCCCCTGCTGTTTGGTGACTACAGCTACTGCCACGGAGGTTGTGGGCCTCAAAGCGGTGCTTAAGAAAGCTGAGGCCAAGGCGGCTGAAAAGAAGGCAGCTACCGAAAAGGCGGTGGCTGAACTGGAGATGGCAAAGACTGCCGGTGAGAGGCACAAGGCTCGAGTGGCCGAAGTGCAAGGGGAGCTTAAGGATGCTATCACAAAATGTGAGGCCCTTGAGCAGAAACAGAAGGAACAATCCTCCAAGCTATCCAAGGCAGACAAGGAGCTCCACGAGGCTAGGACGAAGGTGCGGGTTGTCCGGGTGGAGCTTCGTCAAGTGAAACAAATCGCCGATGATAAGAAGTACTTACTACAGAGTGTTTTTGGCGGCAACAGGTTCACCTTGCTGACACGGGTCTGGCGCTCCAGAAATGTCTTCGCCGAGCTCCCGAAGAGTGTGGTGGCTGTGATGGAGCACTACACGATGCGGGAGCACGACACCTAACGGCGGCTTTTCTGGTCGTAGTTCTCGACGCCTGAACACCCTCCGCTCCTTAGCAACTAGATGAAGCAACTGATGGAGCTACATCAGATGGCCGAGCCAACCCTGAAGGATATGTGTGTCCAGCTATGGCCTGCCCTATTCCGGTCATCTATTTTGGCTTTGTGCAGAGGCTGCATCATGCGTCGCCGCGGATCGACAATGTGAAGCATTCTGGATGCCTTGAAGGGGCGAGGCTGGCCTTCGCGAAGACCATGGTGCATTGCCGAAGATCAAGCCCGATGGACATGGCCACTGGTCCCCAGCCAGTTGGCAAGGAGCACCGTAAGCCCGAATTGTATTTTGCACAAGTGATGTATGGTGCTCGGGCGATAGAGGGCCAGTGTTCCAAGGATGTAATCATTGAGTGAAAATGTGTTAATTTTGTAGATCGCCTTGCTGCTTTATAATGCGATTCTTTTGGATGTTATGGTGTATTTATTTTGACTCCTGTGCAACCGTTTATTATTCTGAAAGTTACCAGTCGTCGGCTTCAGCCCCCAAATAAATGTTACGAGGGGTGTTTCTTCTCTGCAATGTCACCCTTAGCCGACGTCTACATGCCAGAAGGAGGTAGCGCGAGAGAGAGACTAGGCAATCAGACTATATGGCTTTATCAGTTCCACTTAGCCATAGGAGCTTGACGGCAGGGGCTAGCAACTAGCACCCAGGTTTTGGTGATGTACGCGGGAGCCGAGGCGTGCCTTTGTAGTCATGTGGTTTATGGTAGGACGAACCCTTGGTATGACATGGATAAATCTCCAATGATTTCTTAGTTTAACACTTGTCATCGGATTGCTGACCAGTTCTCTCTTACTGTGATGGTCAGTTTTTGGGTTTCTCCCCTGAGGCACTTGACTGGACTAGCCAGAAGCACAATCGCAGGGGTTCTCCCATTACCTTCTTAGCCAAATGTGCGGAACATAAGTGGGCAAGCACAGGAGCCGGGCGACCCAACTATTGACCCAAGACATAGTTCAGAAATAGTGCATATAGTGCCATATCCGAGATGCAGACACTCGACTAGATGCGGCGTTAGACTTAAGGTGCGGAACTGATGGGAAAATCAGTCCTTTGGTCCGGATTTGTATTAATACTTGCATGCCCAGTTGTTCGAAGAGCTGGAAAAAAGAAAAAGAAAAAGGGGCTAGACAATTCGGGTGGCCGAACACCGTAAAGGATTTTTTTGCTTTTCCATAAGCTCTAGACATCTATCCATACAATTCGAACTGCCGAGGCATTCATAATAAGTAAAAAAAGAAAATTTTATATAGAAAGGTTTACACAGGGCCTCGATGCGTCGGTCGAAGCCTCAATTGTGCCCTGCTACACGTCTGCGCCTTTTCTTCTGCGAGGTAGAGGGAGTGAGCCGGATATCCGTGTGTAACACCGCATACTGGCGAGGGATGCCTTTAATAGGGACCTTGAGATGTAATCCTACCATTGTAGCTTAGTGTCGAGCGATTCCGGATTCGTGCCCGTTATCGTCCAAGGACGGGATGATATAATAGTTCGGTTGAGCTGAACATATGGTGTTACAGGCCCCTACAGCCGCCAATAGTATCTTGAACGCGAAGTTGTACTGACGAGGCACGTAACGCATGGGGAGGGCGGGCGTACCGTGGGGAGCGTATCCCTATTTGCGGCGAACGCAGTCGGGTTCCCATGACGGGGATCTGGGTCGGGCCCGTTTAAGTGTATCTTTTGCCTTTACGGCGAGCTGGTACCTTGACCTACTGGCGACAGACTGGTCTTTGGCTGCCAGGGCAGCAGTGTGTTCCTCAGTCCGGAGTGAGCGCTCCATGTTGCCATTTATCGTTATGACACCTACAGGCGCATCCGTCTTTAGCTTGAGGTATGCATAGTGTGGGACAACATTGAACTTGGCAAACATCGTTCGGGCAAGGAGGGCATGATAGCCATTGTGGAATGGGGTGATATTGAAGATCATGTCTTCAAATCCAAAGTTGTCCAGCGAGCCGAATACTACTTCTAGCGTTACCGTGCCTGGGCATCGGACCTCTACACCCGTAATAACCCCCTTGAAGGTGGTGTTACTGGGTTTGATCCTTGAGGGATCGGTCCCCATTTTCCTCACTGTGTCTGCGTAAATCAGATTGAGGCTGCTGCCTCCATCCATTAGGACTCTCGTGAGGTGGTACCCATTAATAATGCGGTCAAGTACCAGGGCCGCCGATCCTTGTTGACGGATACTGGTCGGATGGTCCCTGTGGTCAAAGGTGATCGGGAAGGCCGACCACGGGTTGAACTTTGGTGCTACGGGCTCAACGGCGTACACATCTCGTAGGGTGCGCTTCCTCTCTTTCCTTGGTATATGGTAGGCGTAAATCATATTCACTGATGACCCACAAGTATAGGGGATCTATCGTAGGCCTTTCGATAAGTAAGAGTGTCGAACCCAACGAGGAGTAGAAGGAAATGATAAGCGGTTTTCAGCAAGGTATTCTCTGCAAGCACTGAAATTATAGGTAACAGATAGATTTGTGATAAGATAATTTGTAACGAGCAACAAGTAACAAAAGTAAATAAAGTGCAGCAAGTGTTGGGGAACGTGATACGTCTCCAACGTATCTATAATTTTTGATTGCTCCATGCTATATTATCTACTGTTTTGGACATTATTTGGCTTTATTATTCACTTTTATATTATTTTTGGGACTAACCTATTAATAAGAGGCCCAGCCCAGAATTGCTGTTTTTTGCCTATTTCAGAGTTTCGCAAAAAAGGACTATCAAACGGAGTCCAAACGGAATGAAACCTTCGGGAACGTGATTTTTGGAACGAACAAGATCCAGGAGACTTGGACCCTACGTCAGGAAACAAAAGAGGAGGCCACGAGGTAGGGGGCGCGCCTACCCCCCAGGCGCGCACTCCACCCTCGTGGGCCCCTGCTTGCTCCACCGACGTACTCCATCCTCCTATATATACCTACGCACTTCAAACGATCGACACGGAGCCAAAAACCTAATTCCACCGCCGCAACCTTCTGTACCCACGAGATCCCATCTTGGGGCCTATTCCGGAGCTCCGCCGGAAGGGGAATCCATCATGGAGGGCTTCTACATCAACACCATAGCCTCTCCGATGAAGTGTGAGTAGTTTACTTCAGACCTTCGGGTCCATAGTTATTAGCTAGATGGCTTCTTCTCTCTTTTTGGATCTCAATACAATGTTGTCCCCCTCTCTCGTGGAGATATGTTCGATGTAATCTTCTTTTTGCGGTGTGTTTGTTGAGACCGATAAATTGTGGGTTTATGATCAACATTATCTATGAACAATATTTGAATCTTCTCTGAATTCTTTTATGTATGATTGGTTATCTTTGCAAGTCTCTTCGAATTAGCAGTTTGGTTTGGCCTACTAGATTGATCTTTCTTGCAATGGGAGAAGTGCTTAGCTTTGGGTTCAATCTTGCGGTGTCCTTTCCAAAGGATGAGGGGGGGCAGCAAGGCACGTAGTGTATTGTTGCCATCGAGGATAACAAGATGGGGTTTTTATCATACGGCATGAATTTATCCCTCTACATCATGTCATCTTGCTTAAGGCGTTACTCTGTTTTCATGAACTTAATACTTTAGATGCATGCTGGATAGCGGTCGATGAGTGGAGTAATAGTAGTAGATGCAGGTAGGAGTCGGCCTACTTGTCTCGGACGTGATGCCTATATACATGATCATACCTAGATATCCTCATAACTATGCTCAATTCTGTCAATTGCTCAACAGTAATTCGTTCACCCACCGTATAATACTTATGCTCTTGAGAGAAGCCACTAGTGAAATCTATGCCCCTCGGGTCTATCTTTATCATATTAATCTTCCAACACTTTGTTATTTCCTTTACTTTTTTACTTTGCTTTTATTTTACTTTGCATCTTTATCATAAAAATACCAAAAATATTATCCTATCATATCTATCAGATCTCACTCTCGTAAGTGACCGTGAAGGGATTGACAACCCCTTATCGGGTTGGTTGCGAGGATTTATTTGTTTTGTGTAGGTACGAGGGACTCATGATAGCCTCCTACCAGATTGATACCTTGGTTCTCAAAACTAAGGAAATACTTATGCTACTTTGCTGCATCACCCTTTCCTCTTCAAGGGAAAACCAACGCAATGCTCAAGAGGTAGCAAGAAGGATTTCTAGCACTGTTGCCGGGGAGGTCTGCGCAAAAGTCAACATACCAAGAACCCATCACAAACCCTTATCTCCCGCATTACATTATTTGCCATTTGCCTCTCGTTAACCTCTCTCCCCCACTTCACCCTTGCCGTTTTATTCGCCTTCTCTTTTTCGTTCGCCTCTTTTTCGCTTGCTTGTCGTTATGGCTAGTCCTCTATCTTCCCCGATGTCTCCCGAGAATGAAGTTCTAAATTTTAAGCAAAGGGAGGGAGAAAATCTAAAAGATGCTTGGTATAGAATTTTCAATGCTCAAAATAGATCTACCAGGTAGCAATCTACTTCCGTTCTTCTCCGCAATTTTTATGTAGGTGCTAACCCTTGGTATAGATATATCCTTGATACCATTACCGGAGGGAATTTCTTAGGTAGCCATACTTTTGATTCTTATAATGCTATGATAGATTTGTTTGGATCACCCCCTCTTTTTGTTAATGGAACTATGTTAACTTTGGAGCATGTAATGCAACGGCTTGAAATTATTGAAAATAAGGTTGCTACCGTAGAGTTAATTGAAAATTTGGATAAAAATATCCACAACCGAATCTCTCAATATGGATCTAAAGTACGAGTCACTTTGAAAAATATTAAAGAGAAGGAACCCATTGTTAATGAGAAAATAAATCAGGATTCCACTAGGATCGATAAACTTGAAGATATCATTACCAACTTGGGAACCGTTTTTTCTTCCGTAAAGAATACTCCAAGTCCTCCTACTAAAATTGCCAAGCTTATGTATGTTCCTAAAAATAAGGGTTAATCCTCTAGTAAGGAAACTGCGGATCTCAAATCTATAAGTATTCATCCCAATCTTGTTGCTATCATTAAGGAACCATTTGCTACAAATGAATTTTTCGATCTTGTGCCTAAAAGTTTGATAATTACTAAAAATAAAGAAATTTCTAAGGATGATAGATGTCTCATTGATGAATTGCCTACCAAAGATGGCAATACCTAGATCTATCCTTGCTTTTATGCCTAGCTAGGGGCGTTAAACAATAGCGCTTGTTGGGAGGCAACCCAATTTTATTTTTAGTTTTTTTCTTTTTACTTCTGTTTAGGAATAAACATTTGTTCTAGCCTCTGGTTGGATGTGTTTTTATGTTTTAATTAGTGTTTGTGCCAAGTTAAACCTATAGGATCTTCTTGGATGATAGTTATTTGATCTTGCAGAAATTTCCAGAAACTTTCTGTTCACGAAAACAATTGTTAAAAATCACCAGGACGTGATAAAATACTGATTCCAATTGCTTCTGATCAATAAACATATTTCCTAGGTCGTCCTATTTTGGCTGATTTTTTGGAGTTCCAGAAGTTTGCGTCAGTTACAAATTACTACAGACTGTTCTGTTTTTGACAGATTCTGTTTTTCGTGTATTGTTTGCTTATTTTGATGAATCTATGGCTAGTAAAATAGTTTATAAACCATAGAGAAGCTGGAATACAGTAGGTTTAACACCAATATAAATAAATAATGAGTTCATTACAGTACCTTGAAGTCGTCTTTTTTTTTCTTTCGCTAACGGAGCTCACGAGATTTTCTGTTGAGTTTTATGTTGTGAAGTTTTCAAGTTTTGGGTGAAAGATTAGATGGATTATGGAACAAGGAGTGGCAAGAGCCTAAGCTTGGGGATGCCCATGCCACCCCCAAGATAATCTAAGGACAACAAAAAGCCTAAGCTTGGGGATGCCCCGGAAGGTATCCCCTCTTTCGTCTACTTCCATCGGTAACTTTACTTGGAGCTATATTTTTATTCACCACATGATATGTGTTTTGCTTGGAGCGTCTTGTATGATTTGAGTCTTTGATTTCTAGTTTACCAGAATCATCCTTGCTGTACACACCTTTTGAGAGAGCCATACATGATTTGGAATTTGTTAGAATACTCTATGTTCTTCGCTTATATCTTTTGAGCTATATAGTTTTGCTCTAGTGCTTCACTTATATCTTTTAGAGCACGATGGTGGATTTGTTTTATAGAAACTATTGATCTCTCATGCTTCACTTATATTATTTTGAGAGTCTTAAATAGCATGATAATTTGCTTAAATAATCCTAATATGCTTGGTATTCAAGATTAGTAAAAAATTCTTATGAGTGTGTTGAATACTATGAGAACTTTGATGCTTGATAATTGTTTTGAGATATAAAGATGATGATATTAGAGTCATGCTAGTTGAGTAGTTGTGAATTTGAGAGATACTTGTGTTAAAGTGGGTGATTCTCGTAGCATGCACGTATGGTGAACCGTTACGTGATGAAGTCGGAGCATAATTTATTTACTGATTGTCTTCCTTATGAGTGGCGGTCGGGGACGAGCGATGGTCTTTTCCTACCAATTTATCCCCCTAGGAGCATGCGCGTAATACTTTGCTCTGATAACTTGTATATTTTTGCAATAAGTATATGTGTTCTTTATGACTAATGTTGAGTCCATGGATTATACGCACTCTTCTTCCTTCCACCATTGCTAGCCTCTCTAATACCACGACTTTCACGGTATCATACACCCACCATAAACCTTCCTCAAAACAGCCACCATACCTACCTATCATGGCATTTCCATAGCCATTCCGAGATATATTGCCATGCGACTTTCCGCCATTCCGTTTATTATGACACGCTCCATCATTGTCATATTGCTTTGCATGATCATGTAGTTGGCATCGTATTTGTGGCAAAGCCACCGTTCATAATTTTTTCATACTTGTCACTCATGAGTCATTGCACCATCCCGGTACACCGCCGGAGGCATTCATATAGAGTCATATCTTGTTCTAGTTTTGAGTTGTAATTCTTGAGTTGTAAGTAAATAAAAGTGTGATGATCATCATTTTTAGAGCATTGTCCCAGTGAGGAAAGGATGATGGAGACTATGATTCCCCCACAAGTCGGGATGAGACTCGGACGAAAAAAATAAAAAAAGAGGAAAAAAAGAGGCCATAAAAAAAGGAGAAAAGGCCCAAATGAAAAAATAAAATAAAAAACAAAAAAAATGAGAGAAAAGACAGAAGGGACATGCTACTATCCTCTTACCACACTTGTGCTTCAAAGTAGCACCATGATCTTCATGATAGAGAGTCTCCTATGTTGTCACTTTCATATACTAGTGGGAACTTTCGTTATAGAACTTGGCTTGTATATTCCAATGATGGGCTTCCTCAAATTGCCCTAGGTCTTCATGAGCAAGCGACTTGGATGCACACCCACTTAGTTTCTTTGGTTGAGCTTTCATATATTTATAGCTCTAGTGCATCCGTTGCATGGCAATCCCTACTCACTCACATTGATATCTATTGATGGGCATCTCCATAGCCCGTTGATACGCCTAGTTGATGTGAGACTATCTTCTCCCTTTTTGTCTTCTCCACAACCACCATTCTATTCCACATATAGTGCTATGTCCATGGATCACGCTCATGTATTGCATGAAGATTGAAAAACTTTGAGAATGTCAAAAGTATGAAACAATTTCTTGGCTTGTCATCGGGGTTGTGCATGATTTAAATACTTTGTGTGGTGAAGATAGAGCATAGCCAGACTATATGATTTTGTAGGGATAACTTTCTATGGCCATGTTATTTTGAGAAGACATAATTGCTTTGTTAGTATGCTTGAAGTATTATTATTTTTTATGTCAATATTAAACTTTTGTCTTGAATCTTTCGGATCTGAATATTCATACCACAATTAAGAAGAATTACATTGAAATTATGCCAAGTAGCACTCCGCATCAAAAATTTTGTTTTTATCATTTACCTACTCGAGGAAGAGCAAGAATTAAGCTTGGGGATGCTTGATACGTCTCCAACGTATTTATAATTTTTTATTGCTCCATGCTATATTATCTACTGTTTTGGACATTATTGGGCTTAATTATTCACTTTTATATTATTTTTGGAACTAACCAATTAACCGGAGGCCCAGCCCAGAATTGTTGTTTTTTGCCTATTTCGGAGTTTCACAAAAAAGGAATATCAAACGGAGTCCAAACGGAATGAAACCTTCGGGAACGTTATTTTTCGAACGAACAAGATCCAGGAGACTTGGACCCTAGGTCAAGAAACAAAAGAGGAGGCCACGAGGTAGGGGGGCGCGCCTACCCCCCAGGGCGCGCCCTCCACCCTCGTGGGCCCCCTCTTGCTCCACCGACGTACTCCTGCCTCCTATATATACCTAATGCACCCAAACGATCGACAGAGCCAAAAACCTAATTCCACCGCCGCAACCTTCTGTACTCCACGAGATCCCATCTTGGGGCCTGTTAGAGTTCACGGAAGGGAAATATATCATGGAGGGCTTCTACATCAACACTATAGCCTCCCCATGAAGTGGGAGTAGTTTACTTGCAGACCTTGGTCCATAGTTATTAGCTAGATGGCTTCTTCTCTCTTTTGGATCTCAATACAATGTTGTCCCCTCTCTCGTGGAGATCTGTTCGATGTAATCTTCTTTTTTGCGGTGTGTTTGTTGAGACCGATAAATTGTGGGTTTATGATCAACATTATCTATGAACAATATTTGAATCTTCTCTGAATTCTTTTTATGTATGATTGGTTATCTTTGCAAGTCTCTTCGAATTATCAGTTTGGTTTGGCCTACTAGATTGATCTTTCTTGCAATGGGAGAAGTGCTTAGCGTTGGGTTCAATCTTGCGGTGTCCTTTCCCAGTGACAGTAGGGGCAGCAAGGCACGTATTGTATTGTTGCCATCGAGGATAACAAGATGGGGTTTTTATCATATTGCATGAATTTATCCCTCTACATCATGTCATCTTGCCTAAGGCGTTACTCTGTTTTCATGAACTTAATACTCTAGATGCATGCTGGATAGTGGTCGATGAGTGGAGTAATAGAAGTAGATGCAGGCAGGAGTCGGTCTACTTGTCTCGGACGTGATGCCTATATACATGATCATACCTAGATATTCTCATAACTATGCTCAATTCTCACAATTGCTCAACGTGAATTCGCTCACCCACCGTAGAAAATACTTATGCTCTTGAGAGAAGCCACTAGTGAAACCTATGGCCCCCAGGTCTATCTTTATCATATTAATCTTCCAACACTTTGTTATTTCCTTTGCTTTTTTACTTTGCTTTTATTTTACTTTGCATCTTTATCATAAAAATACCAAAAATATTACCCTATCATATCTATCAGATCTCACTCTCGTAAGTGACCGTGAAGGGATTGACAACCCCTTATCGCGTTGGTTGCGAGGATTTATTTGTTTTGTGTAGGTACGAGGGACTCACACGTAGCCTCCTACTGGATTGATACCTTGGTTTTCTAAAACTGAGGGAATACTTACGCTACTTTTCTGCATCACCCTTTCCTATTCAAGGGAAAACAAACGCAGTGCTCAAGAGGTAGCAGAATGTAGTAATTTCAAAAAAATTCCTACGCACACGCAAGATCATGGTGATGCATAGCAATGAGGGGAGAGTGTCCACGTACCCTCGTAGACCGATAGCGGAAGCATTAGCACAACGCGGTTGATGTAGTCGTACGTCTTCACGATCCGACCGATCCAAGTACCGAACACAAGGCACCTCCGAATTCAGCACACGTTCAGCTCGATGACGTCCCACGAACTCCGATCTAGCAGAGCTTTGAGGTCGAGGTCCGTCAGCACGACGGCGTGATGACGATGGTGATATTCTACCGACGCAGGGCTTCGCCTAAGCACCGCTACGATATGATCGAGGCGGATTATGGTGGAGGGGGGCACCGCACACGGCTCAGAGATCAAGAGATCAATTGTTGTGTCTATGGGGTGCCCCTATCCTCCGTATATAAAGGGGGGAGGAGAGGGCCGGCCAAGGGGAGGAGGCGCGCCCAAGGGGGGAGTCCTACACCCACCGGGATTAGGACTCCTCCTTTTCCTATTTGGAGAGGGAGAGGGGAGGAAGAGGAAGGAGGGAGGAAGGAAAGGGGGGGGGGGGTGCCCCCCCCTCCCAATTCGGATTGGTCTTGGGGGGGCTCCCCCTCCCTTGCTCCTTGCCCCTCCTTTCCACTAAAGCCCATTAAGGCCCATATACCTCCCGGGGAATTCCGATAACATCCCGGAGCTCCGGTATTATCCCGATCTCACCCGGAACCATTCCGATATCCAAATATAGTCATCCAATATATCGATCTTTATGTCTCGACCATTTCGAGACTCCTCGTCATGTCCGTGATCTCATCTGGGACTCCGAACAACCTTCGGTACATCAAAACACATAAACTCATAATATAAACGTCATCGAACTTTAAGCGTGCGGACCCTACGGGTTCGAGAACTATGTAGACATGACCGAGACACGTCTCCGGTCAATAACCAATAGCAGAACCCGGATGCTCATATTGGCTCCTACATATTCTACGAAGATCTTTATTGGTCAAACCGCATAACAACATACGTTGTTCCCTTAGTCATCGGTATGTTACTTGCCCGAGATTCGATCGTCGGTATCTCAATACCTAGTTCAATCTCGTTACCGGCAAGTCTCTTTACTCGTTCCGTAATACGTCATCTCGTAACTAACTCATTAGCTACAATCCTTGCAAGGCTTATAGTGATGTGCATTACCGAGTGGGCCCAGAGATACCTCTCCGACAATCGGAGTGACAAATCCTAATCTCGTAATACGCCAACCCAACAAGTACCTTCGGAGGCACCTGTTGAGCACCTTTATAATCACCCAGTTACGTTGTGACGTTTGGTAGCACACAAAGTGTTCCTCTGGTAAACGGGAGTTGCATAATCTCATAGTCATAGGAACATGTATAAGTCATGAAAAAAGCAATAGCAACATACTAAATGATCAAGTGCTAAGCTAACGGAATGGGTGAAGTCAATCACATCATTCTCCTAATGATGTGATCCCGTCAATCAAATGACAACTCATGTCCATGGCTAGGAAACTCAACCATCTTTGATCAACGAGCTAGTCAAGTAGAGGCATACTAGTGACACTATGTTTGTCTATGTATTCACACATGTATTATGTTTCCGGTTAATACAATTCTAGCATGAATAATAAACATTTGTCATGATATAAGGTAATAAATAATAACTTTATTATTGCCTCTAGGGCATATTTCCTTCAGTCTCCCACTTGCACTAGAGTCAATAATCTAGATCACATCGCCATGTGATTTAACAACAATAGTTCACATCACCATGTGATTAACACTCATAGTTCACATCGTCATGTGACCAACACCCAAAGGGTTTACTAGAGTCAGCAATCTAGTTCACATTGCCATGTGATTAATACCCAAAGAGTACAAAGGTGTGATCATGTTTTGCTTGTGAGAGAAGTTTAGTCAACGGGTGTACCAAATTCAGATTCGTATGTATTTTGCAAATTTCTATGTCAACAATGCTCTACACGGAGCTACTCTAGCTAATTGCTCCCACTTTCAATATGTTTCCAGATTGAGATTTAGAGTCATCCGGATCAGTGCCAAAACTTGCATCGACGTAACCCTTTACGATGAACTCTTTGTCATCTCCATAACCGAGAAACATATCCTTATTCCACTAAGGATAGTTTTGACCAATGTCCAGTGATCTACTCCTAGATCACTATTGTACTCCCTTGCCAAACTCAGGGAAGGGTATACAATAGGTCTGGTACATAGCATGGCATACTTTTTAGAACCTATAGCTGTGGCATAGGGAATGACTTTCATTCTCTCTCTATCTTCTGCCGTGGTCAGGTGTTGAGTCTTACTCAACTTCACACCTTGTAACACAGGCAAGAACTCTTTCTTTGACAGTTCCATTTTGAACTACTTCAAAAACTTGTCAAGGTATGTACTCATTGAAAAAAAATTATCAAGTGTCTTGATCTATCTCTATAGATCTTGATGCTCAATATGTAAGTAGCTTCACCGGGGTCTTTCTTTGTAAAAATCCTTTCAAACACTCCTTTATGCTTTACAGAAAATTCTACATCATTTCTGATCGACAATATGTCATTGACATATATTTATCGGAAGGCTGTAGTGCTCCCACTCACTTTCTTGTAAATACAGGCTTCACCACAAGTCTGTATAAAACTATATGCTTTGATCAACTCATCAGAGCGTATATTCCAACTCCGAGATGCTTGCACCAGCCCATAGATGGATCGCTGGAGCTTACACATTTTGTTAGCACCTTTAGGATCGACAAAACCTTCTGGTTGCATCATATACAACTCTTCTTTAAGAAATCCATCAAGGAATGTAGTTTTGACATCCATTTGCCAGATTTCATAAAATGTGGCAATTTGCTAACATGATTCGGACAGACTTAAGCATCGCTACGAGTGAGAATATCCCCTCGTAGTCAACACATTGAACTTTGTCAAAAACCTTTTTCGACAAGTCTAACTTTGTAGATAGTAACACTACTATCAGCGTCCGTCTTCCTCTTGAAGATCCATTTATTTTCTATGGTTTGCCGATCATCGGGCAAGTCAACCAAAGTCCACACTTTGTTCTCATACATGGATCCCATCTCAGCTTTCATGGCCTCAAGCCATTTCATGGAATCTGGGCTCATCATCACTTCCTCATAGTTCATAGGTTCGTCATGGTCTATACCTCCAGAACAGGATTACCGTACCACTCTAGTGCAGATCTCACTCTCGTTGACCTATGAGGTTCGGTAGTAACTTGATCTGAAGTTACATGATCATCATCATTAGCTTCCTCACTAATTGGTGTAGGAGTCACAGGAACATATTTCTGTGATGAACTACTTTCCAATAAGGGAGCAGGTATAGTTACCTCATCAAGATCTACTTTCCTCCCACTCACTTCTTTCGAGAGAAACTCCTTCTCTAGAAATGATCCATCCTTAGCAACGAATGTCTTGCCTTCGGATCTGTGATAGAAGGTGTACCCAACATTTTCTTTTGGGTATCCTATGAAGACGCACTTCTCCGATTTGGGTTCGAGCTTATCAGGTTGAAACTTTTTCGCATAAGCATCGTATCTCCAAATTTTAAGAAATGACAGCTTAGGTTTCTTACTAAACCATAAATCATACGGTGTCGTCTCAACGGAGTAGACGGTGCCCTATTTAATGTGAATGTAGCTGTCTCTAATGCATAACCCCAGAATGATAGTGGTAAATCGGTAAGAGACATCATAGATTGCACTATATCCAATAAAGTACGGTTATAACGTTCGGACAGACCATTACTGTGGTGTTCCAGGTGGCATGAGATTGTGAAACTATTCCATATTGTTTTAATTGAAGGCCAAACTTGTAACTCAAATATTCGTCTCCGCGACCAAATCGCAGAAAAACTTATATTTTCTTGTTACTATGATTCTCCACTTCACTCTGAAATTCTTTGAACTTCTAAACTGTTTCAGTTTCATTATGTAGATATACCCATATCTGCTCAAATCATCTGTGAAGGTCAGGAAATAACGATACCCGCTGCGAGCCTCAACACTCATCGGACCGCATACATCGGTATGTATTATTTCCGATAAGTCAGTAGCTCGCTCCATTGTTCCGGAGAACGGAGTCTTAGTCAACTTGCCCATAAGGCATGGTTCGCAAGCATCAACTGATTCATAATCAAGTGATTCCAAAAGCCCATCAGCATGGATTTTCTTCATGCGCTTTACACCAATATGACCTAAACGGCGGTGCCACAAATAAGTTGCACTATCATTATTAACTTTGCATCTTTTGGCTTAAATATTATGAATATATGTATCACTACGATCGAGATCCAACAAACCATTTTCATTGGGTGTATGACCATAGAAGGTTTTATTCATGTAAACAGAACAACAATTATTCGCTAACTTAAATGAATAACCGTATTGCAATAAACATGATCAAATCATATTCATGCTCAATGCAAACACCAAATGACACTTATTTAGGTTCAACACTAATCCCAAAAGTATAGGGAGTGTGCGATGATGATCATATCAATCTTGGAACTACTTCCAACACACATCGTCACTTCACCCTTAACTAGTCTCTGTTCATTCTGCAACTCCCGTTTCGAGTTACTAATCTTAGCAACTGAACTAGTATCAAATACTAAGGGGTTGCTATAAACACTAGTAAAGTACACATCAATAACATGTATATCAAATATACCTTTGTTCACTATGCCATCCTTCTTATCCGCCAAGTATCTAGGGCAGTTCCACTTCTAGTGACCAGTCCCTTTGAAGTAGAAGCACTTAGTCTCAGGCTTAGGTCCAGACTTGGGCTTCTTCACTTGAGCAGCAACTCGCTTGCCGTTCTTCTTGAAGTTCCCCTTCTTCCCTTTGCCCTTTTCTTGAATCTAGTGGTCTTGTCAACCATCAACACTTGATGTTTTTCTTGATTTCTACCTTTGTCGATTTCAGCATCACGTAGAGCTTGGGAATCGTTTCCGTCATCCCTTGCATATTATAGTTCATCACGAAGTTCTAGTAACTTGGTGATAGTGACTAGAGAACTCTGCCAATCACTATCTTATCTGGAAGATTAACTCCCACTTGATTCAAGTGATTGTAGTACTCAGACATTCTAAGTACATGCTAACTAGCTGAGCAATTCTCCTCCATCTTGTAGGCAAAGTACTGTCAGAGGTCTCCTACCTCTCGACACAGGCATGAGTATGAAATACTAATTTCAACTCTTGGAACATCTCATATGCTCCGTGGCGTTTCAAAAAAACGTCTTTGAGGCCCCAATTCTAAGCCGTAAAGCATGGTGCACTAAACTATCAAGTAGTCATCATATCGAGCTTGCCAAACGTTCATAACATCTGAAGTTGCTCCTGCAATCGGTCTGTCACCTAGTGTTGCATCTAGGACATAATTCTTACGTGCGCAATGAGGATAATCCTCAGATCACGGATCCAATCCGTATCATTGCTACTAACATCTTTCAACTTAGTTTTCTCTAGGAACATATAAAAAACAGGGGAGCTAAACGCGAGCAATTGATCTACAACATAGATATGCTAATACTACCAGGACTAAGTTCATGATAAATTAAAGTTCAATTAATCATATTACTTAAGAACTCCCACTTAGATAGACATCCCTCTAATCATCTAAGTGATCACGTGACCCAAATCAACTAAACCATGTCCGATCATCACGTCAGATGGAGTAGTTTTCAATGGTGAACATCACTATGTTGATCATATCTTCTATATGATTCACGCTCGACCTTTTGGTCTCCAGTGTTCCGAGGCCATATCTGCATATGCTAGGCTCGTCAAGTTTAACACGAGTATTCTGCGTGTGCAAAACTAGCTTGCACTCGTTGTAGATGAACGTAGAGCTTATCACACCCGATCATCACATGGTGTCTCGGCACGACGAACTTTGGCAACGGTGCATACTCAGGGAGAACACTTTTATCTTGAAATTTAGTGAGAGATCAACTTATAATGCTACCGTCAATCAAAGCAAGATAAGATGCATAAAAAGATAAACATCACATGCAATCAATATAAGTGATATGATATGGCCATCATCATCTTGTGCTTGTGATCTCCATCTCCAAAGCACCGTCATGATCACCATCGTCACCGGTAGCGACACCTTGATCTCCATCGTAGCATCATTGTCGTCTCGCCAACTATTACTTCTCGACTATCGCCATCGCTTAGTGATAAAGTAAAGCAATGACAGGCGATTGCATTGCATACAATAAAGCGACAACCATATGGCTCCTGCCATTGCCGATAACTTCGGTTACAAAACATGATCATCTCATACAATAAAATATAGCATCATGTCTTGACCATATCACATCACAAGATGCCCTGCAAAACGAAGTTAGATGTCCTCTACTTTGTTGTTGCAAGTTTTACGTGGCTGCTACCGGCTTACCAAGAACTGTTCTTACCTACGCATCAAAACCACAATGATAGTTCGTCAAGTTAGTGCCGTTTTAACCTTCACAGGGACCGGGCGTAGCCACACTCGGTTCAACTAAAGTCGGAGAAACTGACACACGCCAGCCACGTGTGTGCAAAGGACGTCGGTAGAACCAGTCTCGCGTAAGCGTACGCGTAATGTCGGTCCGGGCCGCTTTATCCAACAATACCGCCGAACCAAAGTGTGACATGCTGGTAAGCATTATGACTTGTATCGCCCACAACTCACTTGTGTTCTACTCGTGCATATAACATCAACACATAAAACCTAGCTCAGATGCCACTATTGGGGAACATAGTAATTTAAAAAAAATTCTTACGCGCACGCAAGATCATGGTGATGCATAGCAATGATAGGGGAGAGTGTGTCCATGTACCCTTGTAGACCGAAAGCGGAAGGGTTAGCACAACGCGGTTGATGTAGTCGTACGTCTTCACGATCCGACCGATCCACGTACCGAACGCACGGCACATCCGAGTTCAGCACACGTTCAGTTCGATGACGTCCCACGAACTCCGATCTAGCAGACCTTCAAAGGAGAGTTCCGTCAGCACGACGGCGTGATGACGATGATGATGTTCTACCGACGCAGGGCTTCGCCTAAGCACCGCTACGATATGATCGAGGTGGATTATGGTGGAGGGGGCACCGCACACGGCTAAGAGATCAAGAGGAGAGGGTCGGCCAAGGGGAGGAGGCGCGCCCAAGGGGGGAGTCCCTCTCCTCCGCATATGTCTATGGGGTGCCCCTCTCCTCCGCATATAAAGGGGGGGGGAGGAGAGGGCCGGCCAAGGGGAGGAGGCGCGCCCAAGGGGGGAGTCCTACTCCCACCGGGAGTAGGACTCCTCCTTTTCCAATTTGGAGAGGGAGAGGGAAGGAAGAGGAAGGAGGGAGGAAGGAAAGGGGGGGCGGCCCCCCTCCCAATTCGGATTGGGCTTGGGGGGGGGGGCGCCCCCTCCCTTGCTCCTTTCCCCTTGAGGGAGTCCCGGACTAGGGTGTGTCCGGATAGCCGGACTATCGTCACGGCCGGACTCCAAGACTATGAAGATACAAGATTGAAGACTTCGTCCCTTGTCCGGATGGGACTTTCCTTGGCGTGGATGGCAAGCTTGGCGATACGGATATGTAGATCTCCTACCATTGTAACCGACTCTGTGTAACCCTAACCTATCCGGTGTCTATATAACCCGGCGGGTTTTTAGTTCGTAGGGACGAACAACTTCATCATCAACAATCATACCATAGGCTAGCTTCTAGGGTTTAGCCTCCTTGATCTCGTGGTAGATCTACTCTTGTACTACCCATATCATCAATATTAATCAAGCAGGAGTAGGGTTTTACCTCCATCAAGAGGGCCTGAACCTGGGTAAAAACATTGTGTCCCTTGTCTCCTGTTACCATCCGCCTAGACGCACAGTTCGGGACCCCCTACCCGAGATCCGCCCGGTTTTGACAATCGACATTGGTGCTTTCATTGAGAGTTCCTCTGTGTCGTCACCGATAGGCCCGATGGCTCCTTTGATCATCAACCACGACGCGGTCCAGGGTGAGACTTTTCTCCCCGGACAGATCTTCGTGTTCGGCGGCTTTGCACTGCGGGCCTAGTCACTTGGCCATCTGGAACAGCGGAGGATGACCCCTCCAAGAAGCGCGCAGCCGAAGCGCCGACGTCAGCGGCGCCGCTCTAAAACCCGTCACAGTAAAAACGGTTATTCCGGCACGGAAGATAATAGCACTCGAGCAGTGCGAAGAGAACCCCTCCGGCAGGACTCGGCGCAGGAGGAGGGCAATGCGCCGCACGACGGTCTGGCGCAGAAAGAGAGGCCGAGGACGATAATTACGCGCCTCCCTCCGAAGATGAGGCAAGCCTCGACGACGAAGAATTTGTCGTGCCTAAGGATCCCGCCGAACAGGAGTGTTTCAAACGCAGGCTTATAGCCACAGCAAGCAGCCTCAAGAAAAAGCGTGACAGCTTAGAGCTGATCAAGACCTGCTAGGCGGCAGATGGACTGAAGTCCTTGCAGCCAAGAGTACGAACTCAACGCCCCTCAAAAGCTACCCCAAACGCAGGCCGTTGCCTCGACTAGAGGAGGAAGCACCCAAGTCGCCAGTGCACGACATGGCAGACCGGCCACCTCGTGGCCGTGACAGAGAAGCCTCTCAGCCCTCCGCTCAAGCCACACCCCGATAACGTGCCGGACTTGCGAGATATATTGGAGGATAAGGCAAAACATACAAGGTCGATCTACGGATCGCGTGGGCGCCAGCAAGACGGGATGATTACCGTCGCGCGGATACAGCAAAACCGACCGGGCGAACACAGCGGAATAAAGCTCGTATGAGCTACGCCGTGATATGTGCCCAATGAGAGGCGCCAAGACACCCACTATGCTTCAAAGATGAAGTAATGGATCATCAAATCCCGGAGGGCTTCAAGCCGTAAACATTGAATCATACGATGGTACCACAGATCCCGTGATGCGGATCGAGGATTATCTCCTCCATATCCACATGGCCCGCGGTGATGATCTACATGCCATCAAATACCTCCCCCTGAAGCTCCATGGACCAGCTAGGCATTGGCTCAACAGCTTGCCAGCAGAATCAATTGGTTGTTGGGAGGACCTGGAAGCCGCATTCCTTGGTAACTTCCAGGGCACATATGTGCGACCACCAGACGCCGATGACCTTAGCCACATAATTCAGCAGCGAGAAGAATCGGCCAGACAATTCTGGACTCGGTTCCTAACAAAGAAAAATCAAATCGTTGACTGTCCGGATGCAGAGGCCCTCGCAGCCTTCAAACATAACATCCGTGACGAGTGGCTTGCCCGGCACCTAGGACAGGAAAAGCCGAAATCTATGGCAGCCCTCACAACCCTCATGACTCGCTTTTGTGAAGGAGAGGATAGCTGGCTAGCTCGAAGCAATAACTTGGCCAAACATCCTGATAGGCCGGATACCAAGGACAACAATGGCAGGTCGCGTCGCAACAAGAACAAGCGCCGCATTAACGGCGATAACATCAAGACACGGCCACAATGCCAGATTCAGAGGCTCTAAACCCGGTCGTGGAAGAAGCCATTCAAAAGAAATACCCAGCCCGTCCAACTTGGACCGAATACTCGACCGCTTGTGCGGATACATGGCACCCCGAAACTCAGCCAATAATCACACCAACAGGACTGTTGGGTGTTCAAGCAAGCAGGCAAGTTAGGTGCCGAACTCAACAACAAGGGGCTACATAGCGATGACGAGGAAGAGCCCCGGCCGCCGAGCAATAAAGGACAGAAGGGTTTTCCTACGCAGGTGCGGACGGTGAACATGATATACGCAACGCACATACCCAAAAGGGAGCGGAAGCGTGCACTAAGGCACGTATACGCGATGGAGCCAGTCGCCCCAAAGTTCAACCCGTGGTCCTCCCGCCCGATCACCTTCGATTGAAGGGACCACCCCACTAGCCTCCGTCACGGCGGCTTCGCCGCATTGGTTCTCGACCCAATTATCGACGGATTTCACCTCACTAGAGTCCTGATGGACAGCGGCAGCAGCCTGAACCTGCTTTACCAGGATACAGTGCGCAAAATGGGCATTGACCCCTCAAGGATTAAACCTACAAAGACGACCTTTAAAGGCGTCATACCAGGTGTAGAGCCCAGTTGTACAGGCTCAGTTACACTCGAAGTGGTCTTCGGATCTCCGGATAACTTCGAAGTGAAGAGTTAATCTTCGACATCGTCCCATTCCGCAGCGGCTATCACGCACTGCTTGCTGACGAACCGTGATTGCCAAGTTCAATGCGGTACCGCGACTACGCATACCTCAAGCTCAAGATGCCAGCCCTCGAGGAGTAATCACGGTCAATGGAACACCGAACGCCTCTCCGGACGGAGGAGCATCTGGCGGCTCGCGGCGGAGGTGCAAAGCAGCCTCTCACAGCAATTCTCCAGTCCGGCCACTAAGCGTCCGGACACTGCCAAGCGCGCCTGGAGTAACCTGCAACAAGACCACCTGGCACGATTCAAGGACGAGTAGCAATCCGGCCCCAACCCCAGCCCTCACGAAATTGCGAACCCAGTATTACGCGAACATAATTACGCTCTGGAGATACCATGGGCATATGGGGAGGGGCAAGACAACGGCACGCCAAGAAGGCGGCTCGACCGCCCCAGGGGCTGCCGTCTGTGTCATTTCATTTTTCCTTTTTCCTTTTTCCTTTTCTTTTTTTTACTTTCAGGACTCCGTCTTCGAACAGTCCTGTCTGGCACTTGAATCGCCGGACTCACGACGCAACGGCCAGGGAAGCGGAAGGCCACGTCAAGTGCTCAGGTGGTCTCTGTTATGAGCATTATACCTGTTTTACATACCGTCTCGCAGCTTACCCACGAGGGAGGACATGTTAGATAGTCCCATCCCTTGCTTACCAGACTATTTGTATCGTTCTCGCTTCCATTGCAGTCCCTTTTGAATAAACAATACATAGCTCTTGCTTATTATTACTTTAATTCCTTTATATATATATGTTCATTTCACGCCATGTCGCAACCGTACACTTTGGTACGGCCAATACACCAGGGGCTTAAGTATCCCAAAATTATGGTGTGATAAAGTCCGAACACTTTCACAAGTGCGGCACCCGAACTTATAGCATTATATGAATTGGCTCGAATCATGTCTTGGGTCAATAGTTGGGTTTGCCCGGCTCCGTGTTTTGGTACCTTACGTTCCGCAGTATCGGCTAAGGTAGCACTGGAGAACCATCGCGATTGTGCCCCAGTTATTCTGGGTCGAGCACCTCAGTGGAGAAAGCCAAAACTAACCGTCATGATAAGGCGAGAGCCGGTCGCTGTTCCAGAGGTTTTTTTGGGTCCCTAAAGACTTATGCCGCTTCGAGCGAAGAACCAGAATTATCCGGCCAAGGCGTGGATAGCGCCCCGAACTCGGTCTTCCGAATACTAGGGGCTTCGCCGAAATTTAAAATTATAGAATTCTATGGCTAAGTTAGAGTGTTCAAGCATTATAAGTCCGGTTGCCTTGTTCGTTGTGTTGAGCGCCTCCCTAGGTGGACCCAAGAATGGGAACAAGAGCGCTCAAGTTTATCCCAACACCCCAAAGACTTTTCGTGGCATGGGGCCTGAAGCCAACGACTTCCATCTCTCAAATTTGATAAACAGCCGCACAGAAGGTAATATTTTAAATTAATAAAGCGTTGCTTAGCGCATATAAACAAGTTTTCAGCGTACAGAATAACAAATGCGAGTCTATTAAAAAATTGCATCCTTGGAGCACTCATCCGCTATTCGGCGAGCACCCTTCAGGAGGCCCTCATAATACATTTCGGGCGTGCGATGCTCATGGCCCGTCCGTCACAAGCTTCTCCGCATCCAGCTTCCCCCAGTGCACTTTAGCATGGGCAAGGGCCCGACGGACCCCTTCAATGCAGGCGGAGGCGGCAGTAACTTCAAGCCGCGGACAGGCATCCACCAGCCGCTGCACCAAGCCGAAGTAGCTCCCGGGCATGGCCTCCAATGACCACAACCGCTCTATAAGGCCCCTCATGGCCTGTTCGGCAGCCATGTGGAGCTCGACCAGTCGCTTCAGCTGGTCGCTTAGAGGCACCGGGTGTCCGGCCTCAGCATACTGAGACCAGAACACCTTCTCCGTGGAGCTCCCTCCTGGCGCGGTAGAACGCGGCAAAGCATCGGATGCACTCTGGGGCAAATCTGCGAATGCTCTGGAGAGCTCCGAATCCGGGTAAGTAATAGGTAATTGACTTTTACATTCTTGCTTTGCATAAAGAATGCCTTACCCGCCGCTATCTTCTTTAGTGCTTCGATTTCTTGGATGACTTTTTGGGCCTCGGCCTTAGCAGCTTTGGCACTCTCAAGAGCCGAGGCAAGCTCGGACTCTCGGGTCTTTGAGTCGCGCTCCAAACCCTCGTGTGTCTTCACGAGAATCTGGAGCTCTTGCCGCACCTCCGCCAGCTGTGCCTCCCCTTTCTCTCGCTCGGTGCGCTCGTGCTTCGCTTTGTTTTGGCCACGGCCACCAGCTTCCCTCAGTGGTCTCCACCTCGCTCATGGCCCCTGCGTTATTTCTGTTATTTTTGCAACCAAAACCTTTTCTATAAGGTATTTCTTTAATAAGGCATTTCTTACCTTCCTTATCCTCGAGCTGCCTCTTGGCTTGTCCGAGCTTCGTTGTCAGGAACGCCGAGGTCCTGCTTGATGTTGTATCGACCTCCATGATCGGTCTGGCAGAGAGGTCAGCGCAGCCTGCATTCCCATATTGACATACTTATATTAGACTCCTGCGTATATCTTTTTAGATCCTCAGTCCGGTTTTTCTTTCCGAACACCGAACTAAGCATCAGGGGCTACTGTCTATGCGGTAACATTTTTATATGTTTTAAATTTACCTCAAAGCCTGTTAGAAGGCTGGTACGGAGCTTGGCCATCCCGCTCTTGGCGGATCGAACTGGCCCAGATCACCGCACTCATAATAGTGCGGTGTTCCTCCTCGACGGAGGCGCCGTTGGCGCCTCAAGAAGCTATCCGGTGCCTCCGGTTGGGCCGGAGGACACCGGCGTCTTACCTTCTTGGGAAGGATCCGCTGTCCAGACTCCGGAACTGCTGATGGTTCCGGCATGGAGTCGGGCGAGGGTGGGCTTAGAGCCCCGGGGTCTTGCCCCAGCGCTTTGGAATCCGGGAGGTCGCCTTGTGGCGCCTCCTGCGCTACCTCCTCGTGGCCAAGCCCTCCTTGGGGCCCCACCGCGGTGTCGTCCGCGGCGTGAGGCGAGGAGGCGGCCGGAGGTGAGACACTCTCCATTTCCGACGAGCCCAGGGACCCGCTTGATGAATTGGCGAGCTCGCCCTTGGGCGGGCTGCATGATTGTTCGGTATTAGAGAACACTATGCAATTATGAAAAACCATGGGCATCCGGACACTTACGATCTCGCCAGGGGCTTGGTCCTTGTTGGCCAGTCCTCCTCGTCGTCGTCGACGTTGGTGGAGAAGTCCGGAGGAAGGGTTCTTCCCTTCTTGGACCCTCCGGCCTCCCCCGTTGGGGCGGCCTTCCTTTTCTTCTCCTCCCTCGCTTTGGGGAGGAGTTTCTTCTTCTTCCTCCTCGTCCTCACGAGAAGATTCCGCTTGAACTCGACAAGACTTGGCGTCGGGGAACTCCTTCGAGTTCCGTGGCCTCCTTCTTGGCCTTCTTCTCCGGCACCACATGAGGCGCCGGAGCCAACAGCCCCTGGCCAATCAGGCGTCCTTCGGGTCTTCCGGCAAAGGAGCCGGACAGTTAATCTGTCCGCCGTCTTCAACGATTCTGGCCAAAAATTAGGGAGTTTTAGATCCCGCATAGAGTCAATCTATGAAAAAAGAGTCCTGTAAAGGGTAAAATAACTTACCTCGCCGGCTGGACGCCGTGCGCTGTACCCGCGATCTTTGGTAGCGGATGTTGGGGCTTCAGCGCCCTTGAACAGCACCTTCCAGGCATCTTCGTACATAGTGTCGAAGAGCCGGCTCAAGGTTCGGTGCTGTGCCGGATCGAACTCCCACAAATTAAAGGCCCGCTGCTAAGGTGGGAGAATCCGACGGATGAGCATCACCTGGATTACGTCGACAAGCTTGAGGTTCTTGTCCACCAGGTTTTGGACGCATGTCCGAGTCCGGATAGCTCTTCCGAATCCCCACGTCAGGCCGCTTTTCCATGACGAGAGCCGTGTGGGGAAGCCAGATCTGAATTCGGGGCCGCCACCCATTCAGTGGTCACGTGGCTTGGTGATGTAGAACCACCCCGATTGCCACCGTTCATCGTCTCCACAAAGCGCCCTCGAGCCATAGGACCTTGGCCATCTTGCCAACCATGGCGCCCAAGCACTCGCTTGGCGGCCGCCCACTACCTTGGTCGAACATTGAAGATCTTCAGCCATAAGTCAAGTGGGGCTGGATGCAGAGGAAGGCCTCACACCTGACGATAAGCCAAAATGTTGAGGATGAAATTCGGGGCCAGGTCGTGGAAGTCTGTGCCGTAGTAGAACATGAGCCCCTGACGAAAGGGTGAAGAGGAAAACCTAGTCCATGGAGGAAGTGGGGTAGAAACACTACCCTTTCATGGGGCCGGGGTTGGAATGAGCTGCCCGCCGGGCGGCCTGTATGCGATGTTGCCGGACAAGTATCCGGCCTCCCGCAGCTTGGTGATGTGCCCTTCCATGACGGAGGAGGCCATCCACCCGCCTCCCGCTCCTGACATGGTTGGAGAAAGGTCGAGGTGGGATGTGCGGACTTGGGCGCTGGAGCTCGAGTGTGCGGAAATGGATAAGCAAAGGAGGAAGAAGGCGTAGGTGAAAAGGTGGATCCTTATCCCCTTATATGGACGGACGAAGCTATGCGTCCCCACCAGCCTGGTAAAACTCGCTTATTCCCCAAGCGTCGTAATCAATGGCGCGGATGGGTTACCCACGTCCGTATTGATGAGAATCCCGGAATAAGGGGGCACGATCTATACTTCGATAAGACGTGCCAAGGAAACTGCCTCGCTAAACACGCTGAGGTGGAACAGTAAAAACGATTCATATAAAGGCCTGGCCATGGTGTGATGTCACGCCGCGGAATACGTCAGCGGATCTGTGCAAAAATTATTCTCTCTACGGTGTTATGTGGAACTTGTTTTGCAGAGACGGACACTATCCTTGTGTTCAAAACCTTCTATGTATTCGGAGGAGAAACCCGCCTTGCAATGCCGAAGACAATATGCGCGCCGGACTCGTCGTCATTGAAGCCTGGTTCAGGGGCTACTGAGGGAGTCCCGGACTAGGGGGGTGTCCGGATAGCCGGACTATCGTCACGGCCGGACTCCAAGACTATGAAGATACAAGATTGAAGACTTCGTCCCGTGTCCGGATGGGACTTTCCTTGGCATGGAAGGCAAGCTTGGCGATACGGATATGTAGATCTCCTACCATTGTAACCGACTGCGTGGTAACCCTAACCTATCCGTGTCTATATAAACCAGAGGGTTTTAGTCCGAGGGATCTAACAACTTCATCATCAACAATCATACCATAGGCTAGCTTCTAGGGTTTAGCCTCCTTGATCTCGTGGTAGATCTACTCTTGTACTACCCATATCATCAATATTAATCAAGCAGGAGTAGGGTTTTACCTCCATCGAGAGGGCCCGAACCTGGGTAAAAACATTGCGTCCCTTGTCTCCTGTTACCATCCGCCTAGACGCACAGTTCGGGACCCCCTACCCGAGATCCGCCGGTTTTGACACCGACACCCCTCCTTTCCACTAAAGCCCATTAAGGCCCATATACCTCCCGGGGGGTTCCGATAACCTCCCGGAGCTCCGGTATTGTCCCAATCTCACCCGGAACCATTCCGGTGTCCAAATATAGTCGTCCAACATATCGATCTTTACGTCTCGACCATTTTGAGACTCCTCGTCATGCCCGTGATCTCATCCGGGACTCCGAACAACCTTCGGTACATCAAAACACATAAACTCATAATATAACCGTCATCGAACTTTAAGCGTGCGGACCCTGCGGGTTCGAGAACTATGTAGACATGACCGAGACACATCTCCGGTCAATAACCAATAGCGGAACCAGGATGCTCATATTGGCTCCTAAATATTCTACGAAGATCTCTATCGGTTGAACTGCGTAACAACATACGTTGTTCCCTTTGTCATCGGAAGTTACTTGCCCGAGATTCGATCGTCGGTATCTCAATACCTAGTTAAATCTCGTTACCGGCAAGTCTCTTTACTCGTTCCGTAATACATCATCTCGTAACTAACTCATTAGTTACAATGCTTGCAAGGCCTATAGTGATGTGCATTACCGAGTGGGCCCAGAGATACCTCTCCAACAATCGGAGTGACAAATCCTAATCTCGAAATAGGCCAACCCAACAAGTACCTTCGGAGACACCTGTAGAGCACCTTTATAATCACGCAGTTACTTGTGACGTTTGGTAGAAAAAAATATTCCTCTGGTAAACGGGAGTTGCATAATCTCATAGTCATAGGAACATGTATAAGTCATGAAGAAAACAATAGCAACATACTAAATGATCAAGTGCTAAGCTAACGGAATGGGTCAAGTTTAATTATGACATCAATTTCTTCTAACTCAGTAGGTGCAATATCATGCATAATTTCTTGATATAAAGAAATAGGTATTGCACTAGCACTGGCACCCATATCACACAAGCCATGATAACAATGCTCTCCTATTTTAGCTGAAATAACAGGCATGCCTACCACAGGTCTATGTTTATCTTTAGCACAAGGTTTAGCAATTCTAGCATTTTCTTCACAGAAATAAATAACATGCTCATCAATATTATCAGCCAAGAGATCCTTAACAATAGCAATATTAGGTTCAACCTTAACTTGCTCAGGAGGTGTATAAGTTCTAATATTGCTGTTACGAACCACAATTGAAGCTTTAGCATGATCCTTTATTCTAACAGGGAAAGGTGGTTTCTCAACATAAGCGGTAGGAACAATAGGATCATTATAAGTGATAGTCTTTTCTTCAACTTTAATAAGTGCAACTACTTTTACTTCTATGGGAGGATGATATTTAAACCACTTCTCCTTAGGGAGATCAACATGACTAGCAAAGGATTCACAGAAAGAAGCTACTATCTCAGAGGCAAGTCCATATTTAGTACTAAATTTATGGAAAACATCGGTATCCATAAAAGATTTGACACGATCAAACTTAGGTGTTATACCTGACTCCTTACCTTCGTCGAGATCCCAATCTTCAGAGTTGTGTTTAATTCTCTCCAATAAATTCCATTTGATTTCAATAGTCTTCATCATAAAGGAACCAGTACAAGAAGTATCGAGCATGGAGCGGTTGTTGTCAGAAAACCGAGCATAAAAATTTTGAATAATCATTTCTCTTGAGAGCTCATGATTGGGGCATGAATGTAACATTGACTTAAGCCTCCCCGAAGCTTGAGCGATGCTTTCTCCTTTGCGAGGCCAAAAATTATATATATAATTACGATCATGATGAACAAGATGTATAGGATAAAACTTCTGATGAAATTCCAATTTCAATCGTTTATAGTCCCATGATCCCATATCATCACATAGCATGTACCATGTCAATGCATCTCCCTTCAAAGATAAAGGGAAGACCTGCAAGCTTAAATAATCCACAAACTTCATCCATGTATATTAAGTGTAAATCGGGATGCAATGTTCCATCTCCTGCAAAAGGATTAGCTAGCAGTTTCTCTATCATACCCAAAGGAATTTCAAAATAGACATTTTCATTTTCAGTAGGTTCAATATGTTGAAGAGAAACTCTTTGCTCTACTGGTCAGGGTGAAGATACCCCTAACAAGCCCCTCAGAGGATTACTTTCCATTGTAACAAGTGACAGTAAATTTCAGCACGCTATATAAATTTTCCCTTACCAAAGGCGCTTCACTCCTCGTCAACAGCGCCAGAAAAGAATCTTGATGACCCACAAGTATAGGGGATCTATCGTAGTCCTTTCGATAAGTAAGAGTGTCGAACCCAACGTGGAGTAGAAGGAAATGAGAAGCGGTTTTCAGCAAGGTATTCTCTGCAAGCACTGAAATTAAAGGTAACATATAGTTTTGTGATAAGATAATTTGTAACGAACAACAAGTAACAAAAGTAAATAAAGTGCAGCAAGTTGGCCCAATCCTCTTTGTAGCAAAGGACAAGCCTGGACAAACTCTTATATATAGAAAGTGCGCTCCCGAGGACACATGGGTATTATCGTCAAGCTAGTTTTCATCACGTTCATATGATTCGCGTTCGGTACTTTGATAATTTGATATGTGGGTGGACCGGTGCTTGGGTGCTGTCCTTAATTGGACAAGCATCCCACTTATGATTAACTCCAATTGCAAGGATCCGCAACTACCAAAGAAGTATTAAGGTAAACCTAACCATAGCATGAAACATATGGATCCAAATCAGCCCCTCATTTAAGCAACGCATAAACTAGGGTTTAAGCTTCATTACTCTAGCAACCCATCATCTACTTATTACTTCCCAATGCACTATCGACTGGCACTTTGCCATCCGCCATGGCGATGGCAAAGGCATGGTTGGCGGATGGCAAAGGCTTTGCCATCACGCCAGCCAGATGGGAAACAGTTTATGCGAAACCCCGCCAAGAACGCTTCTTTGCCATCTGGCCGGCTGATGGCAAAGAGTCAGGCCTTTTGCCATCGGTGGCAGATGGCAAAACCTCTTAACGGGTTAGCCCGCTAGAAACTAACGGCATACTTTGCCGATACGCCACAGATGGCAAGGCTTGAGCTCTTTGTCATGCCGCCAAAGCAGATGGCAAAGGCTGCATGCTTTTGCCGTCTGCCACAGATGGCAAGAACTTTGCCATCTGCTGGCAGATGGCAAAGGGCCCAAATAGGCCAGCCCAAATTTTACATGTAGATGACACGTGGCCTCTTTACCACTAGCTAGGAACGGTCAAGCCCACCGTTTTAACCGCATTTTGAAACGGGCATAAAAAATTTAAAAAAAATCGAAAAATTGGAAAACCTTCGCATTGTGTCATTATATGTGAACAAGTTTCCGGGAAAAATAATAAAATTGTAATACGGTAATTATTTTAAAAAAGTGTTCTCAGAAATGAGCTATCAAGTGTGAAGATTCATGGCTTTCAAGCCAAATGATCAATCTTATGGCCACATTCATGGCATAGTTTGTTCAAATGATCTCATATTGAGCACAAGGGTGCATATTGGAATGGCAAACAATGTTGCCTAAGGAAGTTTTCATTTTGTTCGATGAAAAACCATTTTCCATTTTTCGAGTGCCCGAAAGGAGGTTTTTTTGTGAAGGAACTACCAAATAATTGTTCCAAAATTGGACCAAATCATTTTTATAAAATACTAGGACATATTTAATGCACACTTGACAAAATGGTTTGGTGTCAAAAATTTTGATCCACCTCTGGTGAAAAAGACAAATTTCCGCCGATTCAGCTGGAAGCGGGTCAAATTTGAACTGCAGCTGCCTCATAGTTTGCTATTTATTTTTTCCAAAATTCATTTCTAGTTACATAAGTACCTATTTAATCATAAATACATGGTTTGGTGGTGATACGTCGAGGTTTGGGCGGTGGCCGAGGGCCCCAACTCTAGAGCTGCCAGAACTCAAGATGTCTGGCCAAGTGGTCATCACAGCGTGACCGTATGCGTTGCCATGTGTTCTGGCGGCCTAGGCATGTCTAGTGGGTTGGGCACTCCCCATGTTGGTGCTAGGAAGAAAATTACAACATAAGATTCTCACGAGGAGACCAATCGATGCTCAAACATGAATTAGCAGCCAAGTGTTTGATTAGCGGTACGGGAAATGTACATGGCTAATGGGTGTGAGTTTTGGCTGAGGATGATCAGTTACTAAGAAGACCGTTTTCACAAATTTTCAGCTCAAAAGGAGGAGCCTAGGTGGTACTTGCTTTGCAAACCACCACACTGGACATAAATACGAATGTTGAAGCTTGGCTCAAAATAATGAATGGATTGAGCTGGCATTTGGTGGAGGATGGTTATTTTGGCATAGGAAAGCACTGTAGAAAATGGATACTATTTGGACATGCCAAAGTGGTACTTCCTTCACAAACTGTTACTCTGAACAGAATAGGAAAATGAATATTTTTGAATTATTTTTGAACTAGACAAGGAAGGTTTTTACATATTTGACGAAGATATGACCCAAAGAATTTATGAGATTTTTTTCGGAATTTTGGGAATGATAGAAATATAGGTTGCTTCACAACCTAGGGCAAAACCGCCACATGGACATGACACATAGGCAAAACTGATGAGGTGGCGCCTAGTCATAGCAACCCACCACAATTTACAAGCTATGACCATCTATATTGGTCGTTAACAACTAGAAATAAGGCAGCGGACTAAATTTGTTAGCTTTATGACCACTTCATGTAAGGAAATTATGACCTTTCTGACCAAAATGGTCGCAATGGTTTAGGGTTTGGAGCCCCTCGAACAGCTTTTGACCGATTGGTCTCAAATGGTCATAAATCTATGACCAATTCTTCCAGGGTCACTGACAGAAGGTCATAAGTTGACATATTTCTTGTAGTGCTACAAAATGGGAAAGAAGAAAGTTAGAAGAAGAAGACTAGAAGAAGAAGACTATTATGATGCAACTAAAATGTGAAGATTATTATGATGCAACTTATATCCGTAAAATAGGTCATTTTGGAGCTAAGTATGGTTATTATGTCATTTTTTAGCTAACTAAGCATACTAAGTCATTTTGGTGTAAAAAATGCTAAGTAAGGTCATTTTGGAACTAATAAGTTTATTATGTCATTTTGGAGCTAGCTAAGCATATGAAGTCATTTTGGAGCTAAAATATGTCATTTCGTAAGTCATTTTAGAGCTAGCTAAGCATATTAAGTCATTTAGAGGAAAAATGCTAATTATAGGTCATTTTAGAGCTATCCTAGGTTAAATAGGTCATTTTTGAGCTAGCTAAGCATATTAAGTCATTTTGGAGGAAAAAAATGCTAAGTATAGGTCATTTTAGACCTATCCTAGGTTAAGTAGGTCATTTTGGAGCTAATTAAGAAAAGCACTAGGAAAAACTTACCGTCAACCCGTAGGGTGAAGGATCAAGGTTCTTGCTCATGGTAGTGGTCGATTTGAGGAAGATCAGGCTTCTTGCTCTCGCCAATGGCGTATCGCCGATGCTTGTCGGGAGTTATGTTGCACCAAATTAAAGATCATTTGCAATGTCTCGTTAGCATGAACGCACGGGAGGTCGTCGAACACCGCATCGTCATAGCGTATTTAAACAATCGCACATTTAAATCCACCGATCAACACAAATATATTATGATGTTTTTCATAACAAAATCGGAAAATATATGACCTAACTCATAGTTCATAAATATATGACCCGTTGGCCTATGGAAGGTCGAAAAGCACTGTCAGGTCAACAGGAAGCCGAAGAGGTGTCGGGGTCGGGGTGTTGTGTCCGGTGTCGTGGTATCAAAGGGACAAAGATAAATTCTATCCGCAAAAGTGGATCAGAAGAAAAGCATGCTACATGATCCTCAAAACATCTATAAGCATATCCTAAATCTTTACTGAATCTTCTAATCTTGATGTTAGTGTGTATAAGATATTGCTTAAAAGATCACTTTCTGGTAATGATCGAACATGTAGAAAAACTTTAAAAGACAACCAAATAAAATGACAAGCAACAGCTAAAAGAGAAATAACTGAATATAAAACTTTGTTGAAGCAAGTTTCATTTGTGCTCTCCAGATGGCCATAAATGTCGCCCTTTCGAACGGGAGACGCTCTCCAGATGGACAATCTTATGACGATTATAAATATGCAAAGAAATGCATATTTATAGATGTTGCCCTTTCGAACGGGAGACGCGTAGGTTATGAGACTTGACATGAAAGCAAAATCTATTGGCATCGGCACGACGACCGAAACGAAGCAAATATGGGAGGGGGAAGAGATGATAGTCGAGCCCACCCCTAGACCGTTCTTTTTTGCTAGTGCGTGTACTATAGTGCCACAAATATTCCCAGTTAAGACAAGTTATAATAAAGACGAATAACCAGTTTTGTTATATGTCATACAACAAAAGTTTACGCATATGAACCATATAGCAGTACATTTGCACACATATACCACTAGCAGTATAACTGCACACATATAGCAGTACATTTTCTGCATAGCCAAAAAATGCAAAGGCTTACTATCCCTGTGGCAAACATACATACATTCCTACTAAAAGTAAATACCATATACTTATTTGATCCATAAGGTATGAAATACAATAGGAATACCCGGTTTGTGGTTTTGTGGAAGTAAATTGGAAAACAACATATAGGCATATTCATATATAATTGAACTTATAACACACATGTATACATGTTGTAATTAGAAGAGGAAAAATACAGTGGTAACTCATCTCAGTTAGTAATTGTGGACCATTTAGTGAAATAGCTTCTCAGATGTTAAATGCTCCACTACCCTTGCATTCTAGCCGACAATTAATTCTGATTTAACAAATAAAAACGGGAATGATTGAAACAATTATTGTGTTTCAAGGAGCATGTGAGAAAGGTACATAACTTTGGTTTTTTAGCTCTTCTCTCTTTGGATGTTTTTTTGAAACCCTTGCACCACCTTGGAGCGCTTGATTTCTAACGTCTGGTAGCATGTTCATGGAAAAAACAAACATATAGCAAACAGAAATATACGAAACTATAGCTTACATATGAAACAGCCTAGAATGAAGTGAGCATGGAAACTTTAAATCTAGCTACGTCAATAAGGTTCTACAAATAATATACAAACAGATAAAACTGATGTACTTACACGAACGGCCGAGAATAGTAAGCTGCCATAGTAAATGTCCTTCAACAATGTTTGTATATTCATATTTTGGGACAACAATGAAATTACAAACAATTGTAAACAGAAATAGTAATTGTGGATCACTACAGTACATGCTCTTAGACTTGACATCAGTTTTCCATTTAACTGTTCTTAAATGGTTGTAGTAATATTTTAGTTTCGATTGGAACAAATTGGAGTATCTAATCAAACTAATCGTGATGGAATTGCATCTTTTTGTTCCGGAATAAATATGAAAATAACATCAACCACGTACATATGTTACGGAAACTTATAAATGTTCAAAATAATTACGACATTGTAGAAGTTATAGCCGTTTGCAATGGTTATTTATGGAACGACGGAATTATACTCCTTTGTTGTTTACTAATTAGAAGTTTGATTGTTTATGTTTAGTTGGCTTTTGAATATGTCACATAGGTATATTTGTGTAAGTATGGTTCAGTCTGGGACTACCACAAAGAAACAAAAGTACGATCAAGGTTTAGATCTACTAATTCAGTGAAAACAGTTTTTAGCTGACAACATGTAGACCCAAAATAAACAATTTTATCTCTGGTGGATCTCCACTAACTTATAATTTGCAAGTTGTTGTTCCATTCAAAGTTTCATCGCTTGAAGATATTACTCTTTCAGGCATGGTTCTGTCAATGTGATATGTATAGGAAAATAGTCAAAGCCGTACCTTTGTTTAATGCAGCAATGCAGAAAAAGAATATATACAATACATGATAATTGAAGACTTAGCGTGTATCTAGAAGAAACAATATATGAACCTCCAAAATCATCGTCATAGGAAACATTAACAAAATCCATTACCTAACATTGGCTGGCATAGAAAAACACCACTAAACTTCAGGCTTTTATAAGAATTAACGTGAACTATAATAAATTGAACTTGTTGGCCCATGTTCTACTTTACGTTTGTACTGTTGCAGCCAATGTAGTCGCATACAGCCCTACTATCGTGATGTCATGATGCTTCGAGGAGGTGATGCGGACAACCGTACCTGGCTTCCATAAGTTCCTTACAGCCCTTATTTAAGGTTGCTCATAGATGGACATGCAAAAATGAATTTGTCTTTATCAAACGTTATCAATCAAGCCTATTTATTGGGATTTTGTCAAGAATTTAGCCAGCGGGGGAAGATCAGCAATTTTCCAGCACAAGCTTACTTGCTTGCTAGGAGTAATGGGTTGCAGACCAAGGGCAGCTACACCGCCAAATTTCACCGTCGCTCGTCTCGCCCAAAGATTCATCCACAGCCTCATGGATCGACTACGGCCGCCTAATTCTCCTCACAAGACTATTATTGATACATCTCCAATTCAATTATTGTCCAAAAATTGAACCTTGGCTTTCGGGATGGTCAGTTGATGGCCACACAACAAGTACTCTGAAAATAAACTGCACACATTTACAGAACAGAGAACATGAGCCAGGACACTGATCCATAGGGAAGAAGAGAAGGGACGAGCTCACCTTGAAGTTTAGGCTTCGGGCGTGGTCGCCCCGGGTGCCGCTTCCTAGCTTGGGAGCGCCGCTCGGGCATCAATGGCGTTGGGGCTAGCTCCCCTGAGACATGGGGTCGCAGCTCCTTGAAGAAGGCGTGTCGGACGGCGGTAAAGATGGGATCCGGTGGGAAATAGACCGGGCTGACGGGGGCGGGATAGTGAGCGGCCTGGATCCGGACCAGCGACCGACGGGGACCGGCGCGGCCGGCCTTGATCCTTGGGGTGGCGGGCGGCGACCGCTGGGAGGCGACCGTCGGTCTCCTCCCTCGTGGTGGGGCGGCAATGGACCGGCGGGATGGCCTATCCTCCGGCCATGTAGGGGAAACCGACGGCGGCGGCAACCGGTGAGTTCGGCGGCGACCTGTGAGGGTGGAGGGGAACCCTATCTAGCATGCATGGGAGTGGGCTGAGACTGATTCGGGGTGGCTGGGGGTTTTTTAGGGAGGCTGGGGGTTTTCTTTTCTTTAATTTTTCACTCTTTGCTTTTTTAGCAAGGAGAGAGATAGTCCCATCTCTTTGCCATCTGCCAGCAGATGGTAAAGAATCTTGCCGTCACGTTGGCGAGATGGCAAAGAGGTGGGGCTGGTACGCCGTTACACTCTTGACGGTCATAGGATTTGCCAACCTCTTTGCCATCTGCTGGCAGATGGCAAAGATTATTTGCCATCCACAAGCGGATGGCAAAGAATTGGCTGATGGCAACCATGTTCTTTGCCGTCTGTCAGTTCTTTGCCATCTGTTTTTTATAAGCAGATGGCAAAGACGTTCTTTGCCATCAGCTGGCAGATGGCAAAGAGCTGGCTGATGGCAAATTCCCTGTTTCCAGTAGTGATGCCTTCCTCTAGGCCCAAATAATGGCGAAGTGTCATGTAGTCGACGTTCACATGACACCACTAGAGGAGAGACAACAAACATCTCATCAAAATATCGAACGAATACCAAATTGACATGACTACTAATAGCAAGACTTCTCCCATGTCCTCAGGAACAAACGTAACTACTCACAAAGCATATTCATGTTCATAATCAGAGGAGTATTACTATGCATATAGGATCTGAACATATGATCTTCCACCAAATAAACCAACTAGCATCAACTACAAGGAGTAATCAACACTACTAGCAACCTACAAGTACTAATCTCAGACTTAGAGACAAGAATTGGATACAAGAGATGAACTAGGGTTTGAGAGGAGATGGTGCTGGTGAAGATGTTGATGGAGATTGGCCCCCTCCCGATGAGAGGAGCGTTGGTGATGACGATCGCGATGATTTCCCCCTCCGGGAGGGAAGTGTCCCCGGTAGAACAGCTTCGCCGGAGCCCTTGATTGGTTCTGCCAAGGTTTCGCCTCGTGGCGGCGGAGTCTCGTCTCGAAAGCTTGCTTATGATTTGTCTTCGGATGAAAGACTTCATATAGCAGAAGATGGGCACCAGAGGGCCACCAGGGGGGTAGGGCGCGCCCCCCACCCTCGTGCCCAAGGTGTGGGTCCCCTCTCGTATTTTATTCGCTCAGTATTTTTTATTATTTCCAAAAATAACTTCCGTGGAGTTTCAGGACTTTTGGAGTTGTGCAGAATAGGTCTCTAATATTTGCTCCTTTTCCAGCCTGTAATTCCTATTGCCGGCATTCTCCTCTTCATGTAAACCTTGTAAAATAAGAGAGAATAGGCATAAGTATTGTGACATAATGTGTAATAACAGCCCATAATGCAATAAATATCGATATAAAAGCATGATGCAAAATGGACAATATATGGTCCGAACTTATCACAAGCAAATACAACTGCTAAGAATTCTTTTTCAGTAGTAGCATAATTTCTCTGAGCACTGTCTAGAGTTTTACTAGCATATTGAATAACATTTAATTTCTTATCAACTCTTTGTCCTAGAACAGCACCTACAGCATAATCACTAGCATCACACATAATTTCAAAGGGTAAATTCCAATCAGGTGGCTGAACGATAGGTGCAGAAATCAGTGCTTTCTAAAGTATTTCAAATGCTTCTACACAATCATCATCAAAGACAAATGGTATATCTTTTTGTAATAGATTAGTCAGAGGCCGAGAAATTTTTGAGAAGTCCTTAATGAACCTCCTATAAAAACCGGCGTGACCGAGGAAACTTTTTATACCTTTGATGTCCTTGGGACACGGCATCTTTTCAAGAGCATCAACTTTAGCTTTATCAACTTCAATACCTTTTTCAGAAATTTTATGCCCCAAGAGAATTCCTTCATTAACCATAAAGTGGCACTTCTCCCAATTCAGGACAAGGTTAGTTTCTTCACCTCTCTGCAAAACTAGATCAAGGTTGCTCAAGCAATCATCAAAAGAGGATCCATGAACGGAGAAATCGTCCATGAAAACCTCACAAATCTTTTCACAAAAATCAGAGAATATAGCCATCATGCATCTTTGAAAGGTAGCAGGTGCATTACATAAACCAAAAGGCATACGTCTATAAGCAAAAAGTACCGAAAAGGGCAAGTAAAAGTGGTCTTTGCTTGATCATCACCTCAGTGTGTATTTGAGAGAAATCAGAATAATCATCTAGAAAGCAAAAATATGTGTGTTTGGATAATCTTTCTAGCATTTGATCAATGAATGGCAAGGGGCAATGATCTTTTTTATTAGATTTATTTAATTTGAAGAAATCAATTACCATCCTATAACCTGTAATAATTCTTTGCGGAATCAATTAATCTTTATCATTAGGAACGACAGTAATACCTACCTTCTTAGGGACACAATGGACAAGACTTACCCACTGACTATCAGCAATGGGATAAATTATACTTGCCTCAAGGAGCTTTAATATTTCCTTTCTTACCACTTCTTTCATCTTAGGATTTAATCGCCGTTGATGATCAATAACTGGTTTGGCGTCTTTCTCCAGATTTATTTTGTGTTGACATAGAGTGGGACTAATGCCCTTAAGATCATCAAGAGTATATCCAATGGCAGCACGGTGCTTCTTCAGAGTTTTCAATAATTTTTCTTCCTCCTCTGAAAGGTTAGCACTAATAATAACAGGATATATCTTCTTTTCATCAAGATAAGCATATTTAAGAGTATCGAGCAATGATTTAAGCTCAAACACGGGATCACCCTTGGGTGGAGGAGGATCCCCTAGGATTTCAACAGGCAAGTTGTGTTTCAGAATCGGTCACTGTTTAAAGAGTACTTCATCTATTTCCCTTCTTTCATTCATAAACATATCATTTTCGTGGTCTAGCAAATATTTTTCTAAAGGATCACTAGGAGGCACAACAATAGAAGCAAGACCAATAATTTCATCCCTACTAGGAAATTCCTCTTCACGGTGTTGTCTACGATATTTAGAAAAATTGAACTCATGAGACATATCACCCAAACCAATAGTAACAACATCCTTTTCGCTGTCTATCTTAGCATTAACAGTGTTCAAGAAGGGTCTACCAAATATAATGGGACAAAAGCTATCTTGTGGGGAACCAAGAACAAGGAAATCAGCAGGATATTTAGTTTTACCACACAAGACTTCAACATATCTAACAATCCCAATTGGTGAAATAGTATCTCTATTGGCAAGTTTAATTGTGACATCAATTTCTTCTAACTCAGCAGGTGTAATATCATGCATAATTTCTTGATATAAAGAAATAGGTATTGCATTAGCACTGGTACCCATATCACACAAGCCATGATAACAATGATCTCCTATTTTAACTGAAACAACAGGCATGCCTACCACATGTCTATTTTTATCTTTAGCACAAGGTTTAGCAATTCTAGCAGTTTCTTCACAAAAATAAATAACATGCTCATCAATATTATCAGCAAAGAGATCCTTAACAATAGCAATATTAGGTTCAACCTTAACTTTCTCAAGAGGTGTATAAGTTCTAATATTGCTTTTACGAACCACAGTTGAAGCTTTAGCATGATCCTTTATTCTAACAGGGAAAGGTGGTTTCTCAACATAAGAAGTAGGAACAATAGGATCATTATAAGTGATAGTCTTTTCTTCAACTTTAATAGGTGCAACTACTTTTACTTCTATGGGAGGATGATATTTGAACCACTTCTCCTTAGGGAGATCAACATGACTAGCAAAGGATTCACAGAAAGAAGCTACTATCTCAGAGTCAAGTCCATATTTGGTGCTAAATTTACGGAAAACATCGGTATCTGTCGTGGTTTTGTCATGGCAGATGTCCTCATGAAATGACTTAGTCGTGGAGCCATCGCTACGGGTTAGCTTGAAGGGGTTAAAGCGGACACAAGGACGCAAGAGAGTTTATACTAGTTCGGCCCCTTCGATGAAGGTAAAAGCCTACGTCTAGTTGTGATGGAATTGATGGGGGTTCGATAACTAGGGAGCAAACAAGCCGCCTAAGTCTCGAAGTTGTTGTTCCACAGTTGTTACGAATCATTACCGGTCGCCCCTTATATACACAGTGACGCCCGTCGGTATGCAGAGTCCCTAGATCGGCTCATAGACGTGTCCGGTTCGGTCTCTAGTATTTCTAACTTACAACACAAGTTACGTACTAATACCAGTTCACGGCTACAAGCCTTAAACCGGTTCTGGGCCTTCGGCCCTTATAGAATATCCTCACGGGCTTCAAGCATAGTTGACTACTGATGAAGTTAACCCGGCCTGTCCTAGCCGGTTTACGCCAAGTAGTAATATCCCCAACATTAGGCCCCAGATTGATTTGAATAGGTTCATGTCAATCCTCAATCAAAAACTTCGTCTTCAACATCTTCTTGGTTAAACCGCCGTGATGTCATCTTCTCAGATTGTGGTGAACCAGCATGACGTCATCTGTCATAACGAACTGTATATAACATCTTTTCATTAATGGGTCTGCAACAATCGAGGCGACAGCTCCGCTTCCAAACTTGCGGCTCCTTGATTCTCGCGCCTGACACACATCCCTTGCTTTATAAATAAGAACGAAGGGTCATTTACTTTTTTCCGCTTCGTGCCCCTCTTCTTCGTCTTCCTCGCGCCGCCCAGCTTCGGAGCTCCGCCGCCACCGTCAACCATTGTCTCTGCATCAACCTTGGCCGCTGCATCACCCTGAACGTACCAGAGCACCGCGGCGACCTTCCGCTTCTTCCTCAGCTCCGGTAAATCTTCTGCTCTTTCCGCCCCAGATCAGTTCTAGGGTTTCCAGGTTTTTCAGTGTTCATCCTTTGTTCTTCGTTCATATAATGGTTCTCGTAAGAACTCCTGAATCTCTGTTCTGTGTAATGGTAGCTTTTAGCCTCCGTTTTCACTTACGCATCTCAAGATCATAAATCTTATTTACATCTTTGCTCATTGACTTAGTACCGCTTCGTTTTATACCTTGAATATTTATTTCTTTTCTGAACATGCTCTAGATCCAAAACTGTGAAATACTTTTGTGAAACCTGTTTTCGCCAACCACTCTTGATTCTTCAATGTTCCAGACCAGGCGGTTTAACTTTGTAGAAAAATTGACAACTCGGCATATACCATTAGTCCCCTTGTTGAACCGCCAGGGTTTCCCAGTTATGTATTGCCACCTTGCAGAACTCCGGTTTACAAGCAACTTCTTCCGGTTTAACAATGAATGTATCAATATATAGCCTTCCAACATATTCTTGAAACGGTATTATTGCTTTGCAGACTGCATCATGGCCAAGCAAGTGTACGAGTGTAATTGGGCCCCTTCTCGAGTGACTGAAACTCAACTGGATAACTTAGTCCGTACGGGCGCTTTAGGAAAAAAAGACGTCATTCACTGGAGGGTCCCTGGCCCGGAGAGTCCTCCAGAACCCAAGGATGGAGAAGTTGTTGTTTTTGCTGACCATTTAGCCCGGGGCTTCAGTCCACCCGGTTCAAAGTTTTATCGGGATGTCTTGGCCAACTTCGAACTGCGTCCACAAGATATTGGCCCCAACTCCATAACCAATATCTGTCACTTTCAAGTGCTCTGTGAGATGTTCTTTCAAGAGGAGCCCACAGTTGATTTGTTCAGAGATTGCTTCCATCTAACCTGCCGCACTGAATTTTCTGACGGTCCCAACACCGAGTTGGGTGGTGTGGCGATTCAAAAACGGAAAGAGGTCACTTACCCCCACACCAAATTGCACAGCCATCCCAAAGAGTGGAATTCAACATGGTTTTACTGCAAAGATACCTCTCCTGATGGAGAAAATCCTTTACCGGGCTACCGTCCAGAGCGGCTAAGCAACACACATCCCCTCCCTCACAGATTGACTGCTAAGGAAAGAAGCAAATATGCCCCTCAACTATCCAAGCTCCGGGCCTTGATGGCCAATGGGTTGACAGGAGTTGATCTTGCTCGCTGCTGGATATCTTGGAGTATACTGCCCTTAAGCTCAAGGCCCGGTTTGATGTGCAAATACACGTAAGATGTGAAAGACCCTCACGGCATATTGATATCCAAATTTGACAGACGATGAAGTTATCGAGGCTGTTAAGAGGATGTTAAACGAACCGGAAGTCGCTTGCGCCAAAACCGGCCTGGCTCCTTTTCTCGCCATTAACAAACCGCCACCAGAAGACTCATATCTTATGCCTTTATAAAATCTGACTATGTTTAAGTACTCTTTGTTGATATTAACATCTTTCAAATAGGGTGATGATCCATTTTGGAGCAGGAAAACTCCACAAGAGAAACCGGAGAAAATAATCCGGCCCAAGACAAGAGTTGTGAAGAAACCAGCCAATAGAAAGAAAACCACTGCCTCCTCGGATCCACCAAATTTGAGGATGATGTGGGTCATCCGGATTTTGAGGTAGAACTTGACTCACTTGGTTTATTTTTCACACGCCTTATTGATAATGATTATTGCCAGGATGATGCTGAAGTCAGTCATGCTGATGTTGTAGAGGTAATTGCTCTTTCTTCCGATTCAAACCCTTTACCTTCAGTAAAAATCCGTCGGGCAAAATGGAAAGTTAAAATTTCTCATCCTCTTGCTTATTTGGATCGAAACTTTCTTATGAAGACACAACAGCATGAAGCTCGTCGCGCAACCCGACAACGGCCAGTAGTTACTCTCCGCCGGTTTACCAGCGAACAGTCCGGTTCGAAACGCTTGCTCGTCAGAGGTCCCTAACTGTTTCGTCAATGCTTATCCTAAAGCGGGTTGCGTTCGTCAACCTCTTAATCCATCTGACTCTGATTATCAGGTGACTTCTCATTCTTCCTCCGGCGAGTCGTCAGCCACCCAACTCCCACCACTCAAGACAGTGCTTGGGTGAGCCATATTCCTGATAATGTTGTTTGATATATCACTTTCAATCTTCAATAGATTGAACAGTCTTTTTCATTTCATGTCCAAACCAAGGACAAGAAAGAAAGCTCGCCTGGACAAAGCGGCAGAAGACGATGCTCCTGAACCGACCCAAATACCAAAAACCGAGGAACACATCCAGGATGATACGCTGACCGACCCATCATTGCAAGATCATGATGTTACTGTTGAAGAGGCACATGTTGATGCCACCGGCCCTTCAAATCAACCCACGAGTCCTGCTCAAACTGACAAGACAGCAAGTCCACCAAAGCATACGGATAAAACGGCGACCCCAGTGCGAACCGGTGAAGCCAAGGATGATGACCTCGTTATTACTAGCTTTGGCCATTCCGAGCCAGGCAATCCTGTCGCCTTGTCCAAGCATACTGCAAAGGATGAACTTACTGCGTTTGGCAAAGGCAAGTGGAATGCCGATTTAGCAACTTATGCCACTTTGAATCCCCAAGATCTTCATTCCGGTTATCTGAACCGGTTATATACCAGCCGTGATTATGAAGCCGGTTTGGTAAATATGATGAAAGACAAATATGAGGTAAACTCCATATGATTCTCTGCTTGTATACTTCGATCTGTCAACTCTAATAGCCCCCAAGTGATGGTTTTAAGATGTTAACTTAAACCGGGACTTCCCAATATAATCCTGAGTTGAACTTTTGGGAAAGTAGCCCCCTAGGGCCGGTTCAACTTAATGTAGTTTAAATCGGACTTTTATATCATAAGAAATCCAAGATCCCTCAAGGACAAAACAAATAGGCATTAGCCCCAAGTGCCAAACTGAATGCTTGTATTGAGCTTGGGACTTTATATTGAAATTGTAGGATGAAAAGCAAATATGCATTAGCCCCCAAGTACCAAGGGCATAACTTGTTATGGGGTTGGTACTTCAACTCTGCTCCTTAATCTTTATCCAATGATTATCTGTATGTAGGCTGATCTGAGCAAGAAAGAAAATCAAATCACTGATCTTCAAGAAAACCTGAAATCCCAACAAGCTGAAACCTCCAAAGCAAAGGATGAATTAACCAGCGCTTTAAGCGTCATGGAAAAGCTTAAAGAGGGTTTCAACAAGGAGCGGGCGGATTGGGCCACTGAAAAGGTCGCTTTAACTGAACGGGCAGAAAATGCTGAAGCTGCCCTCAAACTGGTGGTGGATGAACTGACCAGTGTAAAGCGGCAAGTGCATGCCATGACCACCAGTGTCTTTGGTAAGCCTTTTTTGATTTCTGACATAATGAAACTTTCTTATGTAATTGTCGGTTTATTAACCCTTTGAATGATATAGGGACACGTATTGGCCACTTGGGATCAGATGTGCGGAAGAAATTGAAAGCCTCTTATACATTGATAGAGCAACTCTATACTGGTGCGCAGCGGATCATCAGCACCGCTTCTTGCACCGACCTTGATCCAGGACACCCTTAAAAGGTTGTCAAAGCTTCCTGCCCGGTATGAATAATTAAAGAAAACTGCTGCTAGAACCGGTGCCAAAAACGCCTTAATCCGGCCAAAGCGTGGTGCCGAATTTTGATCCTCATTGAAGCGCCCAAGGCTTCCCGACTTGAAGGAAGACGGGACAGAATTCAGCGAAGAGGATCTTCGAGCTATAAACCGGGAAGTGCGCCCTTTGGCTTGTCAGCTGGTTGAAGAGGCAAATCTATCTCACTATCAAGCCCAGTATGATGGAGAAAATAAACGAGTGCCTGCACCGATTCCTGAAGCGGAGAACCTTATACCTCCAATTTGTAAGCATACTTACGCTCCTGATATTGACCCGTCGTTGCTGATCAATGATGAAGCTGTATTCCAAGCATTAATGGGAATCGACTGGACAACTGTTGATTTCCAGCCGCTGGGTAGGGAATCAGAAGTCAAGCGATGCGGTGATGACCCACAACCATCAGGCCAAGCTAGCAACCAAGCATGAACCGGAGGCCGGTTTATATTACTGCTTCCTTATGTTATGCAGAAAAACAATTATCTTATCTGGGCACCGTGTTGCCTTGTAATAAACTAGCTGCCACACTTTGTGTTGATATGCCTTCGTGCATATTTATTGCAACTTATGCTTCCGTTGAATCGCCAATGCTAAACTGTTGTCTCAGAGCAAAAAAGCTTAAAACGCCACTGTGGTTGTTTAACCAGGCGGGTCATAATATCTATGTATGTGAAATTAGAGATAATACCTCAGATTAAACACATGATAAAATATGGGAATGTATGATACCTGCCATCGTTGGGCATGAAGTTGGCTGTGCCAATCTTGAAGCAGAGCTGTAAGAAACCCGCTCTGCTGAAGGAGAAAACAGCTCCTGTTTAAATATGGTTGGTTTATCAGGTAAACCGTTCCGGGTTACGATGAACACCGGCGTTACTCCAAAATAAGATGTTTATCAAACATCAAACCGGGCAAAAGTATCTTTGGATAAAAAACAAACCGTGTCCCGTCAACTGACAGTCGAATCGGTTTAATAATTGACGGTTTAAGAACACAACAAGAGAAATATGCAAAAAGACAAACAAATTGTCAAGCAAAGGCAAAGACAAAATCTTTTGCGAGAAGAGGCTGTTTGAGCCGATCAAGTGGCATTACCATGGTCGGACACGAGCAAGCCCCCTTTAGGCGTAGCTATGGTTCATGTCAGCCGGGTCCCCAAATGATGCAGTGGCATTACGCTGATCAAGAGGTGTAGCGATGGTTCGGGTTCGACCCAAGTGATTATGTGGCCTTAGGCCGATCAAGAGGCGTGACTGGTTCAGACGTGACCAAGTCCCCAAGTGATCTCGTGGCTTTCGCCTATCAAAAGGTGTTGCATTGGTTCGGACACCCACCAAGCCCCCAAGTGACATGATATAAAGCTTTGTAGAAAAAGCTAACTCAAGGGGTAAACCGGAGACCGCTTTTAAGATAAAAACTCCGTGGTAACCACTCATGATGTAAAATAACGAGACCCCGCTTTAGCTAAGGCTCTGCTTTATTGTATTGATCATAATATATACATTGTCATAATATGTACATAAGTAGAGCCTATGGCTCAAGTATAGTAGGGCGAAGATGAGCTATGTTCCACGGCCTCGTTGGTCTCCTCCTCCGATGTACATGAGTCTTTATGCTCTCGAATATCAATCGGATAGTACGACCGTTATGCAGATTCTACGACCACGAAAGGTCCTTCCCAAGGTGGGGATAGCTTGTGCATATCGATACCTGGTCTTGGATGAGCCGAGCACCAAATCTCCTTCTTGAAAGGTCCTGATTCTAACTCGGCGACTGTGATAGCAACATAGATCCTGCTGGTAGATCGCCGAACGGGCAGCTGCAATGTCACGCTCCTCATCCAACAAGTCCAAAGCGTCTTGCCGTGCTACCTCGTTGTCCGCTTCAACATAAGCTGCCACACGAGGTGAATCATGACGGATATCACTGGGGAGAACCGCCTCCGCTCCGTAGACCATGAAGAACGGTGTGTATCCTGTCGATCTGTTGGGTGTAGTGTTGATGCTCCATAACACAGATGGTAACTGCTCAACCCAACAACCCGGCGACCGCTGCAAAGGAACCATAAGCCGGGGTTTGATACCTCGTAAGATCTCTTGGTTAGCTCTCTGCTTGACCATTGGACTATGGGTGAGCCACTGATGAAACGTCAAGCCGGATGTGCTCACGTTCACAGAACTCCTTCATAGCACCCTTGGATAGATTGGTACCATTATCAGTAATGATACTGTGTGGAAAGCCAAACCGGAAAATCACCTTTTTAATGAATTGAACCGCCGTGGCTGCATCACACTTGCTGACGGGCTCCGCTTCCACCCACTTTGTAAACTTGTCAACCGCCACCAAAAGGTGGGTCTTCTTGTCCTTGGACCGCTTTGAAAGGCCCAACCATATCCAGCCCCAAAGTCGCAAGCGGCCAAGTAATTGGACTCATCCTCAATTCTTGAGCGGCACATGAGCTGCGTCTTGAGAACTTCGACGGCCGTCACATCGCCTAACCAGGTCCTCCGCATCAGCATGAGCAGTCAACCAATAAAAACCGTGACGAAACGCCTTAGCCACCAGAGATTTTGAACCGGCATGGTGACCACAATCTAATTCGTGGATTTCGCGCAAGATCTCAGAACCTTCCTCCGGCGACACACAACGTTGAAACGCTCCTGACACGCTGCAATGATGCAACTCGCCATTGACAATAGTCATGGACTTGGATCGCCGGATTATCCGCTGGCGGCGTCTCATCCTCTGGTAACTTTCGCCCGGTTCATGTACGCCAAGATAAGGAACCGTCCAATCCGGAATGACATGCAAAGCCGCCACCAACCGAAAGCCTCCGGATCAGGAATAGCCAAATCCTCTTCGCCAGGGAGCTTGACCGACGGGTTATGCAGGACGTCCAAGAAAACATTAGGCGTGACCGGTTTACGCTGAGAGCCCAGCCGGCTTAAATCGTCCGCCGCTTCGTTCTTCCGTCTGTCCGCGTGATCCACCTGATATCCCTTGAAGTGGCCTACAATAATATCCACCTCACGACGTTATGCGGCCATGAGCGGGTCCTTAGAATCCCAAGTACCAGACACTTGTTGGGCCACCAGGTCCGAGTCACCGAAGCACTTAACCCGGCTAAGATTCATCTCCTTAGCCATCCGGAGACTGTGGAGTAAAGCTTCGTACTCAGCCCCCGAGGCAATTAGTACAAGGGAACATTAAGCGGAGAACGTAATGTAACTTATCACCTCGTGGGGAAGTTAATCGACTCCAGCCGAGCTCCCTCAATTGCACTGGACCCATCAAAATGAATAGTCCAATAGGTGTGATCCGGCTTTTCTTACGGTGCTTGTAACTCCGTCCAATCATTGATGAAATCCACAAGTGCTTGAGATTTGATCGCCGTCCGAGGCACATATTTCAAACCGTATGGCCCAAGCTCTATAGCCCACTTGGCAATCCGCCCGATTGCCTCCCTGTTTCAATTATGTCTCCCAAAGGAAGCGAGCTGACCACTGTGATGGGATACCCCTGAAAGTATTGCTCAAGCTTCCGGCTTGCCATGAAAACTCCATACACTAGCTTCTGCCAATGCGGGTATCTTTGCTTGGACTCATTAAGCACCTCGCTGATATAGTAAACCAGACGCTGAACCGGATATTCCTTGCCCGCCTCCTTGCGCTCCACCATGATAGCTACGCTGACTGCACGAGCATTAGCTGCCACATATAGTAGCAATGGTTCCTTGTCAATCGGAGCAGCAAGAACAGGCGGATTGGCTAGCCGCCGCTTTAAATCCTCCAACGCTTTATCAGTAGCCGGGCTCCAGACAAAGGGATCTGCATTCTTCAGCATCTGATACAAAGGGATCGCCTTCTCACCGAGGCGGCTGATAAACTGGCTCAACGCGACAATCCGGCCTGCCAAGCGCTGGACATCATTAATACATTTTTGGTTAGCCAGTGGAGGTGATAGCTGTAATCTTCTCGGATTAGCCTCAATTCCTGTTGGACACCGTAAAACCCAATAACTTGCTGCCGGTACACCAAAAACACACTTGGCGGGTTGAGCATCATCTTGTATGTCCGTAGGTTATCAAAGGTTTCCTTCAGATCATCAACCAGAGTCTCCTTCTCCCTTGACTTAACCACAATATCATCCACATAGGCATGCACATTGCGGCCGATCTGCTTATGAAGGCAATTCTGTACACACCGTTGATAAGTTGCCTGGGCACTCTTGAGCCCAAAGGGCATAGATACATAGCAGAAGGCTCCAAAGGGAGTTATGAACGCCGTCTTCTCCTGGTCCTTAACTGCCATCTTGATCTGATGATAACCAGAATATGCATCCAGAAAACTCAACCGCTCACAACCCGCGTAGCATCAATAATCTGATCAATGCGGGGAGGGCAAAAGGATCTCTTTGGACAAGCTTTGTTAAGATCTGTGTAATCCACACACATGCGCCGGTGCCATTTTTCTTAAGGACCAGCACCGGATTAGCCAGCCATTCGAGGATGGAACACTTCAACAATAAAGCCAGCCGCTAAGAGCCCGGCAACTTCCTCTCCAATAGCTGCGCCTTTCTTCGTTGAACCAGCGGAAACTGCTTCACGGTTTGTACTTAGGATCAACATTAAGAGTGTGCTCAATGAGTTCCTCATTACACCTGGCATGTCGAAGGCTTCCATGCAAAAATGTCGGTTCTCACGGATGAACTTCGATGAGCGCTTTCCTATTTTGGATCCAAGTTGGTGCTGATACTAAACTGCTTGGAAAAATCGCCAGGTACAAACTCAACAAGCTTAGTCTCAGCTGCCGATTTGAACTTTAAAGCCGGATCATGCTCTGTGGTTGGCTTCTTCAACGGAGTCATGTCCGTCGGATCAACATTATCCTTGTAGTACTTCAACTCTTCCGTGGCACAAACCAACTCTGCATAGGCTGCATCCCCTTCTTCACACTCCAAGGCAATCTTGCGACTTCCATGAACGGTTATGGTCCCCTTGTGACCCGGCATCTTGAGCTGCAGATAAATATAACAGGGCCGTGCCATAAACTTGGCATAAGCCGGCCGCCCAAATAAAGCGTGGTACGGGCTCCGGATCTTAACCACCTCAAAAACCAATGTTTCTGACCTGGAATCATGATCATCTCCAAAGGCCACCTCCAGAGCTATCTTGCCAGCAGGATATGCTGACTTACCAGGTACCACACCATGGAATACCGTATTGGACGGTTTAAGATTCTTGTCTGTTAGGCCCATACGACGGAAGGTCTCATAGTACAAGATATTAATGCTGCTTCCTCCATCCATGAGCACCTTTGGTGAACTTATAACCTCCCACGAGGTGCCACCACCAACGCTTAGTGACCGGATTGTCAACCCGGGGAGGGTGATCCTCTCTGCTCCATATGATTGGCTGTTCGGACCAGCGTAAATAACGAGGCACGGCCGGTTCAACAGAATTTACTGCTCGCTTGTGAAGCTTTTGATCTCGCTTGTCTAAGCTAGTGGTGAATACATGATACTGGCCGCTATTCAACTGCTTTGTATTGCTCTCGATAGCCATTGCTGCTGCTGGTTGTAACCACCACAGCTATTACGATTGTTTTGATTATTATGTCCACCACGATCTCCATTGAAGCACGAACCGGCATTTCCTCCACCGTGACCGGCCCATGGAATCCGGATCTGAGCCACCACCTGATCCGTGATCATACCGGAAAAGCATTAGAATTTTTGAACTCTGCATAATATAGCAATCCTTCCAAAGGTGGGTGGCTGGCGTCTCCTTCTTCCCGTGCTTTGGACAGGGCTGGTTTAATAGATAAGTCAGGCGGTCCGGGTTGGGGTTTGGAGCTCCACCGTGATTTGGCGGTTTACCCTTCTGTCGCTGGCCCCTGTCCTGCGTGCTAGTATTAGCCACAAAGTCTATGCTGCCATCCGCTTTATGCTTGCCTCGTTACCATGACCTTTCTGTGTTGTGTTCTTTGCCCTTGGAGTTGCTGTTCTTCTTTCCCTTCCTGTCTTGTCATCATCGGACTCGGGATCCTTGCTACTATCAGAATCAGCATACTTTACTAACACAGTCATGAGGGTCCCCATATTGTTACAATGGCGCTTCATCCGCCCCAATTTCAACTTCAGAGGTTTAAACCGGCAGTTGCTTTCCAAGGTTATAACCGCGGAGTCGGCGTTGATCTGATGTCTCAAGAGTGCAAAATTTCCGAAACTTCGGTGTACCCAGCGGGTAGTTGACTCTCCTTCCTCCTGGACACAGGCCGCTAAGTCCACTATCGACATGGGTTGCTTACATGTATCCTTGAAATTCTGGATAAACCGGGCTCGCAACTGGGCCCATGAACTGATAGAATTGGCTGGTAAGCTCTTTAACCAAATACGGGCTGTCCCTTCAAGCATCATGGTGAAATACTTCGCACATGCCGCTTCATCTACGTCAAGCATCTCCATGGCCATCTCATAGCTCTCCACCCATGTTTCCGGAGACAAATCGGCCGTGTAATTTGGCACCTTGCGCGGGCCCTTGAAATCCTTGGGCGGCGCACATTGCGTAAAAGCGGGGACAAGACAAAGGCACTCCCAAAGAACTAGAAGTAACTCGGCTCGTCGAGGTGGTAGGGCGAACCGGCGTGGTGACGAGCCTCATGTTGCGTTGCTAACTCGGCATCCCGCCGTGCCGGGCCCGGTCCACCACTTCTGAAAGCGTCACCTGCCGGAGTTATGGCCACGGGCGCTTCACGGTTCCGTGCATTACTAGATACGGCCGGTTCATCCATCCGCTTCTTTGTAACTCCGGCTTGGGCGGGGTGGAATGAATCCGGTCACGGCTATATGAATATGCTTCCTGCTGAACCAAGGCTGTTCGAAGAAGTTCCTTAACCCGGCGCATCTCCACCGCTTGCGGAGAATCACCTTCAATTGGGATGGCCTCCAGCCGTGAAGCGGCGGCGACAAGATTGTCCATTGGATTGGAATAATGACCTGGAGGTGTCCGGACTGGCTGAGGTACGGTATTATTCTGTCGAGTCGGCTCCATCGGGCGAGCCTGAACTGGCACATCCGGCCCAGGTGCCTCCGCCCGGTTTAGCCACGGCGGGTTACTAGTCCCTGCTCCTGGGGTATTAAAGAGGTTTCTGGCATCGAAAACCGTCGGCAGGCGAGACCGATGCTTCCTTTTCAAGACTTCATGCGCCGCGTTCTGGTCCAGCATAAGCCTATAGGCCTGCGTATCCAAAACGGCCCGCTCTGCGGCCATCCTGTTGTTCTCAGCCGCTAGGTCGGCCTTGGCCTGAGTAATCTGTTCCTTCACTTTTGCAATTTCCGCGTTGTGGGCGTCCTGATCCGCCGGGTTAGCCTCTGCCATAAGCACAACCAACGCATCAAGCAGATCAGATAAAACTTGAGCGGCGGTATACGCGAGCCTCTGCCCGGCCGCCGCTGCGACCGGGGAACATTCTTTGCTGCGGTCGAAGAGTGGACCGCTGCACGTGTACCGACCATGAATATCCCAACCGGTTGGGCAGATCGGAAAGTCCAGGAATCACGCCGCCATCGGAACAGCACCCAATCCGGCCGTCCTGTAGCTGATACAATGATTCGGTTTCCCCGGTCGAGGACTCGTCGCCGGAATAAACGATGGTCTCGCTGCCAGATTCCGATCCACCATCATATTCTCCTCCGTGGATGACTCCCACGAAGGCACGCTTAAATGGGCCGGTTTACTACAGGCAGATCTCGTGACGCGCTGAGCCGTTTCGACGAGGTCGGTGCAGATGTCGGCTTCGGGGCCCGGTTCACCGATCTTGCCAATGAAAGGCGTGTATGCCACCAAAGGGGACCGGTACCGTACTCAATCGAGCGGCCTCGGGGCCCTAGCACGAATCTTCGATGTAGAGCTTGCGCGGCGACTCTTGGTCATCCGGCCCTGGCGTAACCCTTTGAGTCCTTGAAGTTGCCCTCCAAGAACTTGAAACCATCGTGCGACAGCCCCACGGTGGGCGCCAACTGTCGTGGTTTTGTCACGGCAGATGTCCTCATGAAAGGACATAGTCATGGAGCCATCGCTACGGGTTAACTTGAAGGGGTTAAAGCGGACACAAGGACGCAAGAGAGTTTATACTAGTTCGGCCCTTCGATGAAGGTAAAGCCTACTTCTAGTTGTGATGGAATTGATGGGGTTTCGATAACTAGGGGAGCAAACAAGCTTCGCCCTAAGTCTCGAGTTGTTGTACATTGTTACGAACGCCCGTCGGTCGTCCCCTTATATACGGGTGGCGCCCGTCGGTATCTGAAATCCGAGACCGGCTCATAGGCGATGTCGGTTCGGTCTCTAGTATTTCTAACTTACAACACAAGTTACATAATAATACCAGTTCACGGCTACAAGCCTTAAACCGGTTCTGGGCCTTGGGCCCTTATAGAATATCCTCACGGGCTTCAAGCATGCTTGACTACTGATGAATTTAACCCGGCCTGTCCTGGCAGGTTTACGCCCAGTAGTAATATCCCCAACAGTATCCATAAAAGATTTAACACAATCAAACATAGGTGTTATACCTGAGTCCTTTACCTTCGCCGAGATCCCAATCTTCAGAGTTGCGTTTAATTCTCTCCAATAAATTCCATTTGAATTCAATAGTCTTCATCATAAAGGAACCAGTACAAGAAGTATCGAGCATGGAGCGATTGTTGTCAGAAAGCCGAGCATAAAATTTTTTAACAATCATTTCTCTTGAGAGATCATGATTGGACATGAATATAACATTGACTTAAGCCTCCCACAAGCTTGAGCGATGCTTTCTCCTTCACGAGGCCAAATATTATATATATAATTACGATCACGATCAACAAGATGCATACGATAAAACTTCTGATGAAATTCCAATTTCAATCGCTTATAGTCTCATGATCCCATATCATCACATAGCACATTACCATGTCAATGCATCTCCTTCAAAGATAAAGGGAACACCTTCTTCTTGATAACATCATCGGACAGACCTGCAAGCTTAAATAATCACTACTAGGGAAAACCTTATACACAGAAGTTTATCAGTAGCGCTGTCTAAAAAGAGTCGCTACTGCTAATTAGTAGTAGCGAGGGGTATAAAACCCGCGCTACTACTAAGTTGATAGTAATGTGAGGTATAAACCCACGCTGCTACTAAGTGGTCTCCACCATTCCCCGGGACAGGCCATAGTAGTAGCGAGGATATAAAACCTGCGCTACTACTAAGTAAATAACTATAAGCGAGGTAAGTCCCCCGCGCTATTACTAAGCGTCTGCGCCATCCACCCCGGCACGATCCACTACCACCCCAGCACTCTCTCTCTCTCTCTCTCTCTCATCCCTAAAAAACTCTCTCACAAACTTACCTGCTCCTCTCCCCACGATCTCCTCGCCGCCGCTGCCACCCACCCACGATCTCCCCCAAGCTCCCACCTTCCTCCGCTCTAATCCCCATGGAAGCCACCGCCGCGCCTCCCTCGGGCGGACCCTCGCCTCCTCGCCGCACCCATGCGGCTCCCTTGCCAGAAGCTGCTTGTCGCGTGGCCGTGGCGCCGAGCGCCGGAGGAGGGTAGGCGGTGCTTCGCCCGCGATAGCCTCGGCAGGCAACTACATGGTGCCACCTTCCTCCAAGACCGCCGATGAGTGGCGCAGCAAGTCTCCCACCTCACCACCACCGCTGCTTGCCGTCCGTCCCTCCTTCCGTCTATGGCGCGGCGACCTCAGGCGTCAGCAGGCTCAGCGCAGCGGTGGGCAACAACGACGGCGACGTCGGCCTCCAAGACCCCATCCCGGCCTCTCTTGGAATATGTAGGTACCCACTCCTTCCCTTCCTTCACTTGTTGCCCGCTCTCTTCAAATCTGTTTCGGCATCCTCTGTTAGAACTTGTTTGCTCTCTGTTTTTTGAAGATGTGCAAGTCCGTATGAATGTATAATTGGTACGTAGCTCAAAACGAAACTTGCAAATGGTTCAATACATTTACAGGAAGCACCGGGATGGCATGGTTGAACACAAAAAGCAAATGCCATGACTAACGTAACTGAAAAATTGAACACTTCCTTCCTCGTCCTAGGTGAAAACCATGTCACTGCTTGCACGATGCATCAAACGTAGTATCTGAAACACGATTATCATTCTGCCTTCCTGCCTGCAACTAGATGTTTTGTAATGGCACTGCACGCCATCTAAGACAGCTGTCACCGGTGGCGAGGTTAAATATTCTTCTTGTGAACATCCGGCTAAAATGTATCTCAGTACATTTTAGAGTGGAAGAGAAGAGAATTGGGGCGTTAGATTCAATTGCAAATATGCTGAATCCAAGTGGATGGAACGTTGATGTTACTCAACAAATGATGCAATGGATTCACTGCAAAATTTGTGAATAAGTGCCACCAACTGGGTGCTAATGCTGATGGCAAGGCATTGGTAACACGCTTGTAAATGTCAAGGCCGTGAACCCCGTGCCATGGCTGACGAAAATGAAAAACGAATCACTTTTCCCACCCTTGTATTGGGTCACTACGCACGTGATGCACCAGACGTGCCTGCAAGTCGGCGTTTTGTAATGCCAGTGCACGCTGTCTCAAATGGCTGCAAGTGGGCGATTTTAAAGCCTGCATCATTTTTAAAGCCTGCATCACTAATTGATTTTAATTTTGACCACAGGCTGTAGACAGACGGCTGGTCTGAAGTCTGAATGAAATCCCCATGGAACTTGGCAGCTGGGAGACGAGTAGGATCCTTTCCTTTAGGACACTTGGGGCCTAGTGGTTAACTGCTTGCTCCGTCGATCGATGCTATGCTCGATGCTCATCGTAAACCATCCATCCATTACCAGCAGACCATGGGCAATTTACAATTGATCTTTACCGTCTTTTTCACCAATTAATCAATATTGCCCTGCACTACTTCACTCTGTTAACTTGTTCTGACCGGCGGCCTCGACATCTTTATCCGTCTGCCAGCGCAACTTCACATTGAGATTCCGTGTAGCCGTCGCGCATGGGTTCAGATAAATCTGTGGATAGCACAACAGTGCTTTGCTAGTACCTTAGGCCGTCTACTTATCGAGAGGTTCATGTGACAACTGAAATGGCTCCCTATGTATGATCGTAACATCACGATCTTAGCTTAGATTAGCTTAGATAAATCTGCGTCTCTTTCAGAATACATAGTTTACCTGTGGACATCCGGGCTTATCATTTGCTGCCTAATTGGATAGCTAGCTTCACCCTGCTGGCGTTTTTGGTTCGGTACCAAGGGCTAAGTTACGTTTGAATGCTGGATTTTCTATGGTATGGTACATCAAGTGTTGTGTCGCTCGTTCAGAGCATTTGAATGCCGGATTTTCTAAGTTAAGTGTTGTTAGCCGTGCTATGTTTCCGAGCTGGCCGTACAGACACCAATGGCGCATTCTAGCTTCACCATTTGGCCTTTTTGGGCGTTCTGCCGTTGGTTCTCATTTAACCTCATGTATTGGTATATACCTGCAGAACTGTTTCCATATCAAGGACCATGTTATTGTTTGAATTTCAGTTTTTATCTGGTAGTAGTACAGAAAGTGTTGTGTTGGTTCTTATGCTAGCCCTGTTATGCTTCTGAGCTGTTGTACAGGTCAAGTATCGCTCTCTAATTGCCGATTTTCTGCTTGGTTCTTCCAATGTACATGCAGGTTCAGTGAGTTCGGAACCGATGGAGGACAACCATTCACCTAGTTCCTGTTTTTTTATGGCTTTTGTTCTGTTTGTTTACAGATCAAGTCTGTCATTGCCTTTACCATCTTTCTTAAAGCCTTTGGTGGTCTCCTTTTCATCATCAGCAGCTAGATTCGGTAGCGGTCGCATTACTGGTGCGTACTCTTCTTGTGCATGCACTATATCTAGAATTATGTTATGTTGAAGGGGCATCTAGATGCATACTGTTGTGGCTGCCACTAAATGCATGTCTTCTCAAACTATTTAAAAGGAAGTGCTGTTGTCGTGCCATTTAGGTAGTTTCAAAAGATATGATGTGCTTGGCTGTTAATGTTTTAGTGTGTGCTTCTCACCTGCTGTAAAAGGCCAATTCGGGCATTGTAGCTGCTTAAGTATTTGATCTTCATATATATTGCTTTTGCAATATCCTGTTCTAACATCTGAAAATGGAATACTTTAACAATATAATCTTCTTGACTTTCTGCAACTGATTTTTGTTGTAGTTCAAAATTATATGTTTGTGTTTATTGCCTTTTTTAGTGTGTTGATATTTGAAAGGGGAACAGGGTAACGTGATGCACTCTTGCTTTTGTTAGAGCACTATATTTTATTGTTAACCATGCTATGGTCCAAACTCCTTTTTATTCTGCTCATATGATATTGCTCATCTTTTGTTTTCGGAAATGTTAACACCCAAGCTGATTTTGTGTGCCACGTAGGACAACTCGTGTGTGTGGCATGTGGGGAGTTAAGCCCTGCGCCTGTTTTCTCTTCCTTGACCCAGCGTTCGCTTGATCAGGCGTGCGATGGAATTGTTATCAGCGCCATGCATACGCACCACTCCTGTTCCCATCTCCCACGACTGCCATTCTCCCACTCTCCCACACCCAAGCTGTCATTTGCCATGTTTTTGAAGGGTACATGGCAACTGCCCTATTGTGATTGTAAGCATATGGCAACTCTCTTTTTACCCGAACATATTCTTTGTTGCCACGTCTGTTTTGTAGCGTTACATGGCAACTGTCTGAGTGTTAGTAGGTGGCAACTCTAAAGATACCACCGTCACCCACATGCCCGTCTCCTCTCCCACACACCAAAAAGCCATCAGTTGCCATGTGTTTTGCAGGATACATGGCAACTGCCCTAGCGTGCTTGTAAGTAGATGGCAACTCTCTTTTTACCCGCAACATGTTTTTTGCCATATTTTTTAGTGCTACATGGCAACTGTCCAGTAGTAGGTGGCAACTCTTAAAGTTTTCCAAATCATGATAACTGTAGTTGTCCGACATGGCAACAACTGCGATTGCCCAAAATGGCATCCGACACTTGACCTAAGATGGCAATTTGTAGTTGAGCAACCATGGCAACTTTAGTTGTCCAACATGGCAACCGTAGTTCAGCAACATGGCAACTGCAGTTCAGCAACATAGCGAAGAGGTCAGGACCATGGCAATGGCGGCGGGGCCGTGGTTCTTGACAGCGGGGCATGTGGCTCGCCAGGCGGGGAGAAGCGGACGGCGAGGCAGGGTCGTGCGACCTCCGTGCTTTCGCTTCCCGGGACCGTGCTCGTCTTGAGAACAATCATGCTGCCAGACGTGCAGGTTGTGGCTGCTGTGGCGCCCGGGCCTTGATCGTGCGGGCAGGTTCCTGTCCATGCCACACGAGGCGTGCGGGCGGGTTCCTGCCCACGCCACACGTATGGCAGTTATCGGGGCCCTTTGTTTTATGTCCGATGCCTCCTGTATTTAGAGTAGAAATACTCTTAATTTAGTGTTTCTTGAACATGGCCAGGGCAATGGATAAAATCTACTCTAGATAGTTGACAGAGGTAGTACATGCTAAGTTGATTTTTTTCCTGCGGTTTTGCTTATCGTGAAGATGCTTGCAAGGATGCAGAGGGAGGCGGATCATTTGGAGATAGGATGCCATTGTTTGGTGTTTTTATGCATTTTGGTTTGCTTATTCTTTGTGTTTGCACTAGGCTGGGAGTAAGTGACTTGGCAAGAAGTGTAGGTGTTTTAATTGAAGGCATGAAAAGCCATGACAATATGTATGCTCTTATAGGATGTGCTCTAATGCCGCTGGTTTATTATAAATCTTGGATTAGTAATGATGTGTAATGCTGTCTTTGGTTTATTGCAAATATGTGTTTGTTTTAGTTGGAATTGTATGCATAGAATGGAATTGGTGGATTTTATTTTTTAATTCCTAATTAGTTAGTAGTAGTGTGAGAAAACACCGGATGCGCTACTACTACTTCGTTAGTAATAGCGTGGAGTGCGTATCCGAGGCTACTACTAACTTTTTAGTAGTAGCGTGGGAAAAAACCTGAGGCGCTACTACTATTTCATTACTAGTAGCATGGGTTGCACCCGCGCTACTACTAAATTCACCCGCGCTACTACTAACTATTAGCAGTAGCGCGATAATAGTAGCACGGGTACCCGCGCTGCTAGTAGCCATTTTACCCGCGCTGCTAGTAGCCTTTTTCGTAGTAGTGAATCCACAAACTTCATCCACATAGATTAAGTGTAAATCGGGATGCAATGTTCCATCTTCTGCAAAAGGATTAGCTATCAGTTTCTCTATCATGCCCGAAGGAATTTCAAAGTAGACATTTTCATTTTCAGTAGGTTCAGTGGGTTGAGGAGCAACTCTGTGCTCTACTGGTCGGGGTGAAGATACCCCGAATAAGCCCCTCAGAGGATTACTTTCCATAGTAACAAGTGATAGTAAATTTCAGCACACAACATAAATTTTACATTACCAAATTCCACCTACCAAAGGCGCTTCACTCCACGGCAACGGCGCCAGAAAAGAGTCTTGATGACCCACAAGTATAGGGGATCTATCGTAGTCCTTTCGATAAGTAAGAGTGTCAAACCCAACGAGGAGCAGAAGGAAATGATAAGCGGTTTTCAGCAAGGTATTCTCTGCAAGCACTGAAATTATAGGTAACAGGTAGTTTTGTGATAAGATAATTTCTAACGAGCAACAAGTAACAAAAGTAAATAAAGTGCAGCAAGGTGGCCCAATCCTTTTTGTAGCAAAGGACAAGCCTGGACAAACACTTATATATAGAAAAGCGCTCCCGTGGACACATGGGAATTATCGTCAAGCTAGTTTTCATCACGTTCATATGATTCGCGTTCGGAACTTTGATAATTTGATATGTGGGTGGACCGGTGCTTGGGTGCTGTCCTTACTTGGACAAGCATCCCACTTATGATTAACTCCTATTGCAAGCATCCGCAACTACAAAAGAATTATTGAGGTAAACCTAACCATAGCATGAAAGATATGGATCCAAATCAGCCCCTTACGAAGCAACGCATAAACTAGGGTTTAAGCTTCTGTCACTCTAGCAACCCATCATCTACTAATTACTTCCCAATGCCTTCCTCTAGGCCCAAATAATGGTGAAGTGTCATGTAGTCGACGTTCACATGACACCACTAGAGGAGAGACAACATACATCTCATCAAAATATCGAACAAATACCAAATTCACATGACTACTAGTAGCAAGACTTCTCCCATGTCCTCAGGAGCAAACGTAACTACTCACAAAGCATATTCATGTTCATAATCAGAGGAGTATTCATATGCATATAGGATCTGAACATATGATCTTCCACCAAATAAACCAACTAGCATCAACTAAAAGGAGTAATCAACACTACTAGCAACCTACAAGTACCAATCTCAGACTTGGAGACAAGAATTGGATACAAGAGATGAACTAGGGTTTGAGAGGAGATGGTGCTGGTGAAGATGTTGATGGAGATTGGCCCCTCCCGATGAGAGGAGGCGTTGGTGATGGCGATGGCGATGATTTCCCCTCACGGGAGGGAAGTGTCCTCAGCCGAGAACAGCTCCGCAGAGCCCTAGATTGGTTACGCCAAGGTTCCGCCTCGTGGCGTGAGTCTCGTCTCAAAGCTTGCTTATGATTTTTCTTGGACGAAAGACTTCATATAGCAGAAGATGGGCATCGGAGGGCCACCAGGAGGCCCACGAGGCAGGGGGCGCGCCCAGGGGGTAGGGCGCGCCCCCCACCATCGTGCCCAAGGTGTGGGCCCCCTCTGGTATATTCTTCGCTCATTATTTTTTATTATTTCCAAAAATAACTTTTGTGGAGTTTCAGGACTTTTGGAGTTGTGCAGAATAGGTCTCTAATATTTGCTCCTTTTCCAGCCCAGAATTCCGGCTGCTGGCATTCTCCCTCTTCATGTAAACCTTGTAAAATAAGAGAGAATAGGCATACGTATTGTGAAATAATGTGTAATAACAGCCCATAATGCAATAAATATCGATATAAAAGCATGATGCAAAATGGACGTATCATGCACCGTCTTGACTTTAGAAGGGAGGGGTTTTTGGCCTCCACTATTCGGCCTGCGGGGCTCGTCGTCCTCCTCGCTTCGTGGGCTTTTGCCCGAGTCTTCGGCTATGAGCTTGCCGGCTTGTTTTATCAGCCAACAATTACGGTTGGTATGGTTAGCGGGCTTTTCGGCGATGCCATGAATCTGGCAGGGCCTGACCAGGATTGCGTCCAATTTAGTTGGCCCATCCTGGTTGCCATTAGAAGGCTTTTTCCATGATCCAGACTTCAGATTACGGAATCCGCATTTACTGCTGTTTCGTCAATTTCGCCGCCGTTGTGGCGACGCTTGTCCTTGTTACGTTGAGGTTTCTATTCCCATCCCGGACCTCAGGGGTTGGTGCTTCTACGAGCCAACCAACTATCCTCTCCGGCACAGAAACGGGTCATGAGGGAGGTGAGCACCACCATTGTCTTCGGCTTGTCCTGGCCAAGCTGCCTTGCTAGCCATTCATCTCGGATACTATGCGTGAAGGTGACTATGGCTTCGGCGTCCGGACAGTTGATGATTTGATTCTTCTTGGTCAAAACCGGTTCCAGAATTGCTAGGCTGACTCGCCGGGCTGTTGGATTACATGGCTCAGGTCATCGGCTTTCGAAGGCTGTACATAAGTAACCTGAAAGTTGGCTCAAAAAGCGTCCTCGAGCTCCTCCCAGCATCCTATGGTGTCTTTGGGGAGCCTGTTTAACCTGTGTCGAGCCGGCCGGACCTTTGAGCTTCAATGGTAGGGCGTGAAGGTCGTCGCCTTGTGCCATGTGGATGTGTAGCAGGAAGTCTTCTATCCATACGGCTGGATCTGTCGTTCCGTCGTAGGGATCGATATTTACGGGCTTGAAGCCCTCCGGGAATTGGTGGTGCATCACTCTATCTGTGAACATAGAGGGTGAGCGGCGCCCCTGACTCAGGCTACGTCGCGCCGGAGACCATCTGTCATCCGGGCTCGTAGTTGTTCCAGAGCTCTGTCGTTTTGCTCTAGCCAAGCTTGGTTACTGCCCCGTCGAATAGGAGAGTTGTCTTCTGGTCCGTAGATGGACCTTGTCAGGCCTGTGCGGGCATCTAGGTCACATCGTAGCTCGTACTCGTAGGCAGGCCGAACTGGCTCCTTGCCTGGGCGGCGAGTTGGAGTGAGAGGTTGTTCGATTTTAGCGGCTGGCCTATCCCCTCCTCGAGGGGGACGGTCCGGCTGGTCTGCCTGAGTGTGCCATGCAGGTGCTGGCTCTATGGCCTCATCGTCAAATTGTGGCAGAGGCTTTCGCATTAGGTAACTTTTGGTCTGCCACTCGTAGCCATACCCTTCCTCGGCAGCTAGGACTTTAGTCCATCTATCATTGAGGGTGTCTTGCTCGGCCTTTATTCTCTGTTGCCGCTTCTCCAATCTACGCACGGTTGCAACAAGCTGCTGTTTGAACCGCTCTTGATCCAGCGAGTCTTCGGGGACGATGAAATCCTCTTTGCTAAACTAACCTCCTCTTCACAGGGGGGGGGGGGGTAGTTGCTGTCTTCGGAGTCGTCGAGGTCCTGTAGGTTGAGCGGGTCTTCCTCCTCACGATTGGCTTGAGGTTTCTCGTCGGCGCCGTGCTCCCCGAGGTTGTTCGCGTTATCCGGAGTGTCATTCTCTCCGGTGTATGTGTTGCTCGCATGGCTTCGACATGCCTTGGAGCGACTGCGTTTTCTCCGGTGCCAGTGCGACTCATCGCCGGGCTTGCCGCTATCCTTCTGGGATTTCCGTCGTCCTTCGGAGTGTCCACCATGTAAATATCGTAACTGGACGTGGCCGTCCAGCGGCCGATGGCGGGGGGTGCGGCGTCGGTGTTGGCAATTGCTCTACTATCCTCGTCCATGGAGTAGGCCTTTTCTGAAGTGTAGTCCAACATATCGGTTAGATCCTCGACAGTGGCCACGAGGTGCGTGGTGGGTGGGACGCAAAATTCCCCGAAGTACGTCTCAACGGGCTGCAAGCAGCGAGCGGGTCCTCCTAAATAGCCATCATCTGGATTCGGTCCAACGCCTCATTTAATAAAGTGAGGGTCGTCAGACTGGTATACGACGGCTGCCGGGGGCCGGCTTCCGATGTGGTGGGGCAAGGGATGATCGGGGCCAGAGCCGGATCCTGTTCTTTGAGGGCCGTGTTAACCTCGAGGCCCGGGGCCGTATAGTTGTAAGAAACCGAGGACAAGACCTGGTCTTCGGATACTGCTTCCGTCTTGGGGTTTGAAGCTGAGTTGTCGAGGGGGAGTTCAGCTAGGGATGACTCCTGGCCATCGAACGTCGACCCGTCGCTGCGGCTCAAGGCCGCAGAAGTGTTGAAGGGAGATGGTTCGGCCGAAAGCGATTCTCGACATCCGAACAATACTTCCGCATTGTGGCTCGAAGATGGGTTTTCGTCAGTCGTTGGGGACGTGGTCGGAGGGAATTCCCGGTCTCCGTTCAAGGTGGGGACGTCCGAGCTTGATTCCGATAAGGGATTGGGGTCGATCCGTAGATTGGATCGAAGGACAGCCCCGGAGCAGGCGCAGCGAATTCTGTAAAAACTAGATCGCCTCAGGCGTCCGCAACATACTCCAGATTGCCGAATTGAATCTGGTGTTCGTGGGCGAAGTTGTTGATCTGATCTAGATGACCAGTTGGGTTCGCGTGCATCACGATGCTGCCGAACGGGAAGAGTTGGCTGGGGACAAAGAGGTCCCCAGAGCTGACGCCTTCTCCGATGATTAGGCGAGCCATCAATCCTTTGGCGACCCAACAGCAGTACTCTCAATGAAAGCACCAATGTCGGTGTCAAAACTGGCGGATAACGGTAGGGGGTCCCAAGCTGTGGATCTGTGATCAATGGTGAACATGGGATGCTGAACACGGCGTTTACCCAGGTTCGGGCCCTCTCGAAGAGGTAATACCCTACGTCTTGCTTGATTGCACTTGATGTATGGTATAGTTACAGAGTAGATCTACCTCGAGATCAGACGAGCTAAACCCTAAGGTGATGAGGTGATGAATGTAGCTCTGCCGAAGGCCCCTAAACCCTCTGGTTTATATAGACACCAGTAGGGTTAGGGTTACAAGCCATCGGTTACAATGAAGGAAATATCACACCAATCTTGAATTGGAGGGCACACCACGACTCCGAAGATCTTCTGTCTGGTCACAGGTCCGCATTCCAGCTTGGCTCCATATGCAGAGGGTCGGCGGCCCGAGGAACCCTTAATCCAGAACTTCCTCACTAGGGCGGGCGCGTGGGTACCCTGGGGCATGCCTCGTAATGCCCTTTAGGCTAAAATGGCTTACGCTCCAAAACCCTTCATGGATTTTTCCGCATGTTTAGGACAGAGCCGCCGCCACCACTGATCTTCTCCCGGAGGGCTAACTAGAGGTTCATCTGGTGTCCTGAGAGGGGGATGTTTTGATGTTATCATCACCAAATAACTTCTCCATCATCAGCTTCATGATCTCACCTCTGTTGTGTGATAATTTCTCTGTAGGCACATGGGATGGAAGTGGATGAGATCCCTTATGTAATAAATGTCAAATTTTTAGGGTTTGATGCCTAATATCCATTATGTCCTAAGAATAATGTTGCCATAATGCTTGACACTAGGACCCGAGTGCCATGTTTTCAAACATCAACTGTCCATGTTTTCATGAATATGCGTGTGTATTGGATCATCTCAGCAAGGTGCATGCACCTGCTGTTGTACTGAACCGGAGACCTTGAAGTGACAGTAATCAGGGTTATCAAAGGGAATACTTGTAACTTGAGAATTACATGTGTTAATTAATTGTTAATGCTTTCTTATGGTATTTGGTGAAAGGAGTACCTTAAATACCCTTAATTTCCATTAGAATACCGCTAAAACAGGTGGGTAGAATAGGAGATGTAGGCATGCACAACTACATACAGAATATAAGGCTACTTATAATTACTGAACTGGAGCTACCTTATTGTGGCCCATTGTTGCTGCTATTACATAATTGATTCTACCCATGCAACATCCATTTTTTATCCCCGTGCTTATGCTTTTGATCATTGTCGCTCTCTTTACTTACTTTTCACTCCCTCCGTGCCCTAATTCATGCCATGTTTTTTTCAAATAAACTTGAACAAAAACCATGACATGAAGTATGGAATGGAGGCAGTACATGGCCACTATTGAATTATGTTACATCATTGCAATCCAATCAAAACCACTATATCTCTTTTATATAAGTTCTCTGGACCAAGTATTTGTTTCCAAGTGTGCTTAGATTCATAACTCAATTGCTAATGTTACAAATATTATTTGGCTCCCTTGTGTGATATTTCCCATGAAGACTGTAGTTATCCACTACACTTCTGGGTTATCAGTTATTGTTCTTGAAGGCGCTGTTGTATAAGACGTCAACTTAGTCATATATGTTGCATTTGTAACTTGTAAACGTTCTAACCCAGTTTTCCATGGCCTATGTGCCATTCTGTTCGGCGACGCAAAAGCGACAAGAGAGCTTGACTCAGATCGACGCCAACAAGCAAGGGGATGACAACGCGGCGGCTTGCACCATCGTGGACCAAGTAGACCCCCTCTATTCCTGAATGTCGCCAAACGTCGTCCACCACCACAAAACAGATACTTGCCGCCCGCCGAAGCCAGCTCAACGAGGCACTCCCGCACGCCAGCAACACAGGCCGCAATGCCTCCAAACCAGAACAATCGTGCCGCCCAATCACTGCACCTCGAGAAGCTCCGCCGCGGCTGGTCGGTGATCGCCTGCTAGATCCGTATCGCTGCCACATGCCAGCAACCTACCACACAACCACCATCGTGCTCGCGCTCACTCGCACCCTCGGCAGGGCACCTGAAGAAACCGCGATGCTCGACTCGCCGGATCACCGCCGCCTCTAGGACACCCATCAGTCGCCACCAAGCCACACATCTGGACCTCCCCGATGCCGCCAATGCATGCCAGCAGCCGGCCAGGGGGCGCCACAGCTCTGTTGCCTCCACTCCAATAGATTCATGCGAGTAACATTGCAGCCGCCGTCACAAGCCTGGCCAAAGGAGAGGACTACCAACGGAACCGCCCAGCTGCCGCTACCGTCACTAGATCCGCACGTGCATTGACGGCAGGGCCTCAGACGACGCGGAGTCGAGATGGAGGAGGGAGGGAGAGAGCAGTGGCGGCGCGAAGAGTCACCCCCGTGTCACCAGACGAGGGCTCCATGTTTGTTTTTCTATATTGCAGCGTCTACTATATATGTAGATCTACAACCGCCCACGGCGACAAGGTTTTGCTTGGTGCCCGGAGAGCGCTGATATTACGATTGGTTCTTGGGAAAGCGCTCTCCTTGACATGCGAAGCAAAAAACGAAGGGTTTGGTTCCTCGGCCAGCTTGTCTCGTTCCCTGCAGTTTCCAGCTTTTTCGTCATTTGCTTGAGCGAGCCAATTTGGCTAGCCTCTGTTGGCAAGGCTAGCCTTGCCCAGCAAGGTGAGCCGGCATGAGATCCAAACACGTACATGTTCACGAACCAGTTGGCCCCGGTTGTGTCACCATCGTGATTAGTCATACACTAGTCATCAACCCGTGCATCTGCACGGACTAGTTTTCAAAATGGTATAATAGTCTATACTTTATTTTGCGGGGTGAACATTAGTTCTTTAAAGATGACTATTTTTTAGTTGCTCTCCCTCCAGCCTCCACATGTCGGCGCCACCCATGGAGTAGTGTTTCCACAATTTTTGACTCATCATTTCATTATCTGGCGGATGATGGGTTAAAGTTTCTCATAGTGATATCTGCGTCATTCCTCATGACAAATACGTACATAATTGTATTTCTGTGATCTTTCCAAAAATCCGGGTGCACAATTGTTTAGTATGTGCAATCATACAGTTAGTTTATGGAATTGAGTTTTATACCTTCAGTGATATGCCACATAAACACATGACATGTAACACAAAAAATGTTAAACATATCAGTAATTGGTGTTTATAAAAAATCGGTAATTGGTCTAGACAAAATTTACGGGTATCTTAGGTTAGGAATGAATTCCTTTTTTATTCCTATTGAGTTCTAACTCTTTATCAGATGCCAGTTTTCAATAATACATATAATTTTGAAAAATCTATGTTATAACTTTATATTTTGGAAATATTTTAGCAAATATGACACGAAATGTTGCCTTTTGCCACATACATGTCTATGAAGTAAGGACACGCTTATTTTTAATGCGAGTTTTATCATGTAATATTTTGAATCATATATTACTAAGTTAATATTTTTAAATCACCCAGTTTAATTATTAACTTACATTTTTTACTCTGTATCTTCAGAACTTATAATTTAAAAATAGTTTTAGCAGATCCGGCACCATTTCTTTGTAATAGTTTATCGGATTGCCAGAACAAAACTCCAAGTGACATGCCAAACAAAAGAAAAACTCCAAGTGACACATAATTTTGGATTTGCTCTTAAAAATATTAGTCACTCAGTTCAGTTCAGAGTAATATATAATTATTTCCCATTGCACATCAACTTACATTTTCTTCAACACTAAAAACTAATCGTTTAACCTCGGTCACTATATTCAACTTAGTAAGACATACGATAGTCTTATGTTATAAAAATGGTTAAAAATCCACACATGTAGAGTTCACATATGACATACGTATGTGTAATCTGGTGTAATAATGTAATAATTTTAAATTCAAATAAAATAATATGTCAATTTATGATCTGTACCTACGGTAAATTTGATACATTTTCACGGCATATGTTACTGTTACCTAGTGTTGCTTAGTGCACAAATAAGTTAATTCCTATTTTTCTCAGCTTAAAAGATATTTCGTCGTATGTATATGTGTCTATATATGTTTACATGCACGCAATTTTTCATATTTTAAAATAAATAAAATATGATTTCCCCAAGTTACTTTATCATGATGTCAAGTTAGTGGAGGGTGATTCATTTTACCCTTTTCCGAACAAATCATACACATGAAAGTAACCCACTGTTTGACTACGGGGAGATTCATTGAACACCTCATCAGCGATTATAGTCAATGAATAAATGAATGTCGAGAAATAAACTTTTCAGGTGAACTTGTAATTTTATATTGTTAGCCTGTAAAAATTCCTATGCTGGTAAAGATAGAGATTGTGTTATTTTGATTGACATATCACAGTCGGTTACCGGAGATTATGCGATCTCTTGATCATATACTCCATGAGCAAGCGGCCAGAACGTGATGCGCCCGCGATCCGCAAACACCAAAAAAGTTTGGAAAGGAAGAAAAGAGGCTTGTTTGTATATTCTTTTGTGGTAATTTCATCAACTCTGAAATCTGGACATCATTGGTGTCGTGCGTCGGCTCCAATATCCATCAGCATATGGCTGTACGTGCGTGCACCATGCATCATATAGACATCCAGCCCCCGGCTAGCTTCACCTATGTGCGTTTCTCAAGGCCAGACGCATTGGCCATCAACACATATCGGACGCCAGTTCTGGATAGAGCCATAACGTCGGCCGGAAAGTCGAGCATACGGCTGTACATGCATGCACCATGCATCATATAGGCATGTAGCCGCTGGCTAGCTTCATCTATGTGCATTTCTCAAGGCCAAAGGCATCAGCAATCAACACATATCAGAGGTCAGTTTTGTACAGCGCCATAACATCGGCCGGTAAGCCGTCGGTGACTTGTATCGGGAAAATAGCCAGGTCGGGATTACGCCAATGCTTCTTGCCGTGCCATGTACCTTGGCAGGGCAACAAAAATTAATTCGTTCGTTAGAGGAATCATGGGGAGATAGGGACCAATAATAAGAGAACTCACGTGCGTGGGATAGCAGAGGGGCTACAAATACAATAAGTCTAATCGGAGGAACAAAATTGCTTAACTCTTAGGAGTAATATGGACCATGCTCTTAATCTCTCCAAATAATGGACCATGCTCTTGATTGGACGGAGTACAACTTAGGGTTGATTGCGTTCTCGTCGAAGTAGTCGACAGCGAGATGTAGCACTGGCCGCGCTCGCAAGGAAGGTACTTTGTGGGTGCACCATCAAGTTCTTGATAATCACACCAGTGTAGTTCCCCTCGCACTTGAGACTCTGCTTTGTTTGCCACCTCAGAACAGCCCTCCTATTCCCTTCCTTCCTATATTATTTTCATCACGTGGGAATGATTTTACATGTGCAGAGAAGGTATATAAAGGACCATACTTATTCTACACAAAGCTGGCTGGTGAGGTATTGGCATTGGCAACTAATCTATGAGAGCAGCCATGCACACACAGGAAGAAGAGGCAGCAGAGAGGCGACAATGCAGAACGACCAAAGCGGAGGAGACGTGGCTGAGGGTCGCTGGGCGAGGATTGCGAGAGATTTTTGTAGTTTTTTTAGAGTTTGCTAGACAAATTTCTTTTGTAAACGTGAGATAGCGTTTATTTTGTCTTTAGTTGTGAACGTGGGAAAGATTGTGAGGACTCTTTGAGGGACTACATCCCATGGCTGGAGATCTTTAATTTGTTTTTCTTTTTCTTTTTACTTGTGAAAGTGGGACAATTTGTGAGGACTCTTTGAGGCACTTCATCTCACGGCTGTAGATTTATCTATTGCAGATCTAACGGACAATTTATTATGTTTTCCAAGAATTAACGTGGAGGCTCGATTGGTGCTTTTATCTATTGCAGATCTAACGGACAATTTATTATGTTTTCCAAGAATTAACGTGGAGGCTCGATTGGTGCTTCCAATTAGTAAATATAAGATATAAGATATAAGATACCCTTACTTTTAAAAAAGTGGTTAGTCAAACCCTCCTTCTCCACTGCTCCATCCTCCCCTACCACGCCTGCTCATCACTAGTGTTGATTTCTTCCAAATCCTAGTTTTGAATTCTTGCATCCATGTAAGTGATCATTAAAGACCTTAACCCCCTTCTTCCCACTCTTATCCACTGACGGTCCGCTGCCGTCTTGTTTATCTTTTCATCTGCACACCACCTACCCGAATCTCCTCCAAAGATATCAGTTGCTCTTGGAAAGCGTTGGTTTTTGGCTGCCCTTACTTGCAGCTTCGCGATTTCCTGCCTTGCATCCCTCAAGTTTCAACCAGAGCCAAACGCCAAATTTGCAAGAGCAATAGCACCCATCACGTGGCTTGCCCTAACAATAGTTCCCAGTGCAAATCACCAAGCTACCACAAGAAATTTAATGGGAACGGTAAGCAACAAACATAAATGTGAGCATCATATTTTGTACATTATCGATCATACATGCGTCCATCTGTAGATCTCTTTTCATTTCACACACTCTCACTTTTTTTGTATCCATGGCAATGTTTCATCCACCCATATTACTAGTTGTGCTGCAGAATTTTTTCACCAAACATAAAACCAACCAACTTTAGAAGGACTAGCTAGGGACCTAAGAATCCAATGAACAAACAAAATATCTCTGAGCTTTTACTTTGCTAAGAATGCAGAGAGCTAAGCTACCTATAAGGTCTAAGCTGCAAAGGAGATGATGACGATCTGATTTAATCTGATCAACCTAGCTAACCCCTCACCTTCAGATCAAGCACAACCACGCTGATATCATCGAGGCTATGCTCGTTGATGGCAAGATTTGTTAGGCGGATAGCAGCACAGACACACCGAACCTCATCCTCCTTTCCTACCGGTGCATTCGCACCCTTGCTCTTGTCTTCCAGGCACTTCTTAGTGACGTTGCATGCCTTCTGGTTTGAGATCACATCCCACAGCCCGTTGCTCGCGAGGATCAGGCAGTCGTCGTCCTCCGACCTTGCAGTTATGGTAATATCAGGCTCACATGTCATTTGAGGATTGAGGAATGTGTGCCCTGCGAACATAGTCCGAATTCAAATGAGATTTAGTAACTGAAGAATCAGAACACCTATATACTAAGAAAATAAATCTTGTTATAGAAATGAACGAACTTTTCAAAAAAGATGAACCGGAATTTAGGTTATTTCTCGTTTGAATACTTAGGGAATTAACTCTCCTATATCTATAAAAGCCAAATAAGTAGGCTTCTCATGAAAGATTTTATAAGCAAGTAACAATTTCCAAATGAACCTTCATTTGTGTTTTGTAGGGAGTATGAACTCTCAATATGACATGAATGATAGTGATACCGTACATAAGAACATCCTTGATAAAGGTAAGACTGTTAAAAATATACAAATTCACAGTTTACCAAAGGAAACAATATTTTCATAAGTATTATCGCAAAACACTCGGGCTTTATAAATAATATCTTCACTAATTCTACTTAGTTTAATAAGACACAAAAAGTAGAAAAATGTATATTAAATATGCATATATTCAAATAATAGGTTGTCAACATCAATCACTTTTCTAGGTTCATGCAAATAAACTTTTGCTGCAAGGTACTTGTTTAAAAAGCTTGCGAAAAATAGAGCTACTATGGTAGCTAACATACTCTTGAACAGTTACTATTTTTTTAACATCCATCAAATTTGTTGATGTCTATTCGCTACTTACTGTAGAAAAGGAAGAATTAGTAACTACAGACTAACGAGGTGCAAAAGCACACTGAATTACAAAACTAGATACTAGGTTGCAAATACCAAAAAAATATAGCCATTCATCAAGTGATACAAACTATGGTGAGTTGCCGCATCTGCAACTTCTACAGGGTGATTCTAGTAAACAGCCATACAATAAAACCAATAACACATTCTACGAAGAAATGATGTGCGGATGGTAATGCTTCCAGACCAAGCACGAACACTAAATAATGGGATTTCACCTGGTGGGCGTACAACCTAGATGTTGACCGTAACTGTCTTCATCCACCTTATTACCGGCCTGCGCACACAGAACTAGCCGACTAAAGGAGCAACCACTGGAACAGACAGATGCCATCTCATCTATTTCAGCCACACCATCTTCTCATTGACCGTTTCCATGTGTTCCACAACAGCGTGTAGCATCCCCCGCCACCAGATATGGTCCATGATAACCTTGGCCTGCTTGCTCCAAGATTCAGCCCGTGGGCAAGCCACCCAGGTGCTGTTCACCTAGGTGCAACACATTCCGAGAGCCACAACGATATTACCGTAGCCTACAGCTAAATCTACCCGGGTAGGACAGTGCATACATGGTTGATCACATCAGATCCGTGCACATAGTGCACCGACTAGGTGCAGGGGTGACACAGCCCGTCGCCATTCTGACCTAGGGAACAATCTCCCTCCAAGCGCAACTCTACTAGCTCCATCATGGAGAAAGCCCCACCACCCCTCACGATCAACCAGACTAATTTGGTCTGCATGCAGCACCCTCAAAAGACGTGGGTAGAGGGAGGAGAGGAAGGGGGTGGCAGCTATCCAAGGTTTTTATAGCAGAGCCACAAATAGGAGGATGACTCGTCATGGTAAGCAGGTCAACATATGATAAGGTTCAACTATCAGTAAGAAACCTAAGGTCGGAAACAAATATATCAACCTTGTATGACAATGGAAATCAACAAAAATGAAGGAATAAACCAATTTTAGTAGGACAACCAAGCACAAAGTACGTCAATGATATGTGATAACCTTACTTTCTGTGATTTCCAACGTCAAAACATACAGATTTGCAACCATCAAAATCGAGAATTCTGTATTTATGAGTTTTCAATAATGTGATAAACTAAATTATAGGATAAGCAATCATAAAATCCCCATTGGCAACTGGAGAAGCTAGTGCCTTTACGTAGATTATTTAAAATAAAATTTCTATAATAGACTCAAGAACGAACGCTTTTGTATAGAAGATAAAAAATTGTCATGTAGTTTTGTCTTATGATATAGCCATTTGAACTTGTAAGAACTATAACCTGTATATTTTGTTAGTTACATATATGACACGATGTGACCTTTCTTTCTACACCAGTTGCACCATATGGACATTCCCAAGGGTCACAGGGTGCTTCGACAGTTTTCATCCCTCCCTCTAGTCCATGATCAAAACAAACTCTCGTCTTTTTTTCTTTGCGGGAACTAGTAGCATTTCGCCCTCATTTTAAATTTACCAAAATAATTAAAATATGAGATTAATACTCAATCATATGCTTCCTTTTAAATTAGTGCTTAGGAAAAGTTTATTGTTCACCCAATTCATCGTGTGCCTTTAAAAGATGCAAGTAAGAGGATGTTGAAATATATTGGCAACCCTTGTTTGTAAGCTTAAGCTTTTGGGCAAAGTTATGAGGTACATGTGGTTCAATGTGGTATCTATAAAACAAAACTTGAATTCAACACCTAGACAACAGAGTGCTAATAAAAATAGTTGCGGCCTATGTAAATCCCCCATCGAGTATAGAAGAGCCTAGATGCGAGTTGAGCGTTCTAAAATATTTTCCACTCTTCTTCGTTAGATTAAGGTTCTGGGTGAACTAGTTAGTAGCATGTATTAAATAGGTGTCGTACTCATTGAATGGGAACCGTACATATGTTGGTTAGGTCTCGAGCTTTATTTCAAATTAGATACAATTTCCGCGTAAACTAGAAAAAAATCTCGCGAGCTTAAATATTAGTTAATATTAATAAGGCATAAATATCTGACTTGGAAACATATATGTGGAGATGAATAACACGCAAATCTAACATGGATGTCTGAATCCATGACATATTAACGTTAAATTTTGGTATACTAAAGTGGATACCAGGTTCAAATGACTTTGCTACCCACTAGTGGGCCAAAGATGTGCCTTCATCCTAATTGGTGCACAAAAGCTTAGCAAAAGGTTTGCAGTGTATCAATATCACAGTATGGAGAACATTTAGTTATGTAATACTAAGGGCTTCAAGATAGCCTAGTGGTGGAATTGAGCCGGTGCATTTTCGTCGACTTGGGTTTCACTCTTTGGAGGCACTTAATTCTGCAATGTAGATCATTTAAGACTATCATCTCTCCTTGACACATATGCCACATCTCTCGTACCCATTGGTACATGCGATTTTCGAAGTCATCCTATGGTGTACATTGAGTTATGAAATAGAAGTACTTCGAGATAGCCTTGTAGTTGCATTGCAATAGCACATGTTCACTGGCCATAGTTTGACTCTCACTGGAGGCAGTTAATTTTGGAATGTGGTTCATTGGGACCAAACATTTCTTATGGACAAAATTTTGCACACCACTTCTCCCCATTGTTGCATATGTTTAAATAATAAATATCAGGCTCGGAGTACAAAATACACCATCTATGACATGGGATAATGTGTAGCGCAAATGTAACTTGGCCTTGGGTTTGATAAAGGGGGGTACGCTTCAATGTAAATTGTCACCGCACATGCATATAGGTTTATTTAGATATATGTAGAACTTCATTCCCTTCGATTCTCTTCACCAAACAAATGCACATAATGGTACAAATTTATAAAGGTAACAACTCGTGTAACCAGACGGAGTGGACATAAAGTGTGAAAAGAAGATTACATGGTAGCATAAAGAACTAAGCTCAACTCAACATGATCGATAGAAGACACATGTGGAGATGTAAAAAAGATTCGCTCCTTGTACTTTCCCTTGGTAACATAGTCTACTCAGGTGACCATGAAGTAGTAATCTTGACGATGACAGTTGCCTTATAGGGTGTGGATTAGAATCACATGAAAGATAATTTGCACATGTTCATGAGAAGCTCGATCCCTTTTTGGTGTCGCTTGTTCACCTCCATAGGATACCTCCACAATTGACATTTGTCCTTATCCATCTTGTAACCCTTTAATTATGCTACCTAGATATAACTATCTTCCAATCATACAGAGGGCCATTCTATCTCTACTGATATGTGTCTACTGATAGCAACGTTAGTCGACCAGGGTCCTACGAGGTCAATGATGTAAACTGCAATGATAATATATATTAGATATAGTATGTTATGTAGACTTGTACTCTGTTTACTTCTGCATATGACGCCCCTTCAATTTATCTTGTATTAGACTAAACATACATGATGACTAACCTTTCACCAGTCTATGAATCCCTCTGTTTCCATCTTGTCTAACTAGACATGTAGATAACTTTTTATGGGAAACTGTGCCCATATGCTTATCATTACCTTTCCACTACACACCAAAAAATAGTAATTGGTGTATTGCGTTGGCTATTTGATAAGATGTTTCTACATATACACACTTCCAAATTTTGTCGTTTCCAACCTCGCACAAGTAGTCGACCTCATTATAGATTGATGCAGCTCTCCAGACGTCTCGTGTAGTTACATACACACAATTCATATCCAACCACCGAACTACCATCATATCTTTTATAGATTGATGCAGCTCAGCACACGTGTCACTGCACCAGGGCGGTAGGGTCACAGCGATCAGAGCAGATATGGGTTCTGCGGCATGGCCCACCATGCCAGCCAATGGGGGTTCCTCGAGAGCCACATCCGTAGCGATCGGATCAGCCAGGGGATCCATGTGGGGCCAGGGGTGCGCACGGCAAAAGCAACACATATTTCTTTGGGGTGCACATTGGTGGCACAGCACTGCAAAGTAGCATTACCCAACCCCGGGGAAGGTAGGGTGCAATTTGTAGGGCTCGAATTTGGATCGACAACAACAGCCTATAAGAAATAGATGGACTAGGTGGGGTGGAACCCTTCCACCTCGAGACCCCGCGGCACCTCAGATTTGCAAACCATTGGTGTTAATGGATCTCGATTTTTGTCTCCACCGCTTCCACCTGGGCCCTGGTGAACGGGAAACCAGGCCCACCTTTCCCCGTGTTCGTGGATTATGCCAAGGTGATCCTCTTATCCTTTTTTTTCGCAACTGGCATCGACACCCTCAATTTCCTATTGCAGCATGTGATTAGCTCTGGTATGTTGAAGTGCCTCACAACATGCCATGCAACATCGAGCGTTTTGTTCTTCGTCGATGACGTTGTCATTTTTTGCCGTCCCTGCAGTTCTGCAAATGTTCGGAAAAGCTACTACCTTGTGCACCAATTTCTCAAAATGCTCACACGCGCCCATTTGCTACTCCCAGCAGGCTTCTGATGATATCGGTTCCTCCCTCTCTGCTCGATGATGGCCTTCCCCATTCAATTCTTTGGGCTTCCCTTGTCCATGCAAAAAGTTTCTTATGCAACCCTTATGCCCTTGGTGGATAGACCCATTTGCGCAGAACCTCGTCTACCATGTCCTCATCATGATGCCCACGTACATCCTAATGGCGATGGCTATCTTCCCGCTGATCCTTAAGAAGATCACCAGAGTGATCTGCAACTTCCTCTGTCAATGTTGCAAGGATGAAAGGTGGGTTGTTGCCTTGTCAGCCCGACAAAGATCTGCCGACAGCTTGAGGTTGGCGGCCTCGGTGTCCGAGACTTGCAGTGCACGGGCATCTCCCTGTGCATGCACGCTGGTTGTGGCTTCAAGCAAATGACACTTCTTGACCCTGGCACCATCTGCACTTGTTTTGTGAGCTCGAGGTGCGAGACCTCTTCCGCGCATAAACAGTCTGGACCTTGGGAGATGTCCGCTCCTGCCACTTTTGGATTCCCAAAAATTGTGTCGTCAATTGCACCTCTTGTTTCCGATAGGCTTTGCCACTCTCAGCTGGTTTGCGAAGCCCTTGATCAATTCACCTTGATTGGGTATATCCATGGCGGCCCCATCGCCATGGTTGGGTATGTCGACTTGGAGAGGCGCATCCTGCAGGTCACCCTCACAGTGGCACCAGACTCAATTTCCTGGTGTTTGTCCGAGAATGGGCAATACTTGGCAAAATCAGACTACAAGGAGATTTTCCTTGGATCAACCTTAGACCCCTTCTGGCGTTTGATCTGGCGCAACTGGCCGCCTCTCAACGTCAAATTCTTCGTCTGGTTTGCTTCCCATAACAGATGCTGGACTATTGATCACATCGCCTCCCGCCGTTTGCAGCACGAGCCTTTCCGTGTTCTGTGCTCACAAGACAAGGAAACGTAGTAGCACCAGACTTATCACTGTCATAGTTGCCGAAGCGCGTCGTTGGGCTGCCACTGGTGCCAAAGTGCGAGACAGGATATTGCATTTGTTGGAAATATGAGCAATTTACCGAATGATTTTATCAACAGAAATACTAGATAAAGCATGACTAATATAGCAGAGATAAAACAAGTCATGCGATTTGACAGAGAGAAGGTAAATAGCATCTGCATATATGAACTGTAGCCAAACGTATCTAGATCAGATAGTAGAGCAAGTTGCATATATGAAGTAGAACCTAACATATTTAGGGCAAACACTAGAACAAGGAACTGTGGTAGGACCTCGAACAGAAAGAACAAGAACACGTACGGGACAGCAGCAGCAGAAGCACTGGACTTGGGGTCGACATCCTCGCCAGCCATGTCGTCGAGGAGGTTGTCGACGTTGGGGAAGAAGTCGTCGTCGGGGAAGTAGTCGTCGGAGTCCGGGGCGTCAGTGACGAAGAAATCAGTAGTCGTGCGGAGAGCTCCCCAAAAACCTTATCACCCTTCTCCCGTACAGGACTCAAAGTGGTGCAGTTTTGGAGGCCTACTACCCCGACCTGCAGTGCACGCCGCAAGCCGGGATGAGGAAGACAACAGCAGCTCAGAGATTGGTACCGGTGGCGAGAGGAAGAAGTTCAGGTGCATCACTCTAAGAGGAGCGACCTCCCTTTTATAGACGCAAGAGAAGGAGGCGAGAGGCCAGCGACGGGAGATAAAGCAAAAGAGGGAGACGAAACGAACAAACTTCAGTCGAAGAGGCGAGCCGTCCGGATTGGCAAAAATTTAGACATCGGCTCGGCTCATTCCAAGAACTCCGCGTCACAAGGGCGTCATGGATGCTGGCGCGGGCGAGGCGGGCGGCGGTGGAGTAGCGCGTGGATGTCCCTCTTGTTCTCATGCTCATACATGTGGGGAAAGAACCTCCCTTATAAAGAGGTCCAACTTCCTCTAAACTAGCAATGTGAGACTAAACTTTAGTTTCACCTTTTGCCTTCCACGAATGGGCTGCGTGGGCCTTTAGAATTTATTAGGAATTCTAAAACTACTATTGAGCTGGCCCAAGATAGACAAAATTCCTGCAGCATGTAACCTGAACTTTAGCAACACCTAGGTCAGAACCTACGCTCCTAATGCTCACTTTGCATCCTCGACCATGCCTCTGTGTGTACGTGGCCTGACGATTGCACTATGTAATTTTTTCCCTATTCTATCAATGCAAAGATACACGCATCGAATGTATTCACGAAAAAAGAACTTAACAAATCCAGCACTAATAATGCATGGGAGCAAAACGACATATTTTTATTTATTAAACTAAATTACTTGACTAATTGCCACTTTGTTTTATATATATAGTAGACTTTTCTTTCTTTCTCATAAGAAGATTGTCGAAAAAAATATTTTATAAGGACCATTTAACGGCCAATGCCAACAGAGGCATTGAGCAGTAGGTAGTAGCTGACAAAGCCAGGATGGAGGCTTGTTTGCTTGTGACATGACACGACGCATGCAGAGCTGAGAACACATTTTCCATACATGCATGAACGATAGTTGTTGTTATTTTTAGTTTCTTGACATTAACTATTTTAACCTCGCAGAAAAAAGAACTATGTTAAAAGAAGGTTACGCTACTTGTGCATACCTAAAGCTCGCGACCTGCTAAGGATCCCCTGCACGCGCGGCACCCCGTCGTAGTGGTACATCACGCCGCCGGCCGCCGCCAGCTCGTCCGGCCGTACCAGCTGCATCCACATAACACATCAAGCTCACATTAATCCCCAGCGAGGAGAAGGACGGGCGCATCTCGTATTGGACGAGGAAAGAAACACAATACGCAATTACACATGACGCCAGCAGCATGCTCACCTTGTGGTCCTGGGAGAGTGGGACGGCGCGGCCAGCGCGGCAGAGCACGGCGCGGGAGTCGCCGCAGTTGGCCACGAGGATGCGGCCGCGGACCACGAGCGCCACCACGGCCGTGGACCTCATGGTAGTGCCGGGCGGCACCCCCGACGCCGCCAGCTCATCCGCCCGCGCGAAGCTCCGCCTCAGCGCGCCCTTCCACGCGCACAGCTCCGCCTCTTCGTCTTGCTGCTGCTTCTTCCGGTAGGCTGCTGCCGCGCGGATCAGCTCGTCCGCCAGGATCGCGTGCATGTGGTCCCTCAGCACCACCGACACCTGCACCACCACGGAAATCAGAGTACAGACAAGTCGGTGTTGAGCTGGAGCGTGGCCACGTTCGTAGAGAGGTTCGTATAAAGGTTACCACGGGGCCGCCGTGGCCGTCGAAGACGGCGAAGAAGTGCATGCGCGAGCCGTCGACCCAAGTGCACAAGGACGGGCGCATCGACACGGTGTCCTGCATGGTCACCGCGTGCTCCCGCGGCTTCCCCGCCGCCCCGTAAGCCCCACGCCACGCCGGCCGCTCTGCCGCACCCGAGCCCTCCGCTTCCATAGCGATGGGTGCGAGGCGAGGGCTCCCGCGCAGGCGGCACGCCGGCAGGTGGCATTCCTCGTAGCCCTTAGGTGGGTCGACTCCGCCCTCGCCGGCCACGGGGACGTTGTTCGCGCCGACGCCGGCCGTCACGACGGATTGATCCTTTCCAGGAACAGGCTGAGCAGGTCTCTCGCGGATCCCGAAGCAGCAGAGCATCTTCATTTTGGCTAGGCTAGCAAGAGTGAGGGGTAGAGCTACACAGAAACAGGCGATCGAAGGCGAGGAGCAGAAGAGTAGGAGGAGGAAGGGGGAATAGAGCGCAGAAACCTCTCGCTCAAACACCAAGGAGATTACTTGTACTCGCGTCGCTTTTGGATGCAAATTAGTGCTTGCTGCATTACTGCTTCCTCATTTTCACCTCTATTTGTTCATTGATGGAAAATGGCCATATCTTCTATTCCATATTTATTACCCTTAATTAGTTTCTTGTTCATTATTACATGTACTAGAAATATACGGAGGATTCCATACGAACATTCTTTTCGGGAATAAAAACACATTGGGTTTTTATCTCAGGTGATTTGTCCTTCCTTTATCTCACTCGCTTTTATTTGCTACCATGTACTTCCTCCGTTTCAAAATATATGTATTTCTAGATATTTCAACAAGTGACTACATACAGAGCAAAATGAGTGAATCTACACATTAAAATATGTTTACATACATCCGTATGTGATTGTCCATTTGAAATCTCTAAAAAGACTTTAGAAACGAAGGGACTATATCAAGCCAATCCCAATACATCACATTGGCTCTTCGCGTGCTCTCCTAACAGATATGGTAGATTTTCAGAAACCACCCTCCTCCAGGGACTAATCTATATGATACTAAAATGAAGCCTATAGTTACCGTCATCTATGTCTTCATCATCACCGCCTTTGTACAAATATAAAGAAGGAACTAATACTTAATTAATGTGTGGTGATAAGTATATAGAAAAAGAGTAATTAACGATATGAATAATATTTGTACAAATTTGTAAGGAAACGATTTGCAATCAGAGCATGATGATAAGTTAGCAAATCTTAATTGCAATAAATGATATTAATTACTATAAGATATGTATTTCTATCTGATAGTGCAAATAAGGAATCTATTAATACATGATGATAAGTTGGTAACCTCCGTTCCTAAATAATAAATCTTTGTATGATGAAACGAAATAATAAACGAAACTAATTGTACCAATTAAATGATATGTATCCCATCCACCACCATGTACAAATAGAAATAAAACAATACTGATGAAATGCACCACCATTGCACTAATGAAACATAAACCTACATTCATGAGATACAATCCTTGTTGGGTGTGTGGCCACCAGTGATATTACTCATGAAGCAAATAAAGCTACTTGTGGAAATTATCCAAACTTTTGATACAATCCATAATTGTATATATATAATTTCATATATATCATCCATATCATCGTGTCATGGCATGTATATTGATTTTTGATATGTAAAAATATTGTGATAAATAGCAAAAAAGACCTAGCTCGCTCACTTTGGGGTTGTTCACGTCGAGGTGGCAAGGGTGGACGGCGGCAAGGTCGTAGAGGTGTCCGCCGACGAGGTTGTAGGGGTGGCCGGCGGCGAGCTTGGGGAGTCGTGTGGCAAGGAGGGTGCGACCGACCTCGAGCAACACCGGCGGCCGTTGGCTCGAGTGGCAGTTGCTAGCAGCCGATGGGTAGACTAGGCCGGGCCATGGAGGGGAGGCCCGGCGGCGAGGACAGAATCACGAAGGGACGACAGGCAGCCTGCCGCGATTGACATAATTCTGTGTGAGCGGCGGATGGGGCCGGACGGTTTAAATACTGCAAAGTTTGCCGAATACTTTTCATCGGGGTCTCGGCAAAAGTTGCCCACCGTCATGGGTCTATCAGCTGCAAACGGCCATGCCACGTGGGTCCTATTTGTCGGGTGCCTTTGACCAGGTTCTCAGCATAATATACATAAGCCGAGTTCATTCATGTTTGCCGAGTACGTTCTGCACGGGGCTCGGTAGTACCTCCCATTTGCCGTGTCCTGCTGTTTGCCAAGACTCGTACTCCGCTTACACAACTTTTGCCATGATCCTCGGTAGTCGGCGAGCAGGCAAGAGCTCGGTAATGGGCTAACAGCCATTTTCTAGTAGTGTCGACTTCTAATTTACAGTAGAACACGACAATTCGTTTAGGCTTACACAGTTAATGGACAATTAATAATCATCAACAACAACAAAACAGAAGAAAGGGACTGTTTTGGGAGCAGAAACCATCTTCATTGCACAAGCAATAGTAGCTCAGGAGTCGGCGACAGCAGTAACCACACATTGCAATATATAGTAGTACAGAAGAAATGTAAATATAAACCACGTTCATGAGATACAAACTTAACGTAACACACTTGGAGATTGAACAATATGGATGGATGACTTTTGAGGTTAATGAGAAGTTTTCAGGCGGAACATCGACCTTTTGAAACAAAGACAATATGGATGAATGGAAGGAACCATAACTATGCTATATTACCTACAAATAGATACATAGATAAATAAGAGACTGGACCAAACAAGCCCTCTTGTCAATTAGACTCAACAACAGCAGGCATGTGATCCTTCAAACCTAATCTTTGAGAAACACAACTTCACCATCAATCACAACATGTTCAACCAGAGCATCATCCTTGTTAGGAACATATGGAATATAACCGTCTGCATCCATTATCCTGCCCTCCATGGTAGCAACATACTTGCGGCTGCGGGGATTAGCCGAGGCAATCCTCCTATATAGTTCGAGACCCAACTCATTATCCCTTTTCCTGTTGGTGATGAAGTCTTCGTCGACCTCGAAGTAGTCCTTTTCCCGCACAGACGCGATGACCTCCTGTCAGTACACCTCGAAGTCGTCGTCCAGCTTCTTGAAAAGCTTTACACTATCAGCGTGGCCACGCTTCCTTTCCTCGATCCACTCCGGCAGGAAGAACTCTGCCAGATCGTCCAGATCGTCCAGGTAATCTACTCCCTCCGTCCCATAATATAACAACGTTTTTGACGAGTCAAAAACGCTCTTATATTATGGGACGGAGGGAGTATGTTGCAGTGTTGCTTATGATTTCATCTTCTATCTACACTTCACAAATTTATGTTGTGGAGCTTCAAAAGAATTAGTATATTCCGTAATAATTAATTTGTATTTCTCAAACAAAGTCTTAAAAGAAACATCCAAACACCATGCCATCAGCAGCCTAGCAGCCAGCATGGACGGTAGTCTATTTCAAGAATTGATAACTCATCGACAACCAATTCAAATGGATCATAGTGTTCCCGAGAGCAAGATGAATTTCTCATCAGGAAATAGTAATACACTGTACTTTGCATGATTAGCATTCATATGCATCTAACATTCTTAAGAAGTTGCTCCCCACTTCTACCTATTCTTTCATCATGCACACTGTCCACATCAGCGTTATGCCACATCATCAATCAGTTGCATTTTATTTATACAGACTTGGGAGTACCAACCGAAGCCCAATAGTCTCGGCTCACCAACAGACGTGAAAACACGAGTCATACTATTCCAGGAAGAAGAAGCACAACCGTCTCTTCTCATGCCATGCTTTCCGCTTTCCGCTTTCCACCTCCTAATAACGCATCGATTTTTCTTCTGGCATGTGTAACCAGCATATGTATATCCTCGCCTCTCCCCAGTCCCGACCAATGCTTCTCCTCCAGTACGTCTACTTCCTTCCCACCCACACTTCTCTCAGCTTCTTCCCCGACGCTCTCCACCCCATCTGCTTCCCCTATTGACAGGAATCCCCAGATACAGCGCTAACATACAGCGATGCGCCTCCTCCAGACCCGGGAGGTGATGGGGAGAGCACTACAAGTCACGAGAAGAATATCCACCACGACCCCTCGCCGTTGAGCTCGGGCCACAAGAAGCTCGATGCACGGGAGATTGACCACAAAGACCTGTGTTGATCATGATTATCCCATCGCATCCTCAAATCCTGGAATTTATGCAGTTTCCTATTTCCATGCGCATGTCAACAAAAAAGGGATCGGTGTCTCATGTACCAGATTCTAATTGATTGCTTCAAAGTTGATTGGATGTACCAGATGAAGCGGTTGGATTCCTTCCATCAATAATATCTGCAATTTCGAATTTATTTTTGCTTTTGCAAGAATTCAAAACTGCAGGAAGCACGTTCATCTTCCCCAACCTGCACGGTCAATGATACTATTTGTATTTTTTTATGATGATACATGAGCCAGTACCATCGCTCATCTTGATAACTGTACTTCCATGGAATTGTACTCCTCTTTATGTTGTTTGCAGGCTAGCCATTGTTACCAATCCAGACATGATAAGGACACTTTCGTGGACCTGTACTTCTCTGCATGTTGTTTCAGGCAAGTCATTGTTATAGATCCATCAAAAATTAAATTACTACCATTTTTGTTCTACACGTGTTCCCTATGTAATGGCTATTGATTGTACGTGGCTTGGGCAAAATTTTGATTTCCTAATTGCTAGATCATATGAATGTTAATGGCACATATAGTTCTTTGTACACAAGCGAAGCTGCAGATATTATTGATGGAAGTATGAGGTATGTTCTCCAGGTTTGCAAATATAGATAAGTTCTATCGCATAGCTGGAGCGCTGCCTTTTTTATTTACAATATGTATACCACTGTATCATGACTTGTGGTTGCATGTCCATCAAACATTTGGTGCATTGACAATTAGTAATGATATTAGGTATTTCTAAATTAATCTCAAATATATACCTCTGCAGGTTATGCTTTATGATCCAAAATGCGAGTTTCGACAGAAACTGGTATCTTCCAAACACACTTGTGGAAAGTTCAATAATTAACGCATGTTTTCTTAGATGGGTTTTCAACCTACCAATCTATCCCCGAGCAGACTCTATTATGAAAACTAATGCACTTTCCCATTAAAAAATAACAATTGTACCTGAAGGGCAACAATGGATGTAGGCTCGATCCGATAGATGTGATTTCCTGTTCACTTCTGTAAAATATCTTCAGAATTGTACAGTCATTAATCTAATCAATCTTTTGATCTACATAGCGGCTATGATTGTGAGAATGTTTAATCCCGGTCTGATATTTATTAGGTCACCCTTCATTGGTCCATGTTTTGCTAATCGATTTAGATAAAGTCCACTTTTGCTTGAATTTATATCATGGGAAGTTATGAAGACAAACAGGTTGTTGTTCTTAATCAATGGGGATTGAGAAGCAACTCCCATAATTCAAAGGGCAAAAACATAGAATAAGTCTATCTTAGTATCAAGGGATTGTTCCACGCTTTGATACTTTGATACCCTACTTTAATGCGATTCACAGAAATCCCGTTGACAATCAAGAATTGGTCATACAATAGAAAAAGAATGTTGATATCTATACTCTAGCCATACATCCACAAGACCCAGTCTACTACCTGTGGAGAAACCGTTATCTTTGTTGCTACATTATTCACTTTTATTTGTGGTTCTATTAAGTTTTTTTATGCTACTTTTAATGCCAACAAAGAGATCATGCGGCAACGCGCGGGGTATCATCTAGTTAACAAAAAAGAGGATACCTCGAGCTGAGCATTACACTGACCAAACTTATTCTCCCGTGACATATCTTGGAGTGTCACCAAACACTGCTAGAACACTGTAATTCAAGAAACTGAGCACTGCTCAAACATGTCCCTGGATTTGGACGTTGAAAATCTCGTTGGGATATAGAGCTGGAGATCTGGGGCTTAGGGTGTTCTAGAGCATCTGTGTCATCCAAGTGATAGGAGAATAGCCTTCATTTTTGGGACATACTTACTGAACATGCAATTTCCCTAGACGAAGGATGAATATAACTGATGAAGATTTACGCGGTCTGTTGGTCTCAGATCTCAGAATGGTATATATTTTACACAGTATAGCAGCCCTTTTGATAAACTATCTACTATATATTATTCTTTTGGTACATGGAAATGTTTGTGTACCCTTTTCTTTTATATTGGGGCGTACTTCCAGAGATAAATTCAAAGGTCTAGTCAAAGTAAATGCCTGAATCCCTGGTCAAGTCATAAGCCAGTGAAAATTTTCCAGATCCACAGAAAGTACTGTTCTTCTAGTATACTACTACGATTGCTTGGCTTAGCAAGTGATGTTGCAGGAATCAAGAAGGTGCATGAGATGACTTTTGAAGGAGGAAGGATGGGACCTCACCTGGCTGCGGCCATACTGGAAGACGAGGGTTTCCTTCCCATAGGTGGCCTTGGCAATCTCCGACAACCAGGTCCGAGAAGCCGTCGATGGCGTAGTAGTGCGACCCGGTGATGCGCACATCACAGATCCTCTCCTCGGCCCTACAGAAACCCCAAACACCCTCTGCAGATGGAAGGATTCTTAGAGCACCCACAGATCAGCAACGAGTACTCGGTACCATTGCCGGCGCTGCTCCTCCGTCGGCTCTGCGCTCGATGGTTGCCTTCGTGGGAAAGGATGATGAGGCCCTCCGGACTAGGAGGGTAGGATAGACGGCTGGCTCGATTTTGTCTATTGCTTCGGCTGTTCGGCACAGTGAAAAAGTGATTTTGAGGTGGATGCCTCCAGCGATGTCCCTGCGTTCCGCTCATGGAGAGTGTAAAGATTGTACTTCGCTCCAACCAAAAACTTGTCTAGCAAAGATTGTACTTTGGCCAGCGGTGCCAGAGATAAAAAAGAACTAACAAGAGAAGTGAGAAGTAGGCCATGGTGAAACAGGTCTACTTGAATCATGGCTGGTAATGAAGGAACCGAGCAAATCCAACAGTCCTACAGCAAAGCTGGAATCATGCTACCAAAGGTAAACTGTATAAGAGGCAGAGCCTGGAGATGCGGTAAACCCCAGGATGGTGCGGAGATGGTGAGATCGCCAGTGGACGCCCTGCTCTGGTTCGCAAGGAAAGATAACAAATACACCAAAAATTGATTAAATGTCATCCAAAAACTAGCATTTTCCAATACAAGATAAGAGAACATGACAACCGTCCAAACATCGAGAAGGAGAAGTAGGCCATGGTGAAACAGGCCAGGAGCGAGTTGTCATGGTTGAGCAGAAGAAGACATCAACAATATACTTTACAGCAGAAGTGCAGTGCACGACATTTCAAATAAGGTCGAATTGTTACCGGACAGCGATATTAGAGATACTAATCAACATAGGAGCACAAACCATGTTCGCTGCGCAAGAAAATTAGCATAGGAGTCACCCACAGCAGCAAGGACTACGATAAAACTGTTTTGGGTTCATTGCCAAGTACTACTACTGTATAACATAGCAGGAGATGGGCCAATAACATAGACAGATAACAAGGACGGGTGGAAGGATCCATCATAACACAGATTATATGCTATTGCTAGTAGTGCCCATATTAATAAAAACGAGCCATCTTCTGGGTTGAACTGCACGCCCTGCACACTGCCCTCGAGACTAATCTTTGAGAACCACAACTTGACCGTCAATCACAAGATCTTCAACAAGAGCATCATCTTGGTCAGGAACGTATGGGATATAACCGTCTGCATCCCTAATCCTGTCCTCCGGGGTAGCACAATACTTGGCGGGGATAGGCGAGAGAATCCGCCTCTGTAGCTCAAGGCCCAACTCATTGGCTCTGTTCCTGTTGGCGATGAAGTCTTCATCGACCTCGAAGTAGCCCTTGTCCCGCACAGACTTGATGACCTGCTGCCTGTACTCTTCGAAATCGTCGTCCATCTTCTTGAAATGCTCTGCATTGTCAGCGTGGGCGCGCTTCCTTTCCTCGATCCACTCCGGAGGAAAATACTCTGACAGATCGTCCAGGTAATCGGCGCTGGGCAGTTGCTCCGGCTTCAGGGCAATTATGCTCCTGATCTCGGCTTTCGACAGCCGAACCTTGCCCTTGTTTCCACCCGAAGATTGTGCTGCAGGGGCCATTGATACATCCGCACTCTGCTTGATGACGAGCTCCGCCTCCTGCAGCAAATTGTCCATCGAACCCTCTTCCTTGGCCGCCATTGCTAGATACAGTACGTCAGAAGCGCAGTCGACGATGGATCCCTTCCGTTGCTGGTTTTGGAGGGGATTGTTAGACTATATAACGAAGAGGGGCCGCTCCGGTAGCCAAGTCTCCTACTGTGTTTAGGTTTGCGTCACGTGTATCACCTGGACTCGGAACAACATTTTGTCACGCTCCACACGGATTCGTTATAACTTCTAAGTATGTATGGGCACAATTTGTACGCGAACTTTTGCGGCACACCGATCGAGTACGATTACCGAACGATTGTTAAGGCACCGACGCCGATAAGGGAGACCCCATAGACGACGCCTACATCCTCAAGCCAGCACTCGCCAAGCTTGTGTTGGCTAGCTGATACCCCTGTAAACGTTGTACCAAACAAAAAGAAGCAAAAGAAAAGGTTTCATACGGGCCTTTGGCCGTAAAAAGGTCTTCCTGTTCGGTTCTTACGTTCGCCAAATTGACGGGAGTTTTTATCGAGATCCATACAATCGATCAGTTCAAGCATGAAGCTGCTAGTCCGTTTGTTTGAGTTAGCTTTGCACGTAGACGTACGAGGTGCTCCTGGGTGGATCTGATCTAACCGACAATCTGTATACTTCCGATAAAGAGTGAATTTTATTGGCTTAAAATACAGCACTAAGAGGATACAAACACAATGTGAACAGACCCAGCCTCTTCATAGTTAGGATATACATAGCCAATACCAGCATATGCACACAAAAACATGTCAGCACATAGTAAAGTCATACTCCCTCCGTTCCATAATGTAGTGCCTATAGATTTTTACAAAAGTCAAACATTACAAACTTTGACTGTTTATAGAGAAAAGTCGGTACATCTAGAATACCAAATGCACATCATTGAATACATCGTGAGTTATATTTTCAGAATGTACATGTTTGGTATTGTAGATGTAGACAATTTTCTCTATACACTTGGTTAAAGTTGGCAAAGTTTGACTTTTACAAAAATCTATAGGCACTACATTGTGGAATGGAGGGAGTATAATATAAGACTGAAGCTATGCATAGACGAGAAAAAAAGAAATCAAAAGGATCACGGCACCACACCAACCATCTTAGGGCATCACACGGTCGCCGAGTTCTTCAATAGCAACACCTTCAGAAAGGGAGCGACACTCAAGTGTCGTCATCACCGGATCAAACCACCCAAGGCCAGATTCTAGTTTTTCACCTTGAACAACCTATCCAAACATATCTGAGCAATGCCTTTAACAAAATAACGATATAAAAACATCGCCATCACACGTATAACCAACTGTGGTCAAATCTAGGCATTCACCTAGAACTCGAGATCGGGTCCTCGAGTAGCACCAGGATCAATGACAATATAATCTAAATGATTAAAAATTTCTTACGAATATCAAAAATTACATCCGTATCCTTGTGGTGAGCAAAGCTCTTTGCTAGCTCTGACTTCCATAATCGGGTCCCGCGGTGTTCTTCCTACTGCATTCCATCTACGACAAGTCGTGACCAAAGCTCTTTGCTAGCTCTGACCTCTGTCTCCAGCGAGCAAACTTGTTAAAATCCAGGAGCTTGTAGAAGCAGCGGCCAACAAATTGTTAATCCATACCTACTAATAAAGGAAATAGGAATTCTTGGTCTCTCATGCTATTTTGCAAAAAAATCCCCTGCTGTTTCTAATAATCAACCTCAGTCCAGTTTTAAGTTAGATTTTGTTTTTTTTAAACATAATGTTTCTGATAATCAACCCACAGTCCACTTTTAAGTCAGATTTTTCTATTTTCAGAAAACCCTCTGATGTTTTCTATAATCAATCCACAGGCCAGTTTTAAGTCAGATTTTCGCTTTTGTAGGAAACCCGATGATATGTGGGTAAATCAACCCACAGTACATATCAAATACTTTTTAAAACTATTAATATCTTTTAAACCCTAACTCCAAATTTAACATGTTATATATGAAATTTGATTTGAAAAATGTGTAGAATCTGAGTAGGATGTTATTTTACGTGTTAACCATTTTCAAAATACTATTTAGGTTGCAACCTTAAATAATAGCGCATGATCTATCTTTCCTTCATACCGGTGGCGACCGGATTACAAGTGAACACCTTAGCAAAATCAAGATTGGAAACAAAAGAAACCATCTATTATTATCATGCATGCATGCCTCGCCAAAACTTCACAGGAAAAAAGTAGATTTCTCATGCTATGCCAAGAGAGGGATGCCTTTGGATTGACAATACTCAAACGCGTTGTGATTGTGTGCGCATTGAGGCCACTGTTAGCGAAGGTGGAAATGAGGATAAGTGGCAACACGGATGGGATGACGTGTGTGTCAAAATAAAGGACGTGGACCTATTGGGTTCCTGAGTCATGGTTATTGGGTTATGGGAGTGTGGTATTTTTCTCCCGTTGCAATAGAAGAGCTCTTTTGTAAACCAAAAGATGTTGGCAAGACAATCTACATAGCAAATCACTGTTTAGGACAAGAAAATGTTGAAGAGGCCATGTATAACGCTCAAGGTCGGTGCAGATGAGGCTGATGCTGGTCATCCTTCGTCGGTCAAAACATGAGCCGGAAGACCAAGACCATAGCCATGCCATCCACTCCGCGGGATAGCGCCACTAAGACAAATTTGTAGAGGAAAAAGAAAAACCCGGAGCCAAGAAGCACCATTGGAATGACAAAGAGGTGGGGAGGACTTATTCCTTGCAAACGGCGGCACCATGGGCTCACTACCAACATGGGACCAAAAGCTAACTTAAAACCTCGCCATACCAACACTAGTGCAAAACAGCGGAGGTCCTTACCACCTCTCATGGCCAAAATGGCAGACAAAGGGGCATTCGGCACGTGATCAGCTCCGTCATCCTAAATCCTAGTGTCTTAGGATCACTGTTTTAAATAGCCCGCTATAGCGTTTACAAAAGGTCTTGCGCTAAAATACTTTGGTCCAAACAAATAAACAAACATTTTAAATAGTGCGCTATAGTTTGCTATAGCACGCTATAGCATTTGGAAGAGGTCCGCCGCTAAGATGCTTAGCGCGCTATTTAAAACTATGCTTAGGATAGGGGGAGGATGGAAAAAACACTTGAAAACACTTTGTGTCTCAAATTTATTGTTGATGTTCTATTTCTAGTTTAGAGTAGAACACGATGATTCTAGGTTTATAAACCCTTAATATTTAAACATGTATCGTTAACGGCAACAAAACAGAAGAAAGGGACTGTTTTGGGAGCAGAAATCATGTTCTTTAACAAGCAATAGTAGCTCAGGAGTCAGTGACAGCAGCAACCACATTGCAATAGTAGAGTTGTAATTATAAACCACGTTCATGAGTGCCAAACATAACAAAACACCACTTGGAGATAGAATAATATGGTTGGATGGCTTTTGGGCTGAATGAATGGTTTTGCAGGCAGACCGTAGGAGCCTGGGAGGAGAACTCCCACCCCACCTCGCCAAACCGCAAGAGCCGCCGAGATGGAATCCCGCACGCTCATCACCTTCTCTGATCGGAACCAATCCGTGGCAAAACCACGAGATCGCCGACGCAGATCCGCCTTGGATATGGACTGCACCACGCCATGCCGCCGCGGGAAGCCCGAGCTTCACCGCCCGCCGCCCGGGGCCGCCGCCCGGATCCAGATCTGGCCAGCCCGGACCTCCACGGCGCCCTCTTCACGCCGCCGCCGCTGGCTCGCCACCAGGCAACAGCGCCGCCGCCCAAGGGCCTCCTCCGCCCGAAACGCCGTCAGCGCCACCATGGATCAGATCGCCGTCGCGCGCGTGGAGGTCCCGCCCCACCCCCTCCAACGTGATCAAAAGAGGAGAGCCTCCGCCACTGCGTCGGCCCCCGGGCTTAGCCCGGCGACGTCCTCCGGCAGCGGCGGAGGGAAGGGAGGAAGGTGGTTGTCGGTGTCAAAACCGGCGGATCTCGGGTAGGGGGTCCCGAACTGTGCGTCTAGGCGGATGGTAACAGGAGACAAAGGACACGAAGTTTTACCCAGGTTCGGGCCCTCTTGATGGAGGTAAAACCCTACGTCCTGCTAGATTAATATTGATGATGTGTGTTACAAGAGTGGATCTACCACGAGATCAAAGAGGCTAAACCCTAGAAGCTATCCTATGGTATGATTGTTGTTCGTCCTACGGACTAAAACCCTCCGGTTTATATAGACACTGGATAGGGTTAGGGTTACCTGAGTCGGTTACAATGGTAGGAGATCTACATATCCGTATCGCCAAGCTTGCCTTCCACGCCAAGGAAAGTCCCATCCGGACACGGGACGAAGTCTTCAATCTTGTATCTTCATAGTCTTGGAGTCCGGCTGATGATGATAGTTCGGCTATCCGGACACCCCCTAGTCCGGAACTCCCTCAGTAGCCCCTGAACCAGGCTTCAATGACGACGAGTCCGGCGCGCATGTTGTCTTCGGCATTGCAAGGCGGGTTCTCCTTCAGTCTTCATGTTCCCGTCGAATAGTGTCCGGCTTCTTTATAAATGTTGCACTCCTTGGCTTCTACGCCCAATAATGGCCTTCTTCCACGTGTCGCATTTAATGCGAAAAGGCTGGGATATTTTTACATTTTACCCCTAGCCGTGCGAGCAGCCGCCTACAAGAGAGGCGAGGATCTAGATCCAGCTCACACCATCCTCCATCCGCAAGTTCTCATCGAGCGCCTCGACAAAAATCCATTCCACCATGGATAGCCGACGCGGCTCCTCCTCTCGCGCTCCCAGCCCTAAGCCGGGAGATTGGGGAGATGCTCAGTTCCACACAATGAGCTAGTGGTGCTTCAAACCGAGGATATCTTCCCCAGCTTTCATGGTTCGGTTCGAGCGGACTGGCCACCTACAAGGGTGGAAAGCAGGCGGAGAGCGTCCCCAACCCCTCCAAAGGGGAGCGGGTATGCTTTGTTCCCTATCTAATAAGGGGACTCGGATTTCCCAAACATCCGTTTCTCCGGGGGCTCCTAGAGTTCTACGGACTCCAACTTCACCACCTCACGCCCGCCTCCATTTTGCACATCGCGGGCTTCGTAGCTTTTTGCGAGCTGTTCTTGGGCATCGAGCCCCATTTTGCCCTGTGGAAGAGATTATTTTGTCTCGTACCCCGTTCTCATGAGGGGTCGATATACCAAGTGGGCGGAGCGAAATATGGCGCATCGCCGGGACGGATATCTATCCGGCACCCGAAGAAGGTGTCCAAGACCGGCCTTGAATGGTTCTACATGGAGGACGCCCCTCTGCCGGATCCAGTCCGGATCGGCCTCCCGGAGTTCAACAATGCTCCCTTGAAGAAACGCCTGAGTTGGCGCCCGCGGAGCCCTCAACGGGAAGATGATAGGAGCGTCCATTATCTGATGGGCCGGATTAGGTTACTGGCCCATTCCGGCTTGACCATGATCGGAGTCATGGCCACGTGCATTATGCGAGGGGTGCAGTCACTCCAAAATAGGGGCCACCCTATGTGGGATTTCAACGGGAAAGATGACGCCAACCGTTATGGCCGCAAAGGGCTAGGCTCGGCAGCCGATCTGGCAAAGATCCTGTCCGGCTTGTACAAGGGAGAGGAGGAGGACTTCCTCCGCAAGAATCCGTTGAATGGATTTTCTATGCATAACCCTCGGAGCTGGGTAAGCGGACGTTCATCTACCCGATCCATACCTTTTTAAAGTCAAGTATCTTACTCTGTGATTTCGGCGCAGGAGCTGTGCAGGGACGTCGAGGGCATCTGAAGCCTAGCTCCACAGCCCGAGGATCCGGGCGATCCCTTGATCCGACCTCGAAGAGGATCCGGACATAAAGGTGGAGCTGATTGACGGGGTGTTCCACCAACGTAGCATAGACAATGCCCTAGTCGCCATTACGGCTGACTACCCGGTTTGTTCCCGGCTTCCCAGGTGACTGTGACCAAGGTCTTGACACCATCATTTGATCCGCGCTCAATTCTAACCATCCCATACTGATGGTGCATCGCAGGAGGTGCCTTTAAGGTGGGAAGCCGAACCCGCGGCGGCCGGACAACAAGGGTCAGTCCGGCCCAGCAGGAGGAAGAGGAGCGCGACGCGAACAGAAACGTCGCCGCAACGGTACGGAGCACCGCTATTTCTAAGGGAAGGATCCCCAGAAAGTATATTAATGCTCATAACTTTTCCAGAAAGAGCACTTTCACGGGGACGGTGTCCGGAGAGGTTGCCAATCAAGCCTCCGCGGCTATGCTCCAACGCATGGTCCGGGAGGGAGGTGAATACAAGGCGTAAACCGGACGCTCCTCCGACGGAGGATGCCGACAGCTGTCCGCCACCCGTCCTCGAGGTGGAGAGCGCCATGAATCACAGGCGTCGCCGACAGTCCTTCGTGGCGTGTTTCTCCTGGAGGCGTTAAATGCCTTTAAAGCGGAAGCAGCGCACCTCCGTGCCGCTCAAGATGGGTTAACGAGCCACGGGCGGTATGTGAAAGACATACGGGTAAGTAATTTTAATAGGTATATATGCGGTAGCCCCGAGACTTAAAATAGTTGAAATAACTGATTTAAGGATCAATTATTATCACGAGGTCTTATGGAGAAGAATACCCAGCTGTCCCAGGAGCTCCAAGAGTGCAAGGCCCAACTTGAAGCCGCCTGCCGCCATACGGGGAGACACAGAGACCCGCTGGTAAGATGTACTTTGAAAAGATAATTATTTAGCAAAGTGTGGCCTTCTGACAATAATATTGCAGAGGGCGCCGGACTAGATCCGGACAAGCAACAGCTACTGCGTCAGCTAAAGGCCGGCGAGAGGGTGCTTATGAAGGTGCAGCGGGAGAGAAACAAGCTCCAAGATGCCCACACCCAGCAAGGAGAAGAGCTGAAAGGTGTTCGGGCCCAGCTGTCTGGCTCCGTGAAGGAGAATCAGCGGCTTCGTCGCGGCATTTATAGTAAGTGCTTGAACAAATTCCTTTGAAAAGAAGAATTCGGCGAGGAAGGCGATTGACAGAATTATGTCTTTAGGTGTGCTCACAGGTCGCCCTGCGGAGGAAATGCCTGAGTCAACGGGTGACCAACTTCCCGAGCTAGTGCAATTGCTCGAACGTGTTCGGCAGGCGATGAGTGGCGTCATTCATGCTTTATGGCCATCCGTCTCCTTACCCGAGGGCCTTGGTGAGCTTGCTAAGAAGCTTCAGGAGCACGGCGCCTCCGTTTGTGGAAGATATCGGCCTGCCGTCGGGCGCCAGGAGGCTGGGCCATGGTGAAGACATCGTTACCGGAAGTTCGACCCAAACCACATGGCCGAGGTCGGACCTGCGGGGCCTGATGGGAAGGAGATCCCTGTGAGCTTGATGTACGGCCAAGTAGAACTGGCCGCGAAATATTCCCAACAGGACTGTAAATTAGACAGCCTGTTAGATGGGATTGAAGAGGAGTACAATCAGTCGGTTTGACGATGTAATTTGAAATGACATGTAAAATGCCTTCTAGCTGGATTGTAGATCTTTTGTCTTTGCGGACCGTTTCGCTTCAACCTCGGGACCCAACAGTCCGAGTGTGTCCGAATACCCTTACGGTTATAAAAGAACCGGGGCATGCATGGAGACAAGGCGTCGGGGTCATAATTGCTTTATTAGACAAGTGCCCAACTAGTTATGTTATATTACATGGTTAGTAAGAAACATCTTCCAGGGAAAATAGTTCCGTTAAGGGTTCCTTTCCCTGGGAGGCATGCCCTAAAGTGCAATGCCGGACTGCGAAAATAGCAGAAAAAGCATCTGGGGGCAGATAAATAAGTAAGTAATAAATCATCTTTCAAGTCACCGACCGAATATTCTCTTAAGAACGCTAGCTTTCGGCTTCACCCAGTCTGAGGTACACATCCGGCTGACCCGGCAGTAACAATCGCAGAGGTGCTCCCTTTACCTCCTAGCCGAACTTACGGGAACGTAGGGGTAAGCACAGGAGCCATTCAACCCAGCTTTGCAAAAACTTAAGTCATATCGATGCATATAATGGTGAATAAAAGGTACATGCGGAAGTATGACACATGTATTGGGCATGAAGCCCGTATGAATAAGCTTCTGTTAAAGAAGCCCCCAGGTATAATGAGTGCCAGGGGCACATCAAGTGTGTGCGAACAAAGCGCAAATCAGCCCATAAAAGGTAAAAAAAAGTGGGAAGAAGGAGGAGGAGGAGAGACAGTAAAAAACAAGGAGTGGACGGGGGAGTGAGACGAACCCGGAGTCCGGCTTAGGCGTAGAATCTTCGGAGACGGGCTGCGTTCCATGGGATTGGCTCGAGTCGGTTGTCCGATGCGTTACGTGAGCAGTGCGCGCTCCGCCGGTCAGGACTTGGTCGATGATGAAGGACCTTCCCACTTGGGCTTGAGTTTGTCCTTTTTCTTGTCCGGCAGGCGTAGAACAAGTTCGCCAACATTGTAAGTTTTAGCCGTACTTCTACTGCTTTGATATCTTGAGCTGCTGCTGATAAAATGCGTAACGAGCCTTTGCCACGTCCGCTCCTCCTCTAAGGCGTCCAGACTGTCCTGCCGATCTAGCTCGGCTTCTCTTTCTTCGTACATGCGCATACGAGGTGAGTCATGAATTATATCGCAGGGCAGGACTGCCTCTGCGCCCGTATACCATGAAAAATGGTGTGAATCCGGTAGTTCGGTTTGGCGTGGTCCGCAGCCCCAGTACGGAGTCGAGCTCCTCTACCCAGTGCGTGTTAGATTCCTTCAGGGACCGCACTAGTCTGGGTTTGATGCCGCTCATGAATAGACCATTTGCTCGCTCAACTTGACCATTAGTTTGGGGGTGATAGACTGAAGCGTAATCGAGCTTAATGCCCATGTTTTTGCACGAGTTTAACTTCACGGCCATGAAGTTCGTGCCGTTGTCGATGATGATCTGTGGGGGACACCAAGCGGTGTACTACCCTGGATATGAAGTCTATCACCGGTCCGGATTCTGCCGTTTTAACCGGCTTGGCCTCAATCCATTTGGTGAATTTGTCCACCATGACCAATAAGTATTTGTGCTTGTGGGTTCCCCTTTAATGGGTCCGACCATGTCAAGCCCCGGACCGCAAGCGGCCAGGTAATGGGTATAGTTTTGAGGGAGGTGGGTGGCATATGGCTCACGATTAGCAAAGAGGCGGCAACCGACGCGTCGTTGGACTAAATCTGAGCATCTGCCGGGCTGTCGGCCAATAAAATCCTGTCTGGAAGGCCTTGCCTACAAGGGCCGGGCTGCTGCAGCGTGGTGCCCGCCCGAGTCCGGGCGTGAATTTCAGCCGGGAGATTTCGCCCTTCCTCTTGAGGAGATACACCTTTGAAGGACTCCGGTTGTGCTTTTCTTATAAAGTTCTCCCTCGTGGACCTTGTAGGCTTTAGATCGCCGAACTATGCAGCGGGCCTCATTTTGGTCTTGGGAAGTTCTGCCGCATTAAGTAGGCTAGGAATGGTTACATCCGCAGGCAATGACTGCCATTATTTCGTGAGCTGAAGGTGTTATTTCGTTGGCTGAGCCGCCCGATTATGTCGAGAATGGTGCGAGTTAGGTGATGCAGCTGGCTCGGATTGTTATTTCGGACTCCTCTTCCCATAATACGGATGGCTTAAAGAGCCGTTCGGGGAAGATGTTAGGAGGACGGCGTCTCGTTTCGCCCGATGCGTGCTAACACGTCTGCTGCTGGTTATTATCCGGGCTACATGATGGAATTCTAATCCTTGAACCGAGCTGACATTTTTAGACGGCGTTGCGGTAAGCTGCCATTTTGGAGCTTTGGCGTCGAAGTCTCCATTTACTTGGGATATTGCGAGATTTGAATCCCCGCGCACCTCTAGGCGCTGAATGCCCATTGAGATTGCCATCCGGAGGCCATGTAGGAGGGCCTCGTATTCGGCTGCGTTGTTGGAGTCCATGTACATTATTTGAAGTACGTATTCGATTGTGTCTCCGTTGGGGACGTCGGAGACGACGCCAGCCCCAAAGCCAGCCAACATTTTGGATCCGTCGAAATGCATGATCCAGTTGGAGTACACGCCGTACTCATTCGGGAGTTCGGCTGCGGTCCATGCGGCGAGGAAGGCCGCCCGAACCTGCGCCTTTAGAGCTCGCCGTGGTGTGTAGGTTATGGCCAATGGTAAGGGCTCGAGAGCCCATTTTGCAATCCTGCCCGTTAACGTCGCGATTGTTTATAATATCGTTGAGAGGTACTTCGAGGCCACCGTTATTAAACACTCTTGAAAGTAGTGACGCAGCTTCGGATGCCATGAACACCGCATATGCTATCTTTCGATAATGTGGGTACCGGATTTGCATGGAGTTAGAACAGTGGATACGTAGTACTGGTTTTTGAAGAGGAATTTGTGCCCTTACATTTTCTCGTTCAACGACGAGTACCGCGCTAACAACTTGATGTGTTGCTGCGATATATAATAACATAGGCTCGCCCAGGTTGGGCGGCCAGGACCGGATTTGTTGCCACTATGGCCTTTATTTCTTCGAGTCCGGCTGTGGCGACATCCGTCCATTCGAAATGTTCGGTCTTGTGGGAGGAGGCGGTAGAGGGGCAGATCCTTTTCTCCCAAACGGGAGATGAAGCAACTTAAGGCCGCTACGCATCCGGTTAGTTTTTGTATCTGCTTGAGGTCTTTTGGAATATCCAATTGTGACAGAGCTCGGATTTTGGCCGGGTTTGCTTCAATTCCGGCTGGTACGCCGAAGACGCATTTTTCCGGATTGAGCTTAATATCATATGCTCGGAGGTTGTCGAATGTCACCCTCAAGTCTTCTACTAGAGTTCCGACGTGTTTGGTCTTGACGACCACATCGTCTACGTATGCCTCTACTGTTTTGCCTATCTGGGTAGCCAAACATGTTTGAATCATGCGCTGATATGTTGCGCCGGCGTTCTTGAGTCCGAAGGGCATTGTGTTGAAGAAGAATGGCCCATATGGAGTAATGAATGCCGCTATGCCTGATCTTTCTCCGCCATCTTGATTTGATGGTATCCGAAGTATGCGCCGAAGAAGCACAATGAATCGTGCCCTGCGGTAGCATCGATGATTTGGTCGATGCGAGGGAGGGGCAAAGGGTCCTTTGGACAGGCCTTGTTAAGGTCTTTAAAATCGGCCTTGAGGCGCCGAGGATTTGTCCTTTTTGGTACCATTACTAGATTGGCTAGCCAGTCCGGATGCTTTATATCTCTGATGAATCCGGCTTCTAAGAGTTTGGCTAGCTCTTCTCCCATTGCATGTCTTTTGGGCTCGGAAAATCGCCGAAGAGCTTGTTTGACTGGCTTGAATCCTTTTAGGATATTTAGGCTGCTCTGCCGACTGCGTGGGATTCCTGGCATGTCTGAAGGATGCCAGGCAAAAATGTCCCAATTTTCCCGAAGGAATTCTCGTAGTGCGGCCTCGACATCAGGACTTAATTGTGCCCCAATGGAGGCCGTCTTTGTGGGGTCCGTTGGATGGACCTGAAATTTGACTATCTCGTCTGCTGGTTTAAAAGAGGTGGATTTGGACCTCTTATCGAGTATCACATCGTCCCTATCCACCGTGGAGCGTAGCATAGCTAGTTCCTCTGCCGCTAGGGCTTCGGACAATGCCTCTAGGGCTAGTGCGGCTGTCTTATTTTCGGCGCGGAGTGCCGTATCTGGATCACTGGCGAGAGTGATTATCCCATTGGGTCCGGGCATTTTGAGCTTCATGTACCCGTAGTGGGGTATAGCTTGGAAGATTGTGAATGCCTCTCGCCCTAACAAAGCTTGATATCCGATGCCGAATGGGGCCACTTGAAACGTGACCTCCTCGGACCTGTAATTTATGCGGTGAGCGAACACTACGTCTAGTGTGATTTTTCTGCGCAGCGTACTTCTCGACTAGGGATTATCCCTCACGAAGGTTGTGCTGCTTCGCTCAATGCGGCTCCAGTCAATTTCCATTTATTGAAGGGTTTCCTCATATATGAGGTTTAATCCGCTGCCGCCATCCATGAGTACCTTAGTAAAGGCGAAAACCGTCCACTATCGGACCGAGGACCAATGCGGCTGGTGCTCTAGCTGTTCGAATTTAGGTTCGTCATTTGGCGTTGAAGGTGATAGCCGTGTCGCTCCATGGATTTGTTGTTGCTACTTGGTAGACTTCGGCGAGGCTGCGGATTGTTCGTTTCCGCATGTTATTTGATGCGAAAGTCTCGAAGACTGTTAATACCGTACTGGTACTGCTGGGTTGGTTGCCCGGGGCTAAAAAGCCTACGCCACTTTTGGCCACCTGTCGTAGTATCCAACACGCTCGAAGGCTGTGTGTTGGAGTGGCGCCCTCCGTGCTGTAGATTTTGCGAGGTCCGTTGAGCCAACCCTCGATGACGGTTCCGCACCCTTTTAGGGGTTTTGGTTTTTTGGTATTCAACCCGGGTGCTTGATAATGATGCACCCTTTTGTTCCGGACTAGGGATGTATTTGGGGCCGGATTATCCGAAAATTTACTTTCAGTTTTCCAGGCGCTCTCCATCGCACGGTACTTTTGTACTATTTTCGCCAAGTCAGTAAAGCGTGTAATTTCGCGACGACTTATGGCGTTTAGGATTCCCTTGTCCGTGCAATTATTGCAGAAAATTGGGATTGCGTCCTCCTCTCGGCAGTCCTTTATCCTGTTTTTAACCAGGAGGAATCTGGCCCAGTAATGATGTACTGTTTCAGCGGGCTCTTGCCGAATTCGAGAGAGATTGCTAATGTTTGGGTGGGCGGGTGGAACTAGATCTGGAACCCTGTCCAATTCAGGACTCGAGGGCCGAGAAGTTTCCGAACTTGGAAGTTTGGATTTTTGAGTGTTATCCAATGAGTCCAACCCGCCGCCTGACTTTAAGTTCAGGGCTTGGTCGACGTCCGTCCCTCTGCGGGAATCCGGCATGGAGGGACGGGAATCCGGATGCAACTAGTTTTTAAGATACAAGAAGAATCGCCGCATTGCTGCTCTATCACAGCAACATGATGGGTAGCCTGGGGAGAGTTGATCTCTCTCAGATCGGTTTTAAGCCCGATCCGGTCGTAGTCTGTGGCGACTCCCAGGGCAGCGATGCGATCCAATAGCTCGTTTATGGAGGAGAGCTCGATCGGATCTAACTGTTCGCAAGTTCGAACTAACCTGAAGATTGGTTTCGATGACTCGAGAGGTCATCGTCGGTATGATGGCCGGATGGCGGTCATAAGAAAACCACCTAGTCAAGAGTTCCGCCAACGGCCAAGGCTCCTTTGGCGATAGTATCGTCTCTAAAGACGAGATGAGGCATCCTACGACGGGCGACGCATACGCAGAGGAACTCTCAATGAAAGCACCAATGTCGGTGTCAAAACCGCGGATCTTGGGTAGGGGGTCCCGAACTGTGCGTCTAGGCGGATGGTAACAGGAGACAAGGGACACGATGTTTTACCCAGGTTCGGGCCCTCTTGATGGAGGTAAAACCCTACGTCCTGCTAGATTATTATTGATGATGTGTGTTACAAGAGTGGATCTACCACGAGATCAAAGAGGCTAAACCCTAGAAGCTAGCCTATGGTATGATTGTTGTTCGTCCTATGGACTAAAACCCACCGGTTTATATAGACACCAGATAGGGTTAGGGTTACACAGAGTCGGGTACAATGGTAGGAGATCTAAATATCCGTATCGCCAAGCTTGCCTTCCACGCCCAGGAAAGTCCCATCCGGACACTGGACGAAGTCTTCAATCTTGTATCTTCATAGTCTTGGAGTCCGGCCGATGATGATAGTTCGGCTATCCGGACACCCCCTAGTCCGGAACTCCCTCAGTGGTGGTGACCCTGGCGACTGGGTTTGCAGAGCCGCCCGAGTCGCCGAGACGGGGGCGACGCGGGGGCCTAATGCCAGGAGTCTTGCAATAGTAGAGTTGTAATTATAAACCACTTTAATGAGTGCCAAACATAACAAAACACCACTTGGGGAAAACACCACTTGGAGATAGAACAATATGGATGGATGGCTTTTCGGCTGAATGAAAGGTTTTGCGGGCAGACCATAGACCTTCTTGTTTTAAATACAAACAACAAGGATGGATGGAAGGATCCATAACACGGATTATATGTGCTAGCATGGTTTTCACTTTCAGTGAGATTTAGGTGAAATTCACTGAATTTCAGTCATTTCAACAGACAATGAAATATTACGTTTCAGCCAAAATATTTCAGCAATTTCAGTATAGCACAACAATTCCAATATCTTTCAAAATATTTTTTAAATTTTTCAAAATTTTAATTGAATTCAAATGAATATTTCGGGCATTTGGCTGAAATGAAAACTGAAATTCACTGAATTTCAGTGATTTCGGTTGGTGCTGAAATTTTTCTGAAACTGAAATTGAAAACCATGTGTGCTAGTACCTACAAATAGATACCCCTAAAAAAAGGTACCTAGAAATAGATAAAGTTTGGACCAAACGAGCCCTCTTCTCAATTGGACTCTGCAACAGCAAACTTGTGACACTTTGCGCCGTCCACTCTATCTATCAATGGTCATCTTCGAGAATCACAAGTTCGTCATCACTCACAAGATCATCAACAAGAGCATCATCTTCGTTAGGAACGTATGGACGATAACCGTCTGCATCCCTAAGCCTGTCCTCCGGGGTTGCAATCTGAATTCCAGTAAAATCTATCCTCTTCCATTGTTCGGCAACGTAGTCATTCATGCTTTCCCTGTTTGCGATGAGCTCTTCATCGGCCTCGAAGTAGCCCTTGTCCCGCACTGACGCGATGACCTCCTGCCAGTACTCTTTGAAATCGTCGTCCATCTTCTTAAAAAGATCCACACTGTCAGCATGGGCACGCTTCCTTTCCTCAATCCACTCCGGAGGAAAATACTCTGCCAGATCGTCCAGGTAATCGGCGGTGGGGTGTTGCTCCGGCTTGAGCACAGTTATGCTCCCGATCTCGGCTTTCGACATCCGAACCTTGCGCTTGTTTACACCAGCCGCTGGTGCTGCAGGGGCCATGGACGAATCCGCACCGCCTGGCAGCTTCACCTGCTGCAGCATCTTGGCCGTCCGCGATCGCGGAGATATCCCTTCCCCTTCGATGTTGGATTTCGAGACGTTTGTTTCTTGCTTCAGGTTTCGGGCGTCGACAGTGTCTCAGTGTATTTAAAGAGGAACCATAGTCGCTCCAGCGTTTGGGTTTATTATCTTTTTGATTGATGATGGGTACTAACCCCGGACTCGGAAAACAGTATCTGCGAGTCAAATCCATGGACCAGCCAACTGGGCCGGGCCCCTATCTCTTCTTTACCTTTACTTTCTTTATTACATGTGAAAAAGACTGACATGGCATGCTTCCGCCTACCTCAAGGTTTCTGCGAGCACATAAATTCACTTATCGGTTTTGGTGGCGGAGCAAGGAAGGCAAAAGAAAACCTCACTGGGTGTCGTGGTAGGCACATAAATTCCTTCAACAGGCCTTACGCGTGAAGGGTTTTGATGAGGCTTGACGACGCCAGGTAGAATCCTTTATGCAAAAAGGTAGTGTTGGAATTAAAGTAAATGATGATATAGGGCATTATTTCCAGACACACAAAGGCCTGAGGCAAGGAGATCCAATGTCCCCTATTTTGTTCAACATTGTGGTTGACATGTTGGCAATTCTCATAGGCAGGGCAAAGGAGGCCGGTCAGGTAGGTGGCTTGGTGCCTAACCTAGTTGATGGGGGTGTGTCCATTTTGCAGTACGCTGATGATACAATCAGCTTTATGGAGTATGACTTGGCAAAAGCGAGAAACATGAAGCTGGTGTTGTGTTTATTTGGACAATTGTCCAGTTTAAAGATTAACTTTCACAAAAGCGAGTTGTTCTACTTTGGTAGAGCCAAGGAGGAACAAGAAGCGTATAGGCAATTGTTTGGATGTGAATTAGGGGCTTTACCTTTTACTTACCTAGGTATACCCATTTATCATCGTAAGCTCATGAACAGAGAGTGGAAATGCATCGAAGATCGGTTCGAAAAGAAACTTAGTTGCTGGAAGGGCAAACTTATGTCTTATGGAGGCCGGTTAATTCTTATTAATTCGGTGCTCACAAGTATGCCGATGTTCCTACTATCTTTCTTCGAGGTTCCAGTTGGGGTTAGGAAAAGGCTGGACTTCTATCGATCAAGATTTTTTTGGCAGAGTGATGATCTTAAGAGAAAGTATAGACTCGCCAAGTGGGATGTTATTTGTCGTCCTAAGGATCAAGGGGGGTTGGGTATCGAGAATCTTGAGGTCAAGAATAGATGTCTGCTTAGTAAGTGGCTTTATAAGCTATCAGTTGAGACTGATGCAACTTGGGCACAGATTCTCCGTAACAAGTATCTGCAATCCAAAACTTTGTCACAGGTGACAGTGAGACCAACTGATTCGCCGTTTTGGAAGGGGCTTATGAGAGTTAAGGCAGCCTTCTTTAATAGAACAAAGTTTATTGTCGGAGATGGCAACGATACTCGCTTCTGGGAGGACACTTGGCTTGGTGATACACCATTGGCATTACAGTACCCAACTCTGTATCGTATTGTCCATCGCCGTGATGCGCTAGTGGTAACGATTATGCAGGCCATTCCCCTTAATATCCAGTTTAGGAGGGTGCTTGTTGGTGATAGATGGGAAGCTTGGCTTCATCTGGTGTGTAGACTGATGGAAGTCCAGCTACATCATCAGCCCGATCAGTTGTGTTGGAAGCTTACTAGGTCTGGACAATTTACCGTTAAGTCGATGTACATCGATGTTATTAACTCGAGTGTCATTCCTAGCTCCAAACATGTTTGGAAAGTCAAAGTTCCTTTGAAAATTAAAGTGTTTATGTGGTTTGTCCATAAACAGGTCATTCTAACAAAGGACAACTTGGTTAAGCGTAATTGGACAGGATCTACTAGGTGTAGTTTCTGTGATCGGGATGAGACCATTAAGCATCTCTTCTTTGAGTGCCCGTTGGCGAGAATTTTGTGGCGCTCCGTGCAAATTGCCTTTAATATTACTCCTCCGAGTTCGGTCGGGTCGTTATTTGGAACGTGGCTGGATGTGATAGAGTCCGATACAGCTAGACACATTCGTGTAGGAGTTTGTGCGTTGTTATGGGCAATTTGGAACTGCAGAAATGATTCAGCTTTTAACAGAATAACTACTATTCATTTTTTGCAGGTTGTTTTCCATGCTACGGCGCTGATCCGTATGTGGTCCTTACTCACTCTGACGGAGGCCAGGGAGCGTTTGGTTACTGGATCTGTCCGGTGGGAGATGGTAGCGCGGGATATCTTCAACCGGTTTGGATGGCGGTCATGTAATAGGATAGGCAATTAGTTTTCCTACCTTTATTATGCCAGCCGGTTGTGGCTTTATGGCCTTTATCTGTTTTAGCGTCGAGGTTTATGTGAGCTCGACTTTTTTTGTTTTACGACTCTAAGACATTGTTGAACATATTTTATTTATCTAAGTGGCCGTATGCATCGTTCTGATGCAGAGGCTGGGGAGTCCCCTTTTCGAAAAAAAATGACAAACCCAAAATATATGGGAAACCTAGGCTTCCGTGATCTCGAGCTGTTCAATCTCGCTATGTTGGCCAAGCAATCATGGCGTCTCCTTCAGGATGCAACGTCATCAAGTGCTCGTATACTTAAGGCTGTTTACTTCCCTGACTCTACAATCCTTGATGCAGAACCTGGCGCTAACCCTTCCCAGGTGTGGCGTGCAATACTGAGAAGTGTTAAAACAAGGTCTAATTCGTCGCATTGGTGGTGGACAGACTACACGTGTGTGGGATTGCAACTGGATACCAAGGGAACCACTTCTCGTGGAATTCTGACTTGGTTCGCCAAGTCTTCCTGCCAATGGATGCCAATGCCACATTAAGTATACCCATATGCACAGGTGGGATTTCTGATTTCTGGGCATGGAATTTTGACCGCCGGGGTGTATTCTCTGCCAGATCAGCTTATAAAATGCTAGCTGAAACTAAGGTCCGGCGGGAAAATTGGCTAGATGAGGTCCCTGGATCATCAAGCAACGCTAAAACAGAGAAGGTCTGGACTAAGTTGTGGAAGCTTTCAGTTCCCTCAAAACTGAAATTTTTTTGTTTGATGTCTCGCACACCAGTCTATCCCTTCTGCTGATTTGCTACAGCACCGAAAGATGTTGACAACAAGCAGCTGTGCCCTGTGCGGATGCTTGGACTCGTGGAGGCATTCCTCGATCAATTGTACTATGTCACGCCGCACCTGGGCTCTCTCTGATTCAAGCCTCACCGAGCATATGATCAGATGCACGGAACCAAACGCAAGATATTGGCTCTTCGTCATGCATGATACACTACCACATGCGGGGTTTACCAAGATGATAATCACACTTTGGGCTGTTTGGTCAGCACGTCGGAAGGCCATTCACGAGAGCATTTTTAAGAGCCTGGAACAGATCCATCATTGTGTTGATTCATATGAACTGGACACTTTACAAGTCGTGAAACAAGAGTCCACTGCCCACGTTGGGTACTAGTAAAGCCCAAAGATGGTTGGCGCCACAAACAGGGTTCTCAAAAATCAATAAGGATGGTGCGTTCTCACGAGATGGAGCTACAGTAGCTGCTGCTGCTTTTTGTAGAGATGATAATGGACAATATGTGGGAGCCTCAACCATTGTTGTCGCAAACATTGCTGACCCGGCAACTGTTGAAGCTATGGCATGTAGGGAAGGACATGCTTTAGCTGCGGATCTTAATTTATCAACCATCAGCGTGGCGTCTGATTGTCAGATGGTGGTAGCCGATATTTCTCAGGGAACGAGGGGAGACTACAGTACAATTATTCAGGAAATCAAGGAGAGGAAGAGCTCTTTTACTAGTTGTCATTTTATGTACGAGAGTAGAAATTTTAATTTCGAAGCTCATAGATGAGCAAAACACGCTTCTTCGTTGGGTATTGGTCGTCATGTTTGGTTGGGTCTCCCATATGATCCTATGATAGTACCTATAAACATTCAAATTGTTGATTAATAATGTGTGTTTTGCCTAAAAAATGTGAAAAGGACCGGGAATGAGGGCAGTCGATGAAATAATCAATAATCGGCGAGATGCCTCTCTCTTTCTGAGTTCCTCCTCGGGAAACACATTGGCAACGACACAAATTCCCCACACATCTCGCCGTCCCACCTACCCTCGCATCACTACGAGCCCTCCCCACCCGCGAACCTCACCAACTAGCTCTCATGGCAGGGGCGCGCCGTTGCGGGGTCCGGATCGGCCGGCTTGCACCGGCGACGAGGGTAGCGGAGCCAATGGCATTGCCGCCTACTGGAGTGGCTTCGCCACCCCTAATTGATGCGAACTCGCCGAAGGGTCGCAGGGAGATGCAGAGGGTGGTGTTGGAAAGGTTCCTCGATCGTGACGAGTGGGCAGACATCCACATCAACATAATCCATCGCACGACCCTCGAAGAGCATGCGCACTTCATCGGCGCATTTAAGGCTTCATGGATGTGGAGCTCATTTTCTGGGCGATCCTGGAGGCCGAATTGCCAAATCGAGAGCAGGTAGCATGGTGGGTGAACTACAGGACGGTGAATCCATCGCAACTCAACATCACGCCGCCGCGGGTGGATGCGTTGGCCAACATCGCGTTGGAATTCCTCTCACCAGGGGTACGTCCACCTCGCAGCCGCCTGTGAAGCAACCGACACCCCCAAGGATCCAGCATCAGCGACGACCCATCGATCCATCTTTATCTTTACCTACTAATAAAGCGATTATCGCTTCTGCCCGTCCGTCATTAAAACTGCCCTTAAAGTTGCAAATAATTACCCACCAATGCCACCGCTAAGTGAGAAGAACGTTTGGTTTCTTTTTTTCCCGCGCTCGTCCATAGCTCAATAAGGAGAGATCCCCTGATGTACAACAACCGCGCGAGCAGTGCACTGTTTGGTTCCGTTACCTACCGCGCTGGAGGTTGTGGGTTCGATTCCCACACCCACCCTTTTTCTTTAAAAAATCAATTACTTTTTGAAATTTTCATATATTTGAAACCCTAACTTTAAATCTGACATGCCATATATGAAAATTCATCAGAAAAATGTGTAGATTTCAAATATGCTATTATCATTAATTTTTGAAATTATGTAAATAACACCTTCTTTGTATGATGAGATATTTTAGAAATGCCTATTACATATGTCCTTATAGATTGGTTGTTTTTGTGGAGCTATCCTATATGTTTGCAACCAAATTAAGTCGTGAACTGAATTATGATTGCACACACACACACACACACACACACACACACACACACACACACACATTCGCGTCGCGTCGCATATATATGCGCTAGGTATATTCACTCCGTCCGAAAAAACTTGTCCTTCAAAGAGATATACCTAGCACTAATTTGATGCTAGATACATCCATTTGAGGGACAAACTTGGGATAAGTTATTTTGGACGAAGGGAGTATATGAAAACACTTATGCACATGTTATCATTAAATACTAAAATGTACTTTGCTATTTCATTCTAATGCAATATTTTTTTCGCGTCACCGAGAAACAACAACAAATGCGTAAACATATATTGGCAACTAGGTAGATATTTGTGTTGTATAATGAATTCTAAACACCTTCAGTACACTTCAAAAATCATCACACCTTTATGTTTTTGCACAACACCACTTATCATGTTGCTTGTTTTTTTTAGAAAAGTTATCATGTTGCTTGTTGCGTGGCATCATGAAAGATTTCAAGGATTTGCTGATGTCGTCAAGTGTGTGTATGAGGCGTGAATTTTTTTCTCCCGTTGCAAAGCACGGGCATATTTGCTAGTATCACTAAATCAACGTCAAACTATCTAGGTGGACTACTGCGAGGTGGAGTCGGTGAAACAAGTGATCATGGAGTCAAAGCACGTGGGGGCATCCCCCATAGTGGAGGACCAAGCATCATCGGGAATGATGGTCGGTGGACTCAATGGCACCAGGTCGTCACTCTTCTTATGTGGTTGGGCCATACTCTCCTTAGTTGGTGGATTCTTCTTGGCCAGATCCTCAAAATACTTCATTAGGATCTGCTACGGGTTCTCTTCAATGAGCACCGCCAAGCGGTCCTCGGTGCTTTTTCGTGACCACGGAGTCGACCCTAATGGAACTTGTGTCATTGGAGGATGCCATGGCCGCGAAATCAATCGGTGCTAGCGCCTTTCATCATGCAATGAAAAATAACATAAGAATCAAACATCAAAGATTACTTCTAAGGAAATTAATCATGGTGGACACTCTCACAGATATTTCGACTTTCAGTGTAGGTCGAGCTGGGCGACCCCATCGTGCGTTATCCAGGTATAACAAGAAGAGCTCACTCAGATCGACTGTCATTGCCAAAAGTCAATTTTCTTCCTCCAAGAACAACTCTCATCGACTGTCGGTGATGGTCGCTCTTTCTTTGCTCCTCCTGCTTTACCACAATCTTGGCAACAGTCAGTAACATCTCTCATCTGTCAAATATGTCGGACACTCTCTTTGGTGGTGCAATATATGGTGGGCACTCTCTCAAGGGTATTTCGAGTTTCCGTGATTGTCAAGCTGGGCGAATCCCTCTTGTGTGACAAATGCATATCACAGGACGAACTCACCCAGATTAACCGCTATCGTCAAATTAAAAGTCGATTTATTTTGCACCAAGAACAACTCTTATTGATTGTTGGTGATGATCGATCTTCTTCTGTTCCTCCTACTTTAGAAAGATCATAGAGGAGGAGGAGAGGAAGTGTGACCCCCTATGACAATAGTCGGTACCATTCCTATGAAAACATCTCTCATCTATCAAACATGGTCGATACCCGATCAAGATAAAAACTATTACATAAAAAATACTACAGAAAGACTACTACAAAAAACTAATAGATAAAAACTGCTACAAAAACTAATACATAAAAACTACTATATAGAAATTACTACATAAAAACTACTACAAAAAGTACTAGATAAAAACTACAACATAACTCCATACATACATCCACCCATAGCATCCATCCATACAACATCAGCAATATTTATCTAATCTATTCATCCATCCATCTATGCATCTATTCATCCATACATACATCACATAGCATCCATCCATCTATGCATCTATTCATCCATCCATGTTGTAGTAGGGAGGGGAAATCTCACCAAATAGGGAGTGGGGGCGCCCGCAGGGTGGGGCTATCGGTCGATGGCGGGAGGGTGGGGGGACGCCTGCGGGGTGGGGTGGCGGCGGCAGGGAGCCTGCCGGTGGGGGTGGCAGGGAGTAGAGGAGGGGAGGCACGAACGAGAAATGATGGTCGATGGGGCACTCGAAAAAGGTCTTAACACCTAGATCTAGGATTTAACTTTTACCGAGAAAACTCTCTGAAAAGGTCGTCAACTAGATCTAGGTTTTCATTTTTACCGGGAGCAAAACTTGGAAAAGACATCTGTATCGAGTGCTAATCTCGGCAAAATAAGTAGCTAGCATCATTTGTGGCTCTTTCATCTAACCCTCCATCACATAGGAGTTTCCATGCCGCTTTCGGGCATGATTTCATGTGCCGCCTTGCAGATCTGCAATTTTCGGCGCTAAAACCCTATCAGAACAATAAATGTCTAAAATATTGCATGTGGGTCCGAAAATGCGGGGGCCTGGCACGTGTCATGCGATGGGCTCCTTTGAGAGCACAAGAACATTCGAGGCAAACAGAGGAACAAGATCTGCACTTCCTTCATAAATTAGACACATTCCCTCTCGATACCCAGAGACTAGCTCGGAGATGGTGAGGCTTATAAGCGGCCTCAGGGGAGGCTTATTCAGAACGTGACCAAACTTTTACCACACCCTACAAGGGCCATGTAATGACACCATGCCAGCTCTTGAGGAATTCCGGAATTGTATGACTTTTCCAGGATTTAAACGGTTACATGAGGCATGCCACCAAGGTACTTTCTCCCCCTGGTGGCAGGGTCTGGCCCTCCCTCATCCGCACAAGGCCTAGGCATGTCGCAAGGACATCACATAGCCATTCCGGGCCAGGGCATGATTTCATGTGTCGCCTTGCAGCTCTGCAATTCCTGCACGGTGCTGAAACCCTAGCAAAGTAATAAATGTCTCAAATATTGCATGCAGATGCAAACAATGTGGGGGCCTGGCACGTGTCATGCAATGGCCTCCTTTGGGAGCATGAGAAGTTTTAAGGCCAACGGAGCAAGAGGACCCGCACTTCCTTCACAAACCGACATGTTCCCTCTCGATACTCAAAGACTAGCTCGAAGATGGTGTGGTTTACAAGCGATCTCAGTTGAGGCTTATCTGAAACATGCCCAAACGTTTACCACCCCCTGCAGGGGCCATGTGATGACACCGTGCCAGTTCTCGAGAAATTCCGCATCGCATTTCGCATTTTCCGAGGATTTAAACGGTAACAAGGGCCATGTGATGACACGGACGGAAAACTAAAAATGAATTAATCAAAAGCGCCGGATCCATCGTTAGGAATATGGCATGTCATCGCGTGAATCTTATCTGTCCAGAACAGGTGAAGATTCAAATCAATGGTACATCTTCTTAACAGGAGTGTAATGAATATCGAAGCTTACTGCGCCTGGACTATCCAACTATTTAAACCGCTCCCGCTTCTTATCTCTGGGCGAGGTGGGAATAAAGTTTTGTTGAGAGCCGGAGCTTTGCTGAGAGCAGCTCTCGGCAAAGCATTGCCTCCGTGACCATGCTGTTATTCGCCGCCGGATGAGCCATGTGGCAACACGCTGCCGCGGCGATGCCTATTTGGCTGTCGGCAAATAGTGCCTTTGCCGAGTGTCAATGTGTTGCCGAGTATGACTCTCGGCAATATCATGTGTTTGCCAAGTTGCCCCTGTTGCCGAGAGGTACTCTCGGCGTCTGTCAGTTTGCCGAGAGCCCGTGCTTTAGCTCTCAGTGACGAGCCAGGCACTCGGCGTATAATGAAATTCCAGTAGTGTAGACTGTATGTTAAGAGTCACCACTGATGGGATGGGAAGACGAGGGAACCTGTTGGACCCTGCAGGTCGATGTTCTCATCATATCGCCGAGTATTGTCAGTTCCACCGGTAACTTCCACAGTAAGGATAAGGGTGTGAAGAAGAGGAATCACTATTTATGTTTGTTCCCGGGCTGCTGATCTTATCTGAGTACCATGGTTTGTGCTCGATGAGTCATTATTTTGCTGAAAAGAATTTAGTGTGTCAAAGTTGTGCGTCTGGATTCTAATTTGTAATAATCCTTACATCCAGGCCCGTACCGGGCACCTGTGCAGGGTGTGCGCCTGCACAGGGCCCCCAAACCGGCCGGGGCCCCAAATCAGCCAGAGTATTGCTAATTAGCAGGAAGTATACTACTCTCCAAGCAATTAATCAACTCAGCCAATTAGTATTCCCCTAAAAAAGCCAACTAGTATTCTCTCAAACTACTACATCCTCTCCTGACGCACGGTGCTCTTTCTTACTCTTCGTCTTCCTCAAACATCAGGCACAATTCACCTTCCTAATTAAAATCTTAAATCTTCAATGTTCTTCACTACTCCATTTTTCAATCCGTGTCTATTAACTCTTCGCGATTTCCCCAAAAGAGTCCGCTGGAATATGTAACGCTCTACTCCTAGCCCCCCATCTATTATTTATCTGGTGTTCTTCTCAAATATTCAATCGGCAAGCATGAAAGTTAGGGTTTCCCTTGACCTCTTTCGCTTGCTCTGTGACCCATCAGCATCAATTGGAAACTCCCGCACCAAAAAAAACGAGACTAGATTGCATTTGGTTGTTTTTGAGTTCTTGGTCACCAAAAGATGGTTCATCAACAGGAGCAATCAGACCGAGAAACTGCATTTGGATGTTTTTGAGTTCTTGGTCACCAACCCAGCGCTGCCACATGATCTTGCTTCTCAAATCAGTCAAAGGTTGCTTCATTCCTTTGTATCCATATAACTGAAGGTTGCATAATTCCTTTTTACCTCTATGTTCAGTTTTAAATTCTTGATATTTGTCTCTTACTTTTAGTTTCTATGATGTTTTCTAGAACTAGCAAGTATGACTAGGGCAGTATATGAAAAATGTAGGGAAAAGTAAAATGTCAAGGGCCCATATTTGGATTTCGCACTGGGCCTCTGTTTTCTCGGGTACGGCCCTGCTTACATCTTAGTGTTGAAACTGAAATTTTCCTTGAGTTACTAGTTCTAATTATACTTGGAGTGCTCCACCCGGTGTGCACTCTGCTGAGAAATTCCGGAAAAAACCATATTTTTTGTGAAGAGAAATAGTATAACTTGTTTATACATATTGAAAGTTAAAGAAGAAAAAACAATCAAACAAAGAAACAACAAACACCCGTACGCACTTGTCATTACATTCATTAACCCTTTACTACAATATATGAACACTTCTGTCTACATTACATGCCGAGTATGCATTATGTATGAGCTTGCATCTTTCTTCATCTATCATGGTTCACTAGTAGAAAAGGGGGCTTTCGTCCAGGCCAGTTTAGCCCATTAGTCCCGGTTCAATCCAGAACCGGGACCAATGGAGCTATTTGCCCCGGTTCGTGAGCCCAGGGGGCCGGCCGGACCACGTGGGCCATTGGTCCCGGTTCGTCCGGACCTATTGGTCCCGGTTGGTGGGACGAACCGGGACCAATGGTCCTGGCTCCTGGCCCACCACTATTGGTCCCGGTTGGTGGCATGTACCGGGCCCAAAGGCTGCCCTTTAGTCCCGGTTCATGCCACCAACCGGTCTAATGGTGCTGCCTATATATAGCCCTCGGCAAGAGCAGAGCACACCGCTCTGCTTTTTCTCCGGCCGAGGGGAGAGGGCTTGGTGGTGCTCTAGCTCACCTCCTATGCACACAAGGTGTTCGATGGAATGCCCGAGCCACAAGATTTAAGGTTTCTCCTCTCCAAGCTCGACCGTCAAGCTCCGCTTTCCTCAAGATTGATCTAGGTTTAGCGGTCCGTCGTGCCCGTCCCCTGTCTTTCACCGGGCCGATCACCTATGCCGATCTCATCGCCGGCACCACCGTGGTGAGCCTCTTGTTCTTATCTTCTTTCTGAAAGGAAAAACATTCTTACTTGTATGTTTAGATAGATACTTGTATTATTTTCTTACTTTTATTATTGCATCTTATATAGTGCGATGGTTTTGGTATCCGCCTGGCCGGCCCTCGTCCTGTCTATGATTCAGATGTGGTATATATTATCTTTTCATAACTATTGCTTCATTTATTGTTTATGAAAATTATGCCGACCAACGTGACATAGATTTTATTTATCTAGGAGGTTGTTGAACCGGAAATTCCAACCGACCTTATTGTCGAGAGGTTAAATTTAGTTGAAGAAGAAAACAATTTCTTGAAGGAAAAAATAAAAAATCTTGAGGAGGAGAAGATGATATTGGAGTTGCATGTTTCGGATTTCGTCGATGATCACAAGATAAAGATGGATGCAATGCGCTTGAAGATGAGAAAGATTAGAAAATATGCCATTCATACCGAGGCTTGGTATCATTATGCCGTTGGATCAGTTGTTACCTTGGTTGTGATTATGATCGCATTTGTTTTCTCATTGAAATGTTTTACATAGTTTCAATGTATGGTTTAATTAATTTAGATGCTCTGCAGAGCTTTATGTTGTTAGATGAGAACTATGTATGTACTTTGGTTTTTATGTGATGATGAACTTCTATTAATTTGGTCACTTATAATTATCTATTCATGATGTTCTGTAATGATTTTTGACACATTTAATTATATATAATGCACGCAGATGAACCGCAATGGATGTACGGTGACGCATACACCTCCGAGTACATTAAGGGGTGCATGATTTTCTCGAAGTGGCTGAGGCAAACAAGCAGAATGGTTTTATGTGTTGTCCATGCCCTATATGTGGGAATACGAAGTCTTACTCTGACCGGAAAATCCTTCACACCCACCTGCTTTACAAGGGTCTCATGCCACACTATAATGTTTGGACGAGGCACGGAGAAATAGGGGTTATGATGGAAGACGGCGAGGAAGAAGAGTACGATGACAACTATGTGCCCCCTGAATACGGTGATGCTATCGAACATCAAGATGCACCAGACGATGTGCACGATGGTGCTGCAACGGGCGAAGCTGTTGAAGATCAAGAGGAACCAGACGATGTGCCCGATGATGATGATCTCCGCCGGGTCATTGTCGATGCAAGGACACAATGCGAAAGTCAAAAGGAGAAGCTGAAGTTCGATCGCATGTTAGAGGATCACAAAAAGGGGTTGTACCCCAATTGCGAAGATGGCAACACAAAGCTCGGTACGTACTCGAATTGCTGCAGTGGAAGGCAGAGAATGTTGTGCCTAACAAAGGATTTGAGAAGCTACTGAAAATAATGAAGAAGAAGCTTCCAAAGGATAACGAATTGCCCGACAGTACATACGCAGCAAAGAAGGTCGTATGCCCTCTAGGATTGGAGGTGGATAAGATACATGCATGGCCTAATGACTGCATCCTCTACCGCGGTGCATACAAGGATCTGAACGCATGCCCGGTATGCGGTGCATTGCGTATAAGATCGCATTTAGATGACCCTGGTGATGTTGACGGCGAGCCTCCTGTGAAGAGGGTTCCTGCGAAGGTGATGTGGTATGCTCCTATAATACCACGGTTGAAACGCTTTGTCCGTAAGCGGAGAGCATGCCAAGTTGATGCGATGGCACAGTTGAGGACCGTAAGAAAGACGGGAAGTTGAGAGCACCCACCGACGGGTCGCAGTGGAGAAAAATTGAGAGAAAATACTGGATGAGTTTGCCCAAGGAACGTATGGTTTGCTTTAAGCGCCGGATGGCATTAATCCTTTCGGGAGCAGAGCAGCAATCACAGCACCTGGCCCGTGACTCTATGTATGTATAATCTTCCTCCTTGGATGTGCATGAAGCGGAAGTTCATTATGATGCCGCTTCTCATCCAAGGCCCTAAGCAACCCCGCAACGACATTGATGTGTACCTAAGGCCATTAGTTGAAGAACTTTACAGCTGTGGAATGGAAACGGTGTACGACGTGGGATGAGCACAAAAGGAGGAATTTGACCTAAAGGCGTTGGTTGTTCGTGACCATCAACGATTGGCCCGCCTCAAGAACCTTTCGTGATGCACAAACAAGGGATACCACACATGCACGCACTGCTTACTTGACACCGATAGTATATACCGGGAAGCTGCAGGAAGAATGTGTACTGGGCTATCGTCGATTTCTTCCGACCAACCATCAATGTCGAAAGAAAGGCAAGCATTTCAAAGAAGCAGGCAGATCACCGGAAGAAGCTCGCGATGCGCACCGGTGATCACGTATTTGCTATGGTCAATGATTTACACGTAATCTTTGGAAAGGGTCCCGGCGGACTAGCTGTTCAAATGACGCTGAGAATCACGCACCCATGTGGAAGAAGAAATCTATATTTTGGGACCTACCCTACTGGAAAGACCTAGAGGTCCGCTCTTCGATCGACGTGATGCACGTGACGAAGAACCTTTGCGTGAACCTGCTAGGCTTCCTGGGCGTGTATGGGAAGACAAAAGATACACCTGAGGCACGAGAGGACCTGCAACGCTTGCACGAAAAAGAGGGCATGCCTCCAAGCAAAGATGAAGGTCCTGCCACCACGCTCTTACGAAAAGAAGAGAAAGAAATATTCTTTCAATGCCTGCTCAAGATGAAGGTCCCGACTGGCTTCTCGTCGAATATAAAGGGAATAATAAATATGCCGAGAAAAAGTTCCGTAACCTAAAGTCTCATGATCGCCACGTGATTATGACGCAATCGCTTCCGGTTGCATTGAGGGGGCTTCTACCGGAAAACGTCCGATTAGCCATTGTGAAGCTATCTCGCATTCCTCAATGCAATATCTCGTAAGGTGATCGATCCAGAAATCGTACCAACGCTTAAGGAGTGATGTGGCGCAATGTCTTGTCGGTTTCGAGCTGGTGTTCCTACCACCCTTCTTCAATATCATGACGCACGCCCTAGTTCATCTAGTCGACGAGATTGTCATTCTGGGGCCCAGATTTCTACACAATATGTACCCCTTTGAGAGGTTCATGGGAGTCCTAAAGAAATGTGTTCATGGGAGTCCCAGAAGGAAGCATCTCCATGGGCCATCAAACAGAGGATGTCATCGGGTTTTGTGTTGACTTCATTCCTGGCCTTAAGAAGATAGGTCTCCCTAAATCGCGGTATGAAGGGAGACTGACCGAAAAGGCACGCTTGGAAGGGACTCAATAATATGCAGGACGGATATTCTTGGTCTCAAGCACACTACACAGTTCTACGTAACTCTACCTTGGTGACCCCAGTATGTCGATGAACACAAGAACAGTCTGCGCTCCAAACACCGGAGGCGACGATCGGATTACATGTGAACACATCAGGACTTTCAGCAGCTTGGTTGGAAACACGCCTCGTGAGGTGACAACACTGTTTGTGATGAGCTTTACTTGTTGTCCAGGGACCATCTTCGACTGTAATGATTTGGAAAGGATAAAAGATAAATGGGAATACATTTTACACGATTGACCAAGATGAAAAGAGCACCAACCAAAACAGCGGTGTCCGCTTTGATGCAGCAACCGACAAGGGAAATGACACATATTATGGTTACATAGTAGACATATGGGAACTTGACTACGGAGTAGATTTTAAGGTCCCTTTGTTTAAGTGCAAGTGGGTCAATCTGTCGGGAAGGCGGGTACAGTGTAGACCCACAAGACGGAATGACAACAAAGGATCTGAAAAATCTTGGGTACACCGACGAACCGCTCGTCCTAGCCAATGATGTGGCACAGGTTATCTATGTGAAGGACATGTCTACTGCATCGAGGAAAAGAAAAGATATGGAAGCGAATACATCATACAATGAGCCAAAGCGCCACATAGTTCTTTCAGGAAAAAGGGACATCCACAGGAGTGGAGGGCAAGACAGATATGTCTCAAGAGTATGAAAAGTTTCATGAAATTCCGCCCTTCAAAGTCAAGGCTGACCCAAGCATCCTGATAAACGATGAAGATTATCCATGGTTACGCGCAATAAGCAACGACACAAGCGAAGAAAAAGTCAAGACTTTCTCCCGCAACTATTATGATGATACCATGCCAACTTTGTAATGCATTTAGTATGATACCATTGTCCGCTTTTGTACATGCACATGCTATGCCAACTTTTTTCAGAGTTCATTTGAAAACTATGAATTTGAAAACCTCGCCAATCAAGGGCGCTCACACCGTTTATAAGCCCGCCCTCTACACGCCTTATTGAGCTCACAAACTTGTGATTCACACAAATTTCAAAGAAAACTAATGGCACAAACAGAAAGTTTATAATTTTGCTGACCTAAAAGCAAAAAAGAATTAAAAAATAAAGCAAAATACCAAAAGAAAATAACTAATGCTGAAAACAAACAAAAAAACTTGAAAAAAATAAAAATAGCAATAATAAGTATTTTGTTGTAAGTAGAAACAAAATAAAATAAATAAATAAAGCAAAAAAGTGTTTTCAAATTTGAAAACTAATGGCACAAACAGAAAGTTTATAATTTTGCTGACCTAAAAGCAAAAAGAATTAAAAAATAAAGCAAAAAACCAAAAGAAAATAAATAATGCACAAAACAAAACAAAAAAACTTCAAAAAAACTAAAAATAGCAACAATACGTATTTTGTTGTAAGTAGAAACAAAATAAAATAAATAAATAAAGCAAAAAAGTTTTTTTAAATTTGAAAACTAATGGCACTAACAGAAAGTTTATAATTTTTCTAAAACTAAAAGCAAAAAGAATTAAAAAATAAAGCAAAAAAAAAGAAAATAAATAATGCAGAAAACAAAACAAAAAACTGGAAAATTATTAAAAATAGCAACAATAAGTATTTTGTTGTAAGTAGAAACAAAATAAAATATATAAAGCAACAAAGAAAACAAAAAAAAGTGTTTTCAAATTTGAAAACTAATGGCACTAACAGAAAGTTTATAATTTTTCTAAAACTAAAAGCAAAAATAAATAAAAAATAAAAGCAAAAAAGTGCCACCCACTGGGCCCCCACGGCCGAATACGACTAGAAACCCTACCATGGGCCAGATTCAGTTCATGGAAGGCCCACTAGGCCCACAAGCACAGATTGCGTAATTAGGCCCGGAAGCCTGCTTTAGAGAGGAGCTCGAGAGGGAAGCCGCACCGCACCTTATAAACAGGTGCGCTCCTCTCAACTAGCGAGGTGGGACTAAACTTTGGGCGTGAGGCAGCAGAAGGACTTTGGTCCCGGTTGGTGGCACCAACCGGGACTAGCAGATTCGTGGCACCAGCAGGGACTAATGCCCCCTTTAGTCGGTTGGTGCCTGCGGGACAAACCGCTTCCCGCCCTTTTGGGCTGGCCGGAAATTGGCCAATTTCCAGCAGCCCAAAGGGCGGAAGCGGCAGTTTGGTCCCGGTTGGTGGCACCAACCGGGACTAAAGGGTGGCATTGGTCCCGGTTGGTGCCACGAACCGGGACCAATGACTTTCCTATATAAGCAAAGACTTAGCGTTTTTCAGATTTCATCGCCAGTTGCAGCCCGACGACGCCAACCTCCTCGACGCCGCCAGGCTGCCCGCCGCTTGCCGCCGTCGCCCGTGCCCCGAGCCCACGCCGACGCCGTCTGGCCGCCTCGAGCACACGCTGCCGGCCGGCGCGCCCTGCGCACGCCCGACGCCGTCTCCGCTTCGCCGACGGACGCCGCCGCCGACGCCATCTGGTGCTCGACACCGGCGCCTCGGCCTCGCCTCGACACCGCCCGCCGTGCCCGCCCGCCTGTGAGCTAGCAGCACCTGCCCTGCCCGCGCCTCTGCCCTGCCCTGCCTGCCCGCCGGGCGCCATCACCGCTGCCGCCACGCCTTTTTTTAGTTTAATTTTTTCATATATGTATATAATGTATGTGTATGTATGTGGCTATATGTTTTTGTTCATATGTTGCAATATGTTTTTTATTTTTATTAGTTTATTTTTTGTTCATATGTGATGTATATGTGTATGTGGCTATATGTTTATTTTTTTGTTCATATGTTACAATTTTAGAAAAGTTTTATATATGCAAAAGTTACAATTTTAGAAAAAGAAGGATAGGAAAGAAGAAAATAAGAAGAGGAAAGAAAGAAGAAGAGGAGAGGAAAAGAAGAGGAGAAATAAGTAAGAAGAAGAAAAAGAAGAAAGAGAGGAGAAGAAGAAAGGAATAGTGGAGAGGAAGAGAAAATAGAATATTCTATTTTCTCTTCTTCCACTATTAGTTTCTTCTTCTCCTCTTTTCTTCTTCTTTCTTTCTTCGATCTTCTCCTCTAGCTATTCCTTTCTTCTTCTCATTTTTTCTTCTTCTTCTTCTTCTTCTTAGTTTTTATCGGAACGAGGGTGTCGAGGATCGCCGAGGGGTCGAGGGTCGGGAACTAGGGTAGAGGTTCGAGGTCGTTAAGGGGTCAAGGGTCGAAGGTTTCAGGTCGAGGGTTCCTATAGTGTCAAAGTATTGAAGAAATCCATGGCTTCATCATTAGCCGGAAGTAACCATGGCATGATGGTATGAAGTCCTCCAAAGTTATTCGGAATGGAGTCTCGAGGATAGGATAATTTGCCTTTTGTACCTAATCTCAGCAAAGGCCTTTCAAATAACGATATTCGGAAGGTTCTTGCTGAACTTTGTACCAAAAGCCAATTATCCTATCTCGAGACTCCGCTCCAAAATAACTTTGGAGAGCTTCGCACCATCATGCACCTGTTACTTTCGCCTAATGATGAAGACATGGTTTTGTTGAATCCTTTGACACTAGGCAACCTCCCGACCTCGGCGATCTTTCACCCTTGAGCCTCGATCAGCCGGGCGATCCACGACCCTCTACCCTACCACGGGCGTCGATATAACGAGGGTGTCGAGGGTCGGGAACTAGGGTAGAGGGTCGAGGGTCGTTAAGGGGTCAAGGGTTGAAGGTTTCAGGGTCGAAGGTTCCTATAGTGTGAAAGTATTGAAGAAATCCATGGCTTCATCATTAGCCGAGTAACCATGGCATGATGGTATGAAGTCCTCCAAAGTTATTTCGGAATGGAGTCCCGGATAGGATAATTTGCCTTTTGTACGAATCTCAGCAAAGGCCTTTCAAATAACGATATTCGGAAGGTTCTTGCTGAACTTTGTACCAAAAAGCTTAATTATCCTATCTCGGGACCTGCTCCAAAATAACTTTTGGAGAGCTTCGCACCATCATGCACCACATTTTCGCCTTAATGATGAAGACATGGTTTTGTTGAATCCTTTGACACTAGGCAACCTCCCGACCTCGGCGATCTTCGACCCTTGAGCCTCGACCGCCGGGCGATCCACGACCCTCTACCCTACAAGGGCCTCGATGCCCACGTCACTTGTGGGACATAGATGTAGTGTTCAACGCCGACCCTCCCGATAGCTTCAACACGTGGGGGTCGATATTACCCCTCCTAGCTTGAAGCTGCCTCGAGGCCACCCCTAATCCTTGAAGCGTTGTCGAGGCCACCCCAAACCCTAGAGAAGCAGCGTCGAGGCCACTAATATGATTCCTTATTGTGATTAGCTAGCTAGTTCTACGCTTGCCGCTAATATATCCATATCTGTCATGTTTGAATAATAATTGCCATGTTGTAAATATTTGTAGAAACTATGGACACCCCCCGAGACGAAGCACAAGAAGCGTTGTTGAGGGACATAATCGCACAAGGAAGTGATGCCGCCTGCTCGTTGATGTTTCTCAACGACAACGATGGTCTCGGAAGGAGAGGGTGAAGAAGCAGCTGGCTATTTACATGGCTCTGGCGACCCAATGCCGGTGCAAGAAGGAGAGGGTGAAGAAGTAGACCGTGAGGACGGCTCCGGTGATCACCAAACCGAGTCCCGCCAGGTATATATATTAGTTAAGCCCGTGGCCGACTAGCTAATTGATGCATTCATTGTCTTGGTATATATGTACACATATTAATTAAATCTCGTCTTTGTTCTTTTTCTAGCCCTCCGGATCGAGCACAACTTCGGTAAAGAGACGAGGCCCCAAGAAAAAGTTGAGCTCAGATGAAAAGTTTGAGATCATACAAATCAAGGCGGACGACCAACCGATTGAACCCTACCGGACAAAGAAGGCATTTGTTGCTCACAAGGCGGGGTTCCGGTTAGGGACAAGATCCCGATCAGCATCCACCAATGGTATAAGCCTAAGAACGAAGACCCCGAGGTGTCTTATGTCAATGATATGCGTAAAAATGATCTTTGGACCGAGCTGAAGTCAAATTTCACCCTACCGCCGGAGAATGATCCGAGAAGCCGCTTATAGAGCCATTAATCAAGTCTTTTGCTCAAGAAGATGGCAGACCTATTCAGGAATTGGAAGAAAGACCTCAATAGGTATGTCGAAAATAATGAGACACCAGATTTAAAAGGAAAATATGAGAAGATCAGAGATGACTGGCCCGCATTTGTGGCCCACAAGACATCGTAAAAGAGTAAAAAGATGTCGGCGACATACACGAGAAATGCTGTGAAGAAGAAGCTTCACCATCGCGGGGTCAGTGTGGCTACCTCTTAGCCCGCCTAAGTGGGCCAAGGCTGAGAATGATCTCGCATGATAAAGGGATCGAACCAGAGACAATGAACTGGCCAGACTGCTGTCGGACTTGGTTCTTTGGGGTCATGGATCCTTGGACCCTATAACAGGGAAGTGCATTTGGACGGGCGAACAAGTGGACATACCTACCAAGAGGCTTCAAAGAATATATCAAAGCAACAGCAAGGGAAGTTCGTTCCTGCATAGGGGAGAAGGACGAGCTCACAATGGCCCTCGGCAATCCTCGAGCACCCCGGACGGACACGAGGCACGCCAGAGCTCCATTTCGTGGGAAGGCTGGATTTCGACGCAGGGGGTTACAAAACCCATGAGAGGAGGAAGAAATCGGAGCAGAGCCTAATGCGCCGCACGAAAGGGTAATGGGGCTAGAGGAACGAGAAGAGGAACGAGAAGCAGCAGATCACAACAAACGACCCGCCAAGCTTCCCCGGCTACCCCGCCATCTCAGGGAGAAGCAGCGTGGCTTCCACCGAAGCTGCTTCAGCCAGAGCAAAGCATGCCTTGACGACTCCTGCCAGCTATCCCGTGGATGCTATCACGAATGCTGAACATTGCCACCTTATGGCGCAATGGAGCAATTTGAAGGTCAAGGCAGCTGTTGGCTCAGTTTATCCTACTAAATCCGACTCAACTTTTCACTTTGCCGGCCCGATTCAGAAGGATATGCTAAGGTGATGGTCGATGAAATAATGGAGGGATTTGAGGACCTCCGGCTTGACCACCCTACCGGTGAAGGGGAGTATCGGTTGGGTTCTGCTCTGAAGACTCCATGCCTATGGCGGAAGGATCTCATCAACCTTACGAACTGGACGCCTCCGCCTCCTCCTCCTCCGGGCGAAGTCAGGGCACTCCGCCTCCTCCTCCGGCGAAAGTGACGATCAGGCACTCGGCCAGCTCCTTCTCCCACAGTGGCGGCACTCCGCCTCCTTCTCCGCTTCTAGCCGGCCGCCTCGAGCAGCCAGCCTCCTCCTTCTCCGCCTCGGCCAAAGGCGGAAGAGACCCGCCGCCGCCGTCGTAGTCCTTCTCCTCCGCCTCGTAAGCAAGGAAAGAAGACATTCGCCTGGCTCGCTTCCTCGCCGGCCGCCCAGCAAAGACAGCCAAATGCGGAGGAGATACAGATTCGGTCCTTCTCTGAAGACTCCAGAGAAGTTACCGTACGAGAGGAGCGAGGAGGAAAACGCGAAGATCGCGCAGATCGAAGTGGATGACTGGTTTCAAGGGTTGAAAGCAAAGAGACATCCACCTCCGGAGGAGAAGGTAGATCCGGTGAAAGCGAAGCGCACTCTGGCTGCCCTGACAAAACCACCCAAGTCTCCGCCGAAAGGCAACTATGAGCGCATTATTGAAAGGCATTTGCCAAGCGGAGAGGTCGGGAAGTACTAAAAGTGATCAAAGGATGAAAGAACGACGAGATGGGAAACAAATTGCCCAGCTCGCGAACAAGCCGGCTAATCGTGCCCCCGCCTCAAGGTGCTCGCTAGCGACATCGCCGATCCGAGGATGGTGCCCGTTATGGCAATCCTGCAGACACCGCCCGACGTATGTACATTATGATTTCTTGGAGGTGCAGATACAAAGATACGAGTACGGGAAGCCTCTCACAAAGATGAAAGTTCTCTATCAACGATGATGCGAAGATTGCATGATTGGTACATGAAAACCTGCAAAGAGTCTCGATGGGAGGAGTACTTTGTATGTGATAGTTAAAAAGGAGCATGACCTCCATCGAATTGAACTGTTGCCTATTCCATTTGAGGATTTCTATCAGTTTTTCAATCAATTGGCCCTCGATAAATCAACGGTCACCTGCTACTGTCCTGTAAGTAGTACTACTTCATCATTAAGTCTCTATATAACTCAGCCCTTTCATTGCATGTATTTATAATTATCCTCACTATATTATCCAGATTGAAGATCGCCGAATTGAAGAAAAGACAAGGGGAGATATTGGGTTCATTAACACGTATCTCATAGATGCAACTGAGGTTAAATATCGCCCTCAAGAAACCGAGGCCAACTTGCTACGATCGTTGGAAATAAATGAACACAAAGATATAATACTCTTTCCTTACAACTTCGAGTAAGTGTTACATCGCCTTGTGGCATATTCGGGTTATAGTAATGTAAATATTGATGAGTTATGCATGTGTGCTAGCTACCACTATATTCTCCTAGAGATTAAGCTTGAGAAGGAGTAGTAACTGTCTTAGACCTCGCTTAAAAGTTCCCAAGGAGTATGCGGACATGACTGAACTGCTCGAGAAGTAAGTTAAATCGATCATTATCCACCATATCAGCAACTTTGTTCATTTCTGATATCAAGTAATTGTTTTCTTTGTATGGCAGGGCTTGGAGAAAATTCACCAAAAAAGCTCGGGACTACCAAGAACCTGCAATTTAGGCACCCGAAAGTAAGTACTATATAGTAGCATATTCCACGCATCTCCTAGTGATTCAAGCGCTAGTTTCATCAATACCATTTAGCATGCTTGCTAATTATCAGTTTGATTGACCTCTATTTCTTGTAAAGTGGTTGTGGCAGGAACAAGGGAATGATTTCTGTGGATACTACATTTGCAGTCCATCCGCCATTACCCACCTGTGAGCGGGCTACTCCGACAAACAATATGAAGTGCGTAATTAACAAAATTCACAATTTTATTTTATTACCATCATTTGTGTTGACTTTCATTCATTCATATATATATATATATATATATATATATATATATATATATATATATATATATATATATATATGTATTGACCTCGCCTTAAAATTAGATGTTTCGGATGCGGGATGAACTCCTAGCACCAGATCGCATACAGCAATTCAAGAGGAATTGGCGGCATTCTTTCTTGACCACGTGATCGCTGAAGACGGAGAATACTATGTGGACCACGCGTCCGTATGTTAGGAGATTATATATTTATAAAAGATAATTATTGTATATATGTAGCCGGTAGTGTCGGATAGATATACGAGAACTTGTTGTTCGACCAATCTCTCGGAGAAGGAGAGGTGGTCGATATCACTTCTCTCTGTATGCATATATGTTCATGACGATCTTCTGTTTGCTTACTAGCTAGCTAGTCCTCTCTATACGTATGTATGGTACGTAGCGTCGACCAAGCACGGACAAAAGAGAGGACACTTCTCTCTATTAATTAGCTAGCTATAGCACAATATATGAAACACCTAAATTAACCCCCCAAAACCCCCCAAACCCCCTTTCAAAAAAAACCACAGCCACATAAATGCCGACGTGTGGATGCCTATTGGTCCTGTGTTGTGCCACCAACCGACCAAAGCGCCTCCTGCCTCGGGCTCAGCGAACAGGCCACATGGAGGTTTCTTCTGTCCCGGGTTCTGGATTGAACCGGACTAAAGGTCAGGGCATTAGTATCGACCTTTAGTCCCGATTCATGAACCGACTAAAGGCCCTCACCAACCGGGTCAACAGGCCCTTTTTCTACTAGTGGTTGTAACAACGGCCGAAATCATCTCATTGATCTGCCAACTCCTGCTGCTTCTTCAGCACTTGGAACGTTAGCCCCCTCTTATCGTCCGCGGCAGCATCGATGGAGATTGTCGAGCCTGCACAGGCTTCTCCGTCGACCAGCATGTCCGAGAGAATCGTGGTGACATGATTCTGCACCCACCTTCTAATGGGCCTTGCGCCGTCCACCTAAGAGTGTTGAAGCGTTAAAAACTGGACAATGGATCTTCATCTTGTGATGGTTATGAAAAAAAGCTATATATACTCACCGGGTCATGTGATTCTGACAGAATGACGTCTAGGGCCGCATCAGTTGCAAGTACAGAGACACCCTTGTTAGCTACTGTCGCAATGACATTATTCATCTGGATTTTCACAATCTTCCTCAATTCATCGTGTGAAAGTGGCTCGAATATCACAACCTTACTTAGTCTATTTATAAGTTCAGGCTTGAAGCGCTTCTTAACCTGCATGAACAAGTGTATATAAGATGATCATTGGCTTGCCAATCGAGGACGTTAGAAGGATAGTTGGGATTCACAAACCTGATTCATAAGAAGATCTCTTTCAGATTTGATTGTATTTTCGCCCATAATTCTCGATGGTAGGTGTTCTGCTCCTATATTTGAGGTCATAATGACGATAGTGTTCTTGAAATCTACAACTTGCCCTTTGCCATCGGTCAACATAGCATCGTCGAGCAGCTGGTGAAAAACCTTGAATACCGAGGCATTTGCTTTATCCACTTGGTCGAAAAGGATAACACAATATGGGAGCCTCTTGACTTTCTCGGTGAGTTGTCCATATTCTTCATAGCTTTAGAAAATCAAATAATGTTTTTTGAGATATTTCTGTGCCTAGAAACAAAAAGTGTATATCAAGTTTAAGAATCAAACCTTCGAGATCCTCCGGTGAGACGTGACACACATCCACTATCAGCATATTCCGACATATCAAAGCGAATCAATGCCTTCTCGTTGTCAAATATCTTCTCGGCGAGGGCTTTAGCAAGTTCTGTCTTTCCGACACCAATCGGGCCCAAAAAGAGGAACGCACTTATCGGTTGTCCGATTTGACCAAAGCCGACCCTAGAACGTAGGACTGCTTGTGCAACCAAATTAACAGCTTCATCCTGGCCAATAACACGCTCATGCAATTTTTTATGAAGGTGGATCAACTTGTCGTTCTCCTCTTGGTCAAGTGTAGCGAGAGGAATTTTAGTCCATCGGCTCACAACCTTTGAATAAAATTTAGATATAACAAACACATCACATTAATAAGATATGTACATGAATCTTTGTAAATAAGTAAAACATATGCAAATTAAGGATTCATATATATGTTTATTTAGGACTTACCCGTGCTACATGTCCAGTGCTAACGACAATTTCCAGGGTCGTTTGTTTGTCCGCGTGCATCTTTGTTGTGGCGCATGCCTCATCCATAAGATCAATTGCTTTATGAGGGAATTTACGGCCTAGAAATGATCAAATACATCAATTATCTTCAACATAAATAAACAATCGTATAGTTTTCCATAATTAAGTGATAGAGTAAACTGAATTCTTGACGTATGTATACGTACCTGTAATGTAACGGGCAGCGAGATGTGCAGCTGCTACAATAGCATCGTCCTGGATTTTTAAGCCATGGTGCTCTTGGTACCTGTGCTTCAGCCCTCGCAGGATGGCAACGGTTGCATGCACACTTGGCTCCTCGACGACAACCTTCTGGAACCGCCGCTCAAGTGCGGCGTCTGTCTGAACATATTTTTGATACTCTTCGGAGGTCGTGGCGCCGACGCAACGGATGCGGCCGCGGGCCAACGCAGGCTTGAGGATGTTGGCGGCATCTATGGGGCCTCCTTTATCGCCACCGGCGCCAACGAGCATGTGCATCTCGTCGATGAACAAGATGACCTTGCCTTCCGCCTCCTCTGCCTCCTTGATGGCGTCCTTGATGCGCTGCTCAAACATGCCGCGCCAGTGCGTCCCGGCCATCATGGCCCCCATGTCAACCTCCACGATGCGTGCGCCGACAAGCGTGTTGGGGACATTCCCGGCGGCGATGCGCTGCGCGAGGCCCTCAACGATGGCCGTCTTGCCAACCCCGCGGCGCCGACCAGCGCGGCACAGTTCTTGGTGCGCCGGCAGAGGATGCAGACGAGGCGGTCGATCTCGTCGTTGCGGCCGATGACGGGGTCAGTCGTGGCGGCGTCCAAGGTCCTGAGGCTGCCGGTGGCGTCCAAGGGCTTGACGCCGAGGAGTTCGTTGTAGTTGGTGTCCGAAGGGCGTTTGTCGTACTTGAACTCGTCGAGCAACGTCCACGTTGCCCAGGCTAGAGCAGCGCTGGCAACGGCCGATGCTCCGACGAAGAGCATGCTTTCCGGGAAGACCACGACATAGCTACTGTACTATATGATCGAGCCCTCCAACTGCAAGTGAGGAAGAAGAATATGAAGGTGCCGACAAAAGCGTTCGATTTGTTTCGATACGATTCCACGTGCAGGTGCAGCACAAAGATCGTCAATCGCCCCCGTGTGTCTCGCTATATCTGTCTGTCTGTAATTGCCGATGTGCCGCACAAGATGTGTATTTATATATGAGTACACGACAGATCTCTTCCAATCCGTCTCGGTGCATACAACGACCACCTCTCACAAATCTGAATTGGAATTGGAAATTGGATGTGGTTCTTTTTTTGTGTGTGTGTGTGTTCCAACCATCCTACGTCGCCCCCTCGGTATTTCACATCGCATAGACTAAACCTGCAGCCCTATACATAGAAAAAAGTATATCACCTCTCCGGTTGTTTTTAGTCTGTTTATAAGTTTGTCCGAAGTTAAAGTATCTCTACTTTGACCAAAGTATAAAAAAATATTAACATTCACAATACCAAATTAATATTGTTAGATTCATTATGAAATGTAGTTTCATAGCATATATACTAGCTTAACTCAGTACAAGGCGGCACGCCGCTACTGGCCTATACGTCGTTATAGAATTATATACAATTATTATAAGATAAAGAAAATATATGTGGTAGCTTCACATGTGTTATATGCTACTCCGTATTACATAAAGAAAAGCACACTGTTATATACACAGAGATGGTGATATAAGAGCTTAAGATGAAAAAGAAGTACATTTATTAGAAATGATTCATGTTGACAAACAAAATGACACACACGTTGATATACTTTTAATAAAAGCTACATATTGAAAGCGTGTACAGTCCGCTCTACATAGCCATGCCCGTGCCGCGGCATGCCGCGCCACCTCCATACCTTATGTTTGTATATGTTACCGTATCTACTTTGTTCCATGCTAGTTCACAATGCAAAAGAATAGTCATAAAAGGATGTCTCAACTGGAATGGACTTGTCTATACAACAACTTCATCAAACAACTTAAACCATTCATTATCGTTCTTGGCAAAGCTAGCGGATGGCCTGTTCCTTGGTGTATGTGTGTGTGTGATAGTGGTGTGTGTTCTTGTGTTCTTGAGAGAAGAAGAGAGAAACCTCAGGAGAGTTGTGCGAGGCAGCTCGAGGTAGAAGAAGAAGCGGCGCTGCGTTAGGAGGCAGCGCCACAGTCGGCATCTTGTTAGCAGTAATCTTGATATTATTGTATCAGCATTTTAGTTTGCTTTCGTTATGCATGTAGCATAGTTTAGAGAGTAGCTAGTCCAGCAAACTTTCAGCGAAGATGCGCAGAGGAGGCGAGATGCCGGGTGCCGTGCGATGCGGCGAGCGCGACGAGATGCCGACTGTGCTGTGTGATGCGGTGATGCCATGAGAGTCGGCAAGACGCAACAAGGCTGGAGCATGATGGGTTGTTTCAGGTTGAGTCGGATGACACGGCAAGGTCGTGTGATACGGCGAGGCCGTGAGGGCTAGAGCGGAAACATGTAGCCACTATATTCACCAAGGACGGAGCCTCTTGGCAAAGCTAGCGGATGGTCTGTTCCTTGGTGTATGTGTGTGTGTGATAGTGGTGTGTGTTCTTGTGTTCTTGAGAGAAGAAGAGAGAAACCTCAGGAGAGTTGTGCGAGGCAGCTCAAGGTAGAAGAAGAAGCGGCGCTGCGTGAGGAGGCAGCGCCAACAAATTTTTTTTTTTGAATCAAGATTAAGTATAACATTCACCCCCTAATCTTGATTCTCCTATCATCAACGCAGAGAGAGAAACCTCAGGAGAGTTGTGCGAGGCAGCTCGAGGTAGAAGAAGAAGCGGCGCTGCGATGGAGAGGCGGCGCCAACAATTGGTATCAGAGCCTTGTCGATCTGAGGCGACGACGACGACGCGGCGGACTCCATGTGAGGTGGAGGACGTCGGCACGAGGTGGGTGGCCATCGGCGGTGTGATGCTGCCGGTGGCCGGTTGCGGTGTGATGCCGCTAGATGATGGCGGTGCGAAGCTGCCACAAGACGACGGTGTGACGCCGTTGGGAGGTACGACGGCGCGAGGCCGTTATGAGGAGAAGACGACATGTTTTAAGCATTGCAGAAAGATATTCCTTTTACATTAGGGAATAATAATCCATGTTTTAAGCATTGCAGAAAGATATTCCTTTTACCACATGGTGCATGTGATAAGCAACCTCACAAACAATATGAAGAAATTTACTTTCTTTTTATATCATCTAAAATGTGACGTTACAACATGGCGGTCACCACAACAAAGTTTAAAAAAATCACAACAAAGTATTATTTTATTTAATGAAATAGCACAACATATTTGATCTCATAAAGAGCTTGCTAGCTTGTATTTTTCAGTTCCCATGTCCTGCAAACCTCACCATGAGCTTCCTTGTATACGCATATGAGCACTTTTAAACGTGTTTTAGAAAAGGCCCTTCCATGATTAGCAAGTAGTACCCTAGCTATATACATAGAGATAGTGAAACAGTAGGTTAATATACTGCCAATTACACAATGGTTGGTAAATAGTACTCCCTCCGTTCAGAATTACTCGTCTAAGAAATGAATGTATCTAGATATATTTTAGTTGTAGATACATCCATTTTTGTGACGAGTAATTCCGAACGGAGGAAGTAGAACATAACACTAAGATGTAAAGTGGGCGGATTTTTCAAACTCAAAGGTTCAAAGAAAGCAAAATATAAAATAACTATGATCGTTCCAAAGAGAACTACCGTACATGACTGGGAGGGCCCCTCTGACTACTTGTTTAGCATGGATTGAAAAAGACACCGATGCAAAAGTGTATTTTGTGCACTCGTGGTGAGAACAATAATCTTGGCAGCCAATAAAATAGTGACTCTAACGACTAAGCAAAAATCAATCCGGAGAAGGCAAACTCCCAGCTGAGATTAGAGATGACTGGGAGGAGGGGGAATACGACACACCCGGCGATGACTGGGAGGAGGAGCATAGGGAGCAGCCGCACCGAACCTTTAGATGCCGCTCCCGACCTCTCAGGTCTCAGCCGCCAACCTCAATCAGCGCGTGTATCACGCGAAGGAGGCGACTGTGGAGTAGGAGTGCGGCGGCACTATATGACCACCGCATGCCACTGAAGCTCTGTGTTCAGGATCAATTGGCCCGAGGCCATGTCGAGCCCTATGGTCGAGATCGGCACTATGTGTGTCGCTCTTCTTCTAGACCTCCTCGCGCTTTCCCTTGCCCCAGGCACGGCCTTCACTACGCCGATGCCGTCCTTGCGGACCCTTCGGACGACCAGTTCTTGTTGCTAGGCGTGCTAAGGTATAGCAGCATGGTGCTCGCAACTGCGGTCACACCAACGACTCTGTCCATCCCGACCGCCACCTTCTCCGTTGCAAGAGGAGCAACGACGCCGCATTAGACACAGAAGCGGTATCACGTACCTCGCAGTCACCTGTGTTGTCTCGCGATCACATCCACCGCCCCGTTCAGTCCGTCCATTCCTCAGGCCTGCGGAGATACACAACAGCCTTGTCCATCTCCATAGCTTCTACTCTGTGCCGCCTCCTCCAACCAAATCGAGGGGCGCCATGCCTAGGATGCCTCCATGCATGATGGACGGATAAGGGGCGCCGGCGGTCGGCAGGCCAGCGGCACGACCTCCTTCACTGTAAGGCCGGGCCATTCCTCCAGCACGACCATGGACTCCGGCACAGCACTCGCGCCTTCATGTGGCTTGCTCGACTCCACCCACACGTACGTCTCACGCGGCATCGCCTCCTTGTGCTTGCTCATGGACCAGAACGACCTATATATAGTGCTTCTTCAGGGAGGAGAGAGGCGAGGGGAGGGGGATATAAAATAAATCGCCAAGAAACATCAAGAACGTCCACGAGAAACAATGTCCAGAACATACTGTGTTAGCGGCATAGACCCAAGTCTGTGCTTACCACACACGTGCCAATCAATCAATGAAAAGTTGAATTAAGAAATGACGTGGAAACCTCACAGAAGAACAGCACAGCCAATGCAAGAAGCAAACAGATCAAGCAGCACAACGGCATCACACAACACACGGCTAGGCACGCACATACGTATGCAAGAAGCAAAAATGAAACAGCGAACAGCTCAAACGGTGGTCAAACTCAAGAGAAGAGGAAAAAGAAAGCACACGCACACATACATCCAAACAGGAAAACCCGAAAGCGACGTGGTCACATCAGCACGCAGGGCACATGGGAGACCGAGAGGATGTACCAAATCTCATGCAAACTCGCCAGAACTGAATTCTGGTCACATCAACATGCAGGGCAGTCTGCTTTCTCTCCCCATTCTGATCGGCTGCACGCTGAAATGGCGCGGAGGACGAAAGCAAAGTTGTAAACCAAGACATCGCATGGCCCACATAGAGCGATTTGAGCCAACAACGGCAAGAATAGACAGCAACGGGACAATTGAACCAACAGCGGCCAGTAAAAACCCGAAGAAGCATCGAAGAAAAAGGATCTGTCAGGGCACTGACTCCACCATATAAACTGCCCCACATGCAGTACAAAAACGCTAAGCCAACCAAACCAATGGCCACACCCGTTCAAAAAATTTGAACCAAATAGCTGAATACACCACTCGTTTCTACACCACCAGATACCAAAAAAAAGGCACGTGCCAAGCCCAAAATTCACCATGGGTCTTTTTCAACCAAGTGGATGAATAATAGTGCAAAAACCTTGCCGGATATAGAGGCTTGGGTATTTGGTATTGTAGATGTTTATATTTTTTAATATAAATTTGGTCAAACATTGTAGAGTTTGACTTGACACAAATCTCATATGCAGAGTAAAAAGGATCGTGGCTCGTGAGGCTCCAACCACGCAAAACCATGAGCATACAGGAGGCGATCGCGTTGGCGACTGGAAGGCTAGGGTTAAGATTTCTGCGGGGGTGGCACCAACGACGTGAGGGAAGAGGCTGCTTTCTCCTCTCTCCTCGGCTGGATTCGGTGTTTGGGCATCTTGGTTGTGCTGCTATGGCGTCTCTGAAGGGTAGTACTCTCGCAAAACTACCGGCGCTAGCACAAACAAATGGTTGTCTCAATCTTCGTGAATGTGAAAGCGTGAGAGGAGGCAGCTGCGTTCTCGGCAAGGATGGCAGGACTGGCACTCACAGAGAAGGAGGAGATGGGGTTCGTCTTTGCAAACCCTAGCTAGTCCAGCTATGCTCAAGGTCACCAGATGGGCGGTAGTGGGGAAGGTCTTCTCGTCGCGCCCTCTGAATCTTCATGCTTTAGAGAGGGCTATGCAGAGGGCTTGGGGTTTGCATCATGACGCGAGATTCAAGGATACAGGGAAGAATATGTTTGTCATCTTGTTTGAGAGTAAGGGAGATTGGAAGCATGCCCTCCACAACGTACGGGCCATGGCAGTTTGATTTCAATCTTGTGGTGCTTAAGGATTATGAGAGTGATACACGACCTCCTGAACATGGTCGTGGCAAGGGGCAGGGAGTTTGAGGACGTACAGGGTCCAAACAAACAACACCGGTTCTGAACATGGTCGTGGCAAGGAGCTCCGACAGTGTTTGGAGGAGAAGAGGGAGAGAGAGAGAGAGCTGCGGCAAGAGATAGAGATGAAGAAGGCCGGCACAGAACAACCATTCCCAAGGCAGGCACAGTACCGAGAACAGCGTGACAAAGAATACAGAAGGAAACTAGTAGGTACCTATGTACGCAAGCCGCTGTAAGGACAATAGGGGGCGTGGTGTTCTACCCAGCCACCAATTCACACAAAGAGAAAGAGGGGCCCAAAACAGCTGTAGGTGGCCAAAGGTGATCTAGATAGGTAGATTCATCATGACACTTTCATTGGCGATGAATGACAGAGAACGTCTTGAACTTATCTTAGAAAAGGACAATGAAACGGCAAACCCTGTAGTGAGGGCCGCCGAGAACAATGAATTATCAGGGACTGGGGTTGGACGTGACAATTGGCGAACTTAGGGACCTGATACGGTCTTACAACCCAACGCTGGTGTTTTTGAGTGAGACAAAGAAACGGTCTAGAGCAATGGAAAGGTTGAGATTGAGTATGGGTTTCAGACAAGATGCAACGATGAATTATGTGGGTCGGAGTAGCGGATTAGCTATGTGGTGGAGAGATAATGTTTTTCAAAAAACTTTGAGGCTGTGTTGTCAGTTCTACTTGGATGGTGAGATTTCATTTCAGGGCAACACAGACCTGGATTTATCCCAACTCTATGCGCGGGCAACCTGTATCTGCACCACACATCTAACCCTATTGTCAAAACAACATGGCCCACATGTATCAGCCATGCATGCTATAGTTCAGCCGTATTTCAATTCATTTGACCTCACGTGGGACCAATCTCTTCGTCTACACCAATGCACCGTTTAAATACATGGTTAATTAACATGTTTTAAATAATTGTGGTTTATTTATTTACTAAAAAATAATGTAATTATTCTCAGAAAGAACTTAATGAAATTAATTACTGGATTATAGGAAAGGATTTTATTAGATGGCTGTGGCGAACTCTATTGGAAATTCCAAAGAACTTTACAAAATCCAAAGAAACAATTAGTCATGGCAAAGTTTTCTCAAAAAAATTTCTGATTTTTATGGCAAAGTTTGGACACTATGTTAGCAAAGTTCTATTAGAAAGTCCTTCGTTTCTTACAAAGTTCTTCGTATTTTTTGTAAAGTCCTTTGGAATTTTTGGTAATGTTCTTCCGCTTTCTTGTGTATGGAGAGGGGCAAAACAACAGCAGTCATTTGCCGAAAACTGTAGGACTCAAAACAAAATAAGATCAATCCATCTTCCTAAGTATGCTGGATGAAAAATCCATCACATAGATGCTACTATCACACACTTAACCAGATATATCTCGAAAGATTGGGAAAAGAATAAAAAATTGTTTAAGAAAAAATCCTGAAAATATATCCAATATTGGTCTTGTTCTAAAGGTCCTTTTGCCAGGAGTTCAAATATATAAAAATTCCTGAAATCAAAATATAGGTTTAAAACATATAAATGATTTTAAGTTAGGAAAGGTGAAATAAAAGGGGTGAATTTGGTTGGGAGAGAGAAGAGAGAAGAGAGAGAGTGGACATGCAAATGTGACACCATGTGAACCAGCTGGTGTGATGTGCATGGCCATGTGTGATGAAGATTGGAGTTGTCCACGCAAAGGGTTAGGAATAGCCATATTCCCACACTTGAAGATTCACTGGAATCTACGCGGAAACTTGGACTGAGCAGAGGTCCAAAATGTGGAATGCTATCCGGTACCCGAGGAGACAAAATAACCTACCATGGTTGTGTGCAGGCGACTATAAAGGAGATTTTGTTCCAAACAGAGAAGGAGGGAACCCGAGATCGTTCATGCAAATGAATGATTTTCGAGAGTGCTTGGCCGACAGCAGCCATGCGGATCTCAGCTATCCGTTTACATGGGACAATAAGAGAGACGGGGAAGAGAATAATCAGGTGCGTTTGGACAGTGCAACGTGCAATGATGAGTTCATGAGCTTGTTCCATGAGACTTCCGTCAAGCACATCATTACCGAAGAATCAGACCATGACGCCCTGTTAATCCAAGTCTCAGTGGCACAGGCTGCTAATGAGAGGAATAAAAGCTTTTGAATTCAGATATGGGGAAGCGTGGACGCAGCATGAGCAATATACTTCCTCCGTCCGTGAATAAGTGTACATCTAACTTTTGTCCTAACACTAGTAGAAAACGGAGCTTTATTACCAGTTTGTAAAGGGTGGAGACTAAAGCCCCCCACCCTTAGTACCAGTTCAGCACGAACCGCCACTAAAGGCCCACCACGAGCGTGAACTCGCGCCGTGGTACGGGGGACCTTTAGTACCGGTTGGTAACGCCAACAGGTATTCCCGGCCGGTCACCCATCCTCTCACTATCCCAGAATGAGCACGCTTAACTTCATAGTTCTATTCCGCCTAGTTTTCAAGTCTGCACTTGTTGTTTTCCTGACAATAGTAAGCTGTCAATCCTATTAACCCTCAGGAGTTTAGCTTGAGCATTAGGTCACACGTTTCACCATTTGAATTTGAAACTAATATTCTAAAAAAAAGTTATTTAGTAACATTAATATTTTTTGAATAAGTAGTTTGACCATAGTTTGACCAGATTTGACCAAAATTCAAAAAACTAAAATAATTATTTAGTAACACTAATATTCTTGAATAATTATTTAGTAACACTACTATTTCTTGAATAAGTAGTTTGACCACAGTTTGACCAAAATAAAAAAGCTGAAATTTGAGCATATCTTTTTTTTCTTTTAGAATTTGAGGATTCTAAAATTTTGCAAACTATTTCACGGCGGATCAAAATCGGATGCGGCTTTTCATGCTGAACATTTTGATATATTATACTGTTTTTTTCGACATCGTATGCAAAAGATATAGTCGTTTTACTTTTTCCTCACACTTTTTTGCAAAACATGTCCAAATTTATGTTTTTAAATTTTCCAACTTGTAGATGTAGTAACATAATTAAATCTCAAAGGATCTTAATTTTTGAAGTTTTATCACTTTTTTTTGTTTTTTTGAAAACTAAAATGGCGATACACGGGAGGGGAGGGGGGGTAGAGTTTGACAATTGCCCTGAAGTCCCGGTTAGTGTCTCCAACCGGGACTATAGGTTAGACCCCTTTAGTGCCGTTTCGTGGCACGAACCGGTACTAATGGTTAGCCCTTTAGTACGGTTTGTGCCACAAACCGACTAAAGGGGCTCAGGGGGCCCGCCCGACGCCGCCTATCACCACCCCTTTAGTACCGGTTCGTGGCACGAACGGGTACTAAAGGTTCAACACGAACCGGCACTAATGTATAGCCGTTCGAACTGGGACTAATGGTACTATTAGTACAGGGCCAAAATCGAACCGGGACTAATGTGTCTCACATAAGATCCTTTTTCTACTAGTGTAAGTCAAAGTTTTAAAACTTTGACCAACTTTACAAAAGAAGTAGCAGCATTTATGAAACTTAAGTAGTAGCACTAGAGTTGTTTTGAAATGTATTTCGGTAATATACCAATTTGATGTCATATATGCTACTACTAATTTCTATAAAGTTGGTTAAAATTCTAAAATTTTGATTTAGAACAAAATGTAGAAGTACACTTATTTTATTTGCGGACGGAAGGAGTATGATGCTATGGTGACTGCTGCATGGCATGCAGCCAATCATGGGCCGGCGGGAGCTGAACCGTTAACTGCCAGGTTTTAGGTGCTGTAGCGCCGGACATCCAGCGGTGGAGCACCATTACATGTACTCCCTCTCATTCTTTTTAATCTGCATATAAAGTTTGGTCAAAGTCAATTTTTGTAAAGTTTGACTAACTTTATATTAAAAAATATCAACATTCACAATATAAAATCAATATGATCCGATGCACCATGAAATATATATTCATACTATATAGTTTTAGTATTGTAGATGTTCATGTTTTTTGATATAAATTTGGTCAAATTTTGTGTAGTTTGACTTTGATCAAATTTTATATACAGAATACAAAGAAACTGAGGGAATATGAACGTGAAGAGATTTTTTTTTTTTTTTGAGATCTGAAGTAGGGTCATCTACTCAGATAGGGGAGTACACTAGGAGAACATCAAGGATTGAAGACTACTCTAAGACGCTTGCTATAAGCGATCGCTTCCGAGCTTCTTGTAAGTGCAGCAAGGCCATGAGCTAAACACTACCAGATCGCTTTCATGCCGACGCCGGGCCGCCGCAAGATACCCTCGACCGGGTCGGGACAGCCTATGCCGACGGCCCCGTCGGGCATAGGGCCGTCGGCAACATATACGCCGGCGAGTTCGGGAGGCCGCTTTAAGATAGAAAGGCCATCGGCATAGAGGATATCCCGACGGGTCAGAGCATCTATGCCGCCGACGCCGGGCCGTCGGCAACGTCCAGGTCTACCGGCGGCCGCCGCCAAGTATGACCAATGCATAGCCGTCGGCTTAGTTTCAAAGTATGCCGACGACCAGGCCATCGGCATAGGTATGGCCCGTGGGGTCCAGCCGTTACGTGGGCCAGGGATAGGCCGACGGCCTGGCCATCGGCATAATCTGAAACTAAGCCAACGGCTAGGCCGTCGGCATATCCCTTCCTCAGGAGCTACCAGTTGGTGACACGTGGCATCTATGCCGACGGCCGAGTCGTCGGCTTAGGTAAAAAACTATGCCGACGGCTAGGCCGTCGGCATAGATGCCACGTGTCACCAACTGGTAGCTCACGCCAGTTATATATGCCGACGCATAGCCGTCGGCATATCTTGCATTTGTTTTTTTCTTTTTCCGCTTTGTTTTCGTGTCAATTCAATTCAAATATCTGTAACATATACAACACATATCGCACATATCGGGGATATCATCCAAAGACCATCCGAACAATATATGCATAAGCATCATCACAATCATAAGCATAAGCACAATCATAAGGCATAAGCATATAGAGAAGCACACAAGTCATCTAAAGGATCATCACCACAAACAAGTCATCTAAAGAAACATAAGCATAAGCACACAAGTCCCCGAATGGCTTAAGCGCCAGGACGTCGAGCACCGTGGAGGTCGTCACCGCGAAGACCGCCGAAGCCCAGGTCATCACTGCTAGCGGCAGCGCTACCGCCAAGACCGCCTCCACCTCCGCCTCCCTGGATCGGAGTGGTCGGGCTCCGTGTCTCCTGAGTCTTGCTTGAAGACCACCGCCAATCAGTAGATCCACCTCGTTCCTCGCATGTTGAAAAGACATATTAACGGGATATATGATCGTGTTGAAAGGCATGACATGCTTTGGGTGAATAGATTGGGATGAACTAACCGGCGAGGGGCAGCTGCTCGTGCCACAAACTCCTCAAAGGTCGGCAGACTGGTTGTCTTTGGAGGGCATTGTCTTGGCTGCAATCGAGGACACCGCCGGCCGCCATTTCTGAAAAGCCTGCTCCGGTTGGCGATCCCTCGCACTTGGTGTTCATGAAGCCTCCGATGCCACGCCATGGTCTCCTGGCGTGTGTACTCAGTAGGCCTACGGTATGACATGATGGAACTCATAAAACTACTAGATGCGGAAAATAAAGTGAGCAATAAAGATAATAGGGAAAATACTTACGATTGTTGCTCTGAAGAGGGACTGCAGTCCTTTGGCTGGCTCGTCTTGTTGGCTCAGGCTGCTCGGCTCGATCCGGACGGAGCTCAGGTGTCGGAGATAGTCGGAGTGACCACAACATCGAGAACCGCCTCCCGACCGTGCTCCTTGGGCCCCATGATCACCACCGCCCTCGCCCAGATCCGCCACAGAATGGGGTCAGGTGTGTCCGGATGTAACTTCAGATACGCTTGGGAGTAGGCCTTCTTCCTCCCCGCGGTCTTCTTGCCGTAGTACTTGGGCTCGCCAGACTTGGGGTCCTTCCGCGTATGGGCGATCTCCCACGCCTGCATGTCTGAGAGCGGCTTCAGTTTCTCCTCCTGCACCACCAAGCAGAGGTTAGTCATACATAAGAAAGTGATGGTAAATAGAAGAAGAAGAATGTTTAATGGGGTTAGTCATACATTAACCGCCTTGTGGAGATAGTGGTTTCGGTTTCCACGAGCATGTACTCCCTCCGTCCCTCGGTTAGCCTTATTTTTGATTCTCAGTAGCCTGTGCTCCAAATTTCATCACACCAAAGATCCACCAATGCCGCCAGACTCGTCTTTTCCATAACACCAATTTGGACACACCTACATAATAAAAGCATAATGGCATGTCAACATGAAACGGTGAAATGTACCACATGGTAATGAAAGCATAATGAAAGCACAATATATGAAAGCATAATGAAAATCTTTTATACTTACCGCCAAGAACTCGGGCCTCTCCAAGGTAATGCCCATCCTCCGCGCTTCTTCCTTGGTCATCTTCACACCAAGAACGTCGTGGTAGTATGTCGAGCTGGCCACATAGCGCACCTCGCATCAGATCTGGCGGGCCTTCTTCTTGCATTGGCGCAAAGACGATCCGGTCCGCTCTAGCCCTGTTTCGGAAGAACTCGATAGAATTTCTACAATCATGCATGAAACAAGAATGGAAGAAGCCATGAGTTAAATCATTCATGAAACTAGAATGGACTTGTGCTTGAAGAGAACTCACCCGAAAGTAGTGATCACGGCCTTGGCATGGGTCTCATGGTCCGCGTGGAGGGCCGCTTCCCGATGGTCCCAGCTCGTGGCCAAAACCCGACGGTCCGGCTGCTCGATCGATCCGGACAGTACAACCCGGTCAAGATAACTTCAGCAAAGGCGGTGATGAGGCCGTTGGGAATACGGACCCCTTTAGAATAAATCCGATTCTGCAAAAGAATGAACTATTAGCATGTGACAAGCAAAATAAATAACAACCGGAATAAGCATGTGACAAGCAAAATAATGAACCACTTACTCTTTTCCGTGGGCTCAATGAGCCACTTACGCTCCTCGATGGCAGGAACCTGCTTTAGTAGCTTTGCATTGCCACGCAGCCATCCCTTGTTGTTAACCCCTTCCCGTCACCACCATCATCCCCGCTACCACCCTCCTCACCGCCTCCTCCTCCCAACCTCCTCCTCCTCCTCCTCCTCCTCCTCCTCCTGCGTGCCTCCTCCTCCACCTCCCCTCCTCCTCCTCCTCCTCCCTAGAGTGTACCTCACTAGAGGAGGGCCTCAAGACAACACCCCTAAGTTGGTGAGGGTGTGCTCTTCCGCGACCCCTCAGAGTGGCTCTCCCCGACACCTCGTCCTCTAGAGGCTCTCCCCGCCCCTCCTCCTCTAGGGGAACCTCTCCCTCGACCTCCTCGTGAGGAGTCATCGTCAAGTAGCCGAGGGGAGGATTACGTGCTCGACCACTCACGACTAGGCAGGCCGGCGACCTTGCGAGGGAAACCCACGCCGTCGGCCTTCCCCTTGCCCATGTTCCATGAACTTGCATTGAAAAGAGAATAAGCAATTAGTAAATTAATGAAATGAAGAAAAAGGAATGATAATAAACACATTAATAAAAATGCATAAAAAGGCATATTCCTAAACTATAGGAAAAAATGACTTGAAACGTACATCTGCTAGAACCCATATGAATCATCACTGTTGTAACCTATTTCTCGGTCCGTCTCATCATCATTATCGATCATATCATCTTCGTTGTCCGACGGAGGTGGAGGCTCTTCCTCGTCGTTAGCGTCTTCGTTTAACTTTTCTAGCATAAGTATGGCATTTTCATTGACAATGGTCTCACCATTATTCCGTGCATCGTCGACGTTTGGATCCACATCATCATCACCCAATGGTCTAGCGTCATCGTTTCTAACCACATCATCATCATCATCATCAGGTTGCTCTTGATAGAACACTCCCTCGTGATGTCATGGGGTTAATGTTGTAGTAATCGTCTTCATTCGGTCTGGTAGCTTACCATGTGGCGACACCTTGAACACAACTTCCCAACCCTTTAGATACTCTCTCTGGCATGGGTAAGGCAGATAATATACTTGTGTAGCTTGGGTAGCCGCAATGAAGAGATCGGCTCCGGCATAGACGGTTGATGGTTTAACTTCGACCAAACCAATGGAAGGCGATGTTTTACCCCCTCATGGATCGAACCATCGGCATTTGAACACAGGCAGAATTAGGGTCTCACACCCCTGGCGGAATTTAACCTCGTATATATTTTGTACCCTTCCGTAGTAGTCTACTGAATTTTGACCAGGTTGTACACTCCGGTATTTATAGTTTTGGGATCGGGCCGGCTGTTTTGGTGCTCCTCTGTATGGAAGCGATACCCATTCACATCATACTTTTTACATGTCATGACGGCATGGTCAAAACCCATGGAAACCCATCTCAATTCATCATCCATAGAAATGTTCGGATCTTTTCCCTACAAGTATAATGGAAATTGTTGCGTGCATTAGTTTGGTTAACTAATAAATGTTGAACTAGGTATTTAATAGGGGAGTGTGGAAAATTACTTTCTCCATGAACCAAGCAACAAAATTTTCACGTCCAGGGTTTCCATGACGGAGAAGAGTAAGTGCCTCCGCCTCAAGAGGGAGGATTCACTCCTGTCCATTCCTCTTGAACGAAATCACTAAAAAAGAAAAGCGGTGTTAGACCAGGGACTAAGTGAACATGGAACATGATGATGTGGAAGACATAAAGGAATGGTGTAGTGGTATTACCTCATCCACACTTCCTCAACTTCCTTGATGTTGTGCAAGATATAGAACATGAGGTCCTCCCACTCTTGTCGTGGCATGTTATAAGATTTCGGGGCCCCAGCCCTCCCACCTTTCGCGTTGAATAGATCGAGCCTGGGTTGATACTTGGGCTCTTCTATATTGTATCGAGGCACCTTGTTATGCAGATGGGGAACATGGTCTTGATAGCATGATGTCCTGAGGTCTGACACCTCCTCCAGGATAACTGCCTCGGCCATGGAAGCTTCAATCTTAGCTTTGTTTCCACATTTCCGTGGAGATGCTTGTTCTGCCTCTCAAGGCCGTACTGCCAGCGATTTTGCACAGGGCCCGCCAACAATACCTCGTTCGCGAGGTGCAGAATGAGATGTGTCATCGGATTAAAGAAGCCTGGCGGAAAGATCTTCTCTAGCTTGACTATCAACTCCGGTGCCTTCTTATGCAATTTTTCAATCACTTCTTTACTTACTTCTTTAGCACAGAGCGTGCGGAAGAAAAGGCTAAGCTCGGCAAGCACTTTCGCCGAGACATGCTCGGGGACATAGCCTCGAACCATCACCGGCATTATCCGCTCAATCCATACATGGTAGTCATGACTCTTCAGCCGGTCACTTTGCCCGTTGAAAGATTGACTCCCTTACTTATATTCGATGCATAACCATCGGTGAACTTCAAAATTTGTTTCACCAGATAAGTACTTCTTTTTTACGGCGGTTTAAGGACAAAGTCAAGAATCGGCTTGAACCAGTTTTTCGATCACTGTGGGAGGCTTAATGTTCAGCGTGGTCTATCACAAATTCTCTGTTGATCGGCTCTAGCTTTTACGTTATCCTTCGCCTTATCAGGAATGTTGAGGATCGTGTGGAAAAGGGACTCTTCCACATTCTTTTCTTTGTGCATCACATCAATTTTGTAAGGAAGTTTTAGGTACTTGAAATAGGGAAGCTGCGAGAAGGGGGTAATGTGAGTCCAGTTGTGCGTCTCACCATATCCCTCGAAGCCTTTGGCTTTGGCTTTGCCTTTGCCTTTGACTTTAGGCTTGAGAGCTTTTAGCTGAGCAAGAACATCTGCCCCCGAAAATGTTGGAATCTCGGTTACTTCATGAACAACCCGGCCTTTCGTGAAGTTCTTCTTGTCTTCCCTATGCGGATGGTGCGGAGGGAGGAACTGTCGATCCAGGTCAAAGGCTACATACTTGCCACCCTTACTCAGCCAAATCATTCGCAGAGCCTGCATGCACACTGGGCATGGCATCTTCCCACTTGTACACCATCCGCAGAATAGAGCATAGCCGAGAAAGTCATGCATGCAATAGTGCAACCAAACTTTCATCAAGAAATTTCTCTGCAGATCCCGGTCGTATGTTAACCTCGGAAAGTACCAAGAATGGTGCAAAGCATCCACAAGCGGCTGCATAAACACACCCAATTGCTTCCCCGGGTATTCAGGCCCCGGAATGATGAGCGACAAGAACATGGTCTTCCGTTGCATTAGGGCACCGGGAGGAAGATTGAGCGGAATTACAAACACAGGCCAGCAGCTGTATGGATTGGACGACATACCATATGGATTCAACCCATCACCGATATGGCTATTCGACATTCCTGCAGACTCGGCTGCTTCCTCGGGGTATTCTTCATCGAATGACTTCCATGCTTCCCTCCCGATGGATGTACGATTTTTTGGATTGTACCTTATACCTTCCTGGTGCCACTTCATCATTTTGGCAGACTCCTTCGTGATGAAAAGGCGCTGCAGTCTTTTATAAAATCAAGATACCGAAGAACCTTAACGGGATGGTTAGCTGCTTTTCTCACCATCCTCACCGAGCACTTCAATGTACCGAGACGAACCGCACTTCCTACGATTACTTGTCATCCGTGATACTGCGTTTCAAACAAAAGGCAATTCTTCTGGGCAAACATCTAATTTCTCATAATCCATAGAGAGTGCCTTCATCATATTCTTTGTATCGTACATGCTTTTCGGCAGTTCATGACCCTCGTGGAGGCTGTTAGCCCATACCCTGTGAATGTTTCAAGCATTGCTACGGCCGTATTTCAGCCTTTGACTGCAATCGATTCTTGAGATGGCATCCAGCTGAGATATTTTCGCACCCGCATAAAGAGGTTTCTTCGACGAGGCAAAGACCTCCAAGAAGGCCTTTGCGGTTGCCTCCGGCTCCTCCGGTTCATTCTCTGAAGGTGTCGCATTTGCCGTTTCTGCAACAATGACATCATCTAGCATGTCCTTGACCCCGTCGTCCTCATATCCATCAATGCATTGTCGCATCACCTCCTCTCTACCACGGTCCTGCTCGGCTATGTTTATCGGACGCATGTCAAAGTTTGGCATATATCCGTGCGTGTGAAGGTTCTCACTCATGTCCGTCTGATTTCTACAGTGACGTCTGGCACATATCGCACAGGGGCATGGTGGGATAATTCTCATTGGACGACGGAATATCTCCTTCAAATACACATCAGTTTTCGCGATCCACTCTGATGTTACTCGATTCTGACGGATAAAACCAATTGTACATCCACCGATTATCTGCCATCGTGCGCTTTTTGCAACCCACACAACATAATTAAGGATTCACTTAAATTAATCACATCAAATTTCAGTTTCTACCGCGTTTAATCCACCTACATCTCTAATAGGTAAAGATGGGTCCTAATCCCACCTGAGGATGTGTAGATTGAGTACGTTCTCCATTCTACCCCGTTCCGAGACAAAACTTCGGCAGCACCTCCCCGCTGTTCTCCAGATACACGCCTTGGCAAATAGCCGAGAGAATGTGCTCCGGAGAATAATGGGGAGGCGCCGCCGAAATCCTGTCTCGGAACGGGGTAGAACATGGAGAACATACCCAATCGACACATCCTCGGGCTGTCCATGGAAAATTTGGACAACTGAAGAGTTGTGGTGATAAATATGCAATTGAATGCATATTTATCGATGCAACCCTTTCGGACGGGAGACGCCTAGGTTACGTCAGTTGACTTGAGAATGAAATCTAGTGATATGAAAAATTGGAGGAGATGGACTTGTAGCTCACCCTCGGCTGTAGAGGAAGTAGTCGAACAGCAATGACGGATGCTCAGGGGACCAACGACGGACAACGGTCACTCCAATGAAATGCGAAACCACAAAGCCTGCAAATTCCATCGCGACAAAAATTATAACATCACAACTCATAGAGCATATTTAAAACATTTAAACATGCATTCATTTATTTTTGCATCATGTAGGCAAAAAAACTAACAACATTAACAATATATTCATCATCGTCATCACATATTCATCATCATCATTATCACCTATTCGTCTAACCAAATTTTTTTACTACCTATATTCATCATCGTCATCACATATTCATCATCGCCATCACATATTCATCATCGTCATCACATATTCATCATCGCCATCACATATTCATCATCGTGACCAATTTTTTTTTCAAGGTATGCAACATATAGCATCTCATCTAACCAATTTTTTTTACTACCTATCTCACTATCTATCTAACTATCTACCTATCTAACTATCTATCTAACTATGTATCTAACTATCTGAATACCTATCTAAATACCTACCTAAATACCTATCTAACTATCTATATCTAACTAGCTACAAAATTACTAAAAACACTAAAATGTTCAAAAAAATCACCTTCGAGAGGGCCGGCAGGAGTTGGGGCGGGGAGGCGCGGGGTAGGGGCAGCGGCCGGGCGCAGTGGTCGGGCGGGCGGCAGTAAGGTCGGGCGGGAGCCAGCGGGTCGTGTGGGCGGCCGGAGTGGGGAGGCTTGAGGTTGGGGCGGTGGCCGGAGTTAGCGGGAGGCGAGGGTCGGGCGGCCGGAGTTGGGGCGGGCGGCGGGTCGGTCTTGGCGACCGTGGGTCGGAAGGCGGCGCGGAGTCGGGCGGGCGGGCGGGCGGCGGGCTTGGGCGGGCGGCGTGGCCTCGGGGAGGCGCGGAGGCGGCGGGCTCGGTGTCCCCGTGTCTACCAAAGACACAACGACCACCGTCGTGGCCAAAACGTCCCTTACGGAGATCGGATCCATAATAACAACAACGGGGACACAAGGTTAAATCCGCCTACCTGATCAGGGTAGCGCGAGCCCATAACCTTCCCTCGTTGGAGGCACCGGCGAGAGGCATGACAATAGACCCAGTTAGGACCTTCCCATAAAGGTAAGTGTGGTTGCACTGGTCGGGTTTTCGATAAGGTGGCACCATGACTCAGCCAACAGCTTGTTCAAGTTCAATTAAATCCGGTTAAACTTGAATGCAATATGATGAGCCATGATAAAATAACATGATGCATATACAAAGCATGAGCATGATATCAACATAAGAACGGGATGCAACATAACTATTCACCATATCAACTATGAATAATCTCCAACTAAACATGGCATAATGACGAGCATAAATATTACAAGTGCAACACTACTCATAGTATAACATGACCACTAGCATCAACCATAAATACCATGCAAGAACTCATCAATAACATTACCGAGTAACACTTAACCAACTAACAGCAAAGGAACAACGCATATTAACAGTACTCGATAACCGACGTTAGTCATGCACCGAAGAACATGACCAACCCAACATGTACTACTATTGTGACGCCCCCGATTCAATCGTACACTAATCATGCACGCAAACGTGTACGATCAAGATCAGGGACTCACGGGAAGATATCACAACACAACTCTAAAACATAAATAAGTCATACAAGCATCATAATACAAGCCCGAGCGCCTCGAGGGCTCGAATACAAGTGCTCGATCATAGACGAAGTCAGCCGGAAGCAACAATATCTGAGTCTGAGACATAAGTTAAACAAGTTTGCCATAAGATGGCTAGCACAAACCGGGATACATATCGAAAAGAGGTGCAGGGCCTCCTGCAGGGATCCTCCTAACTACTCACAGTCGCCGCCGCCGGGCTGCATGTAGTAGTAGGCACCTCCGGGTAGTAGTCGTCATCGACGGTGGCGTCGCTCTGGGCTCCATCGTGCAGTCGCAGCAATCGAGTAGAGATAGGGGAAAAGGAGAACAAGGCAAGCGTGAGTACTCATCCAAAGTACTGCAAGCAAGGAGCTACACTACATATGCATGGATATATGTGTAAAGGGCCATATCGGTGGACTGAGCTGAGAATGCCGTAATAAGAGGGGATAGCTAATCCTCGTCGAAGACTACGCCTGGCAGCCTCCGTCTGCAACATGTAGAAGAGAGCAGACTGAAGTCCTCCAAGTAGCATCGCATAGCATAATCCTAACCGGCGATCCCCTCCTCGTAACCCTGAGAGAGAGCGACCACCGGGTTGTATCTGGCACATGGAAGGGTGTGTTTTATTAAGTATCCAGTTCTAGTTGTCATAAGGTCAAGGTACAACTCCAAGTAAATCCTGTTACGAAGATCACGGCTATTCGAATAGATTAACCTGCAGGGTGCACCACATAACCCAACACGCTTGATCCCATTTGGCCGGACACACTTTTCTGGGTCATGCCCGGCCGCGGGAGATCAACACGTCGCAGCCCCACCTAGGCACAACAGAGAGGCCAGCACGCCGGTCTAAACCTAAGCGCACAGGGGTCTGGGCCCATCGCCCAATGCACACCTGCACGTTGCGTGGGCGGCCGGAAGCAGAACTAGCCCCCTTAATACAAGAGCGAACTTACGTTCCAATCCGGCGGCGCCGCTTCGGCCAAGGCGTCACGAAGTGCTTCGGTGATACCACGACGCCGAGTGCCCATATCTTTCCCACGTAGTTGGTTAGTGCGTATAGACCAAATGGCGGACTCAGATCAAATACCAAGAACTTCGTTAAGCGTGTTAAGTATCCATGACGCCCGAACAGGGCTAGGCCCACCTCTCTCCTAGGCGGTCTCAACCTGCCCTGTCGCTCCGACACAAAGTTCCATCCAGAGGGCCGTCGGGAAAAGGTCCTTTCCGCCCCCACTCCTTGAATCACTCGCGGGTGATCCACAAGCCGACCAGACTTTAGTCACCACATGTATCATGTATAAGTATAAGTATATACCCGTGATCACCTCCCGAGTGATCACGGCCCGGTAGTATAGCACAGCAGACGGACAAGAATGTAGGGCCACAGATGGAATACTAGCATCATATGCTAAGCAAGTAGGATTGCAGGTAAAGGTATCAACAAAGTAGTAGCAAGGACAGGCTATGCATCGGGATAGGAATAACGAAAGCAAGAATATGATATACCACTCTAATGCAAGCAAGATAGAGGAGAGTAGGCGATATCCGTGATCAAGGGGGCTTGCCTGGTAGCTCGGCCGAGAAGGAGGGGTCGCCAACACCGTAGTCGCATCTTGGGTAGCAATGGGCGTCGGTCTCGGTGTTCACCGAGAGAAGAGGGGAAGAAACAATAAATACAATGCAAACAAATGCATGACATGACAAGGTGTGATGCTAGGTGTGCCCAATCATGCAGTAGCAGTGATACCGGCGAAGGGAAAACATCCGGAAAGTATTCCCGGTGTTTCGCGTTTTCGGACAGATGAACCGGAGGGGAAAGTTGCGGGTTTGCTATGCTAGGGACGTGTAGCGTACAAGAGGGCTGCGTATCCAGATTCGTCTCGTCGTTCTGAGCAACTATCATGTAGAAAGTATTTTCATCTGAGCTACGGTTTATTTTATATGATTTTTTAATGTTTTAAATCATTTTTTTAATTTATTTAAATAATTTAATTCAACATTATCCAGAATAGTGCACGCTGACATCAGCATGACGTCAGCAGGTCAAACCCAGCTGACCAGAGTCAAACCTAGCCTGTGGGTCCAGTGGGACCCACCTGTCATAGACTAAGGCTAACTAAACAGGTTTAATTAATTTAGTTAATTGATTAGGTTAATTAAACACAATTGATTAAGTTTAATTAATTTAGTTAATTAATTAATATTTGTATTTATTTATTTATTTTTAAAATTCTTTTTTTATTAAACGTTCCAGGGGCTGGGCCCCATATGTCATTGGCACTGGGCCAAAGCGGGCGCAGGGTGGTGGTTACGGGCGTGGCCCGATTGGGCACACGTCCAGGGGCGCACAGCGGCCGTGGCCGTGGCCAAAACGGCGGCGCAGCGGGGCTAGGCGGGCAGCGCGGTGGAGCACGCGCATGGGACGAACTCCGGCGCCCAGAGGCGTCGCACGCGAGCATCGCTTGGCGGGAGGAGAGGCTAAGGTGTGCGGGCACGCAGACGGGCGCGGTGGATGCGGTGATCATGGCCATGAAGGGCATGTCTTGTGATGGCGAGGGCTCAACAACGGGAGAGAGGGAGTGAGGAGGGAGGCGGCGGCTCTGTGGGTGCCGAGGGGTTCGGGCAGCGGGGGTCGAGGAGGTGGACGGGACGAGCGGACGATGGGGAGGAGATCCGGTGAGGAAGCAATCCGACGAGGCGGCTTTGGGCGACGGGAGATTCAGCGGTGTCGGGATGACGACGAGGTGTTCCTCCAGCGACAGTGACGGCGACGCGACATCGAGCTTGGGGTCCAGCGGTTGAGGAGGAGGTCGGGGACGAGGGAGAAGGGAGACGGCAGTCCTCGGCACGAGCATCGCTTCGGCCAGAGGCCGGCCGGGAGCAGCGTGGCGACCCGGGCTAGGATCCTCGGCAGCTTGTCGCCGAGGTCACCGGCGAGCTGAAGCGCAGGGAGATGGGGCACGCAGCGACGGAGGCTCCAAGGCGGCTCGGTGAAGGTCTTCCCGGTGTAGGCACACGGAAGGAGGAGGATGAGGGTGTGGGCGAAGCATGAGCGAACGGAGGGAGGAGAGGTTGTCGGCGCCGGGATCGGGCGGGTCGCGCGAGGGGCAAGCTCCTCCTGCGTAGTGTGTGTCGTGTGTGAGCGGGGATGCCGGCGCCAGGAGGAAAACAAGGGGAGAGGTGGGGGTTGTGGGGGTGTTCGAGGATTAGGTCACGGGGAAGGGCCATATAGGCGGGGAAAGGTCTTGGTGGCCGGCCAGGTTGGGCCGAGGCCCAATCGGCCGTGGTCCTTGCCCATTTTTTATACTTGTTTTCTTTTTCTTTTTTCTAACCTCTACTATTTCTAATTTCTTTTTATTTATGCTTATAAATTATAAAAGTGACACCTAAATAACGTTACGAATTATGCCACTGTCACAAATTAAGTAGGCACTCTAAATAAAGTACTTTGCACAGGTTTACTATTTAAGGAGCATTTAAATAGTTGTTTTTGTTACTGTTTTAGTTACTTTACTGCATTTACATATTTTATAAAATGTGGTTTCTTCACCCTAATCACATATGCATTAGCTGGCACAACCCAAACATTTTGGTTTTAACATTTGAAAACTTTTGAGGTTCGCCTTTATTTTGAATTTGAATTTGAATCAGTTTCGAACTAGCGCGAGACTAGCAATAGTAATCGAGGTGACGTGGAATCATTAGCAGAGGTTACTGTAGCTTGATTATCCCAAGCGTCACAACTATCAAGCATGGCAATATGAAAGTAATACTAGCAACTAGCAGGGCATGATAAACAGGTGCATAACAACATAGCAAGCAAGTAAGCACTAACCCAAAAGCATTACCGAAACAACGATAACCATATTTTAAACAAGCAATCATTCAATAAATATTCAAGTTGAAAACCATGGCTATTAAATGACTATCATGCAAGTGGGTATTGTGGCTTGCCTGGGGATGAAGAAGGCATCGGGGAGAAGTGCGGTGAAGCCCCGGAAAGATTTGTCGAAACAGCTTCTCTCGTAGGGGCTTTTTATGTGCAAGGGCAAAAAGGTCATTTTAATTGTGTTAAACCATAGATAAAATGATATCAAAAGTTCGGGCTCGAAGAGACGAAGATGTGGGCGTTGGATTCACCTCAATCGGAGTCTCGAGCAAAAAGTTATAGCCCGACGAAGTTCAGGGACCGATCTGTAAAAGAATCTCTACAAACAGGCCCCTGAGTGAGAAAACAGAAGGCGCCTAAGGAGAGAATACGTTTTCAAACTAGGAAAACGCACTTACGGCTGGAGCAGAAGAGAAATACGCTTTCTGAGGGCGAAAACATACTCCTGGAAAGTACGATTCCACTTAAGCACGTGGACAGTGGCGGGGCCGGGCGTGGGTCGCTGACGTGCGGGTCCCACGGTGTGGGGACCGTCACTTATCCACGTCGACGCAAGACTGGTCAACGCAAGCCAAGTGGGACCGGGCGGCAGAAGCTGCCAGTGGGGGTCAGGGAAGGAGGGGCCACTGGCTCATGTGTTCTTCCTCCTCCTCATTGCGCCCGATGGAAACAGAGGAGGGAGGCGAGGAGACCGCGATGGGGCGGCAGCTCCGGCAAATCGAGCTCGGCGGGAGCACTGCCGTCCGGTTGAGGCGAGTCTGGCGTCCATCCAGACAAGAAGAGAGCGCCGGGGAGGACTAGGAGCGACGGTGCTCACGGCGACAGAGAGGCGGCGATCGTTCTCGGGGCATGGACCTAGGGGTGCTCCGGCAAGGTGGAGAGGGAGCAGGGAGGTTTTCCATGCTCTGTGGAAGCCGAGGGTGGTGGCTAGGGGAAGGGTAGGGCTATGGTGGGCGCGAATTTAGGAGGAGGCCGAGAGTGGACACGGCGGACATGGGGGCATTGGGCAGTGAGGAGAGGCCGGGGAGGACTAGAGGAGGGTTGTTAGGCTGGTAGTCTGCTCGAACGGCTCGGGGGAGGGCTATTCATAGCAGGGCGAGGCGGCCGTGGCCGAGTGCCGCCATTCGAGCTCGGCCAAAGCTCTGGCGAGGCTCAGCGAGCACGGGCGAGCACGGGAACACGACGAGGGGGAGTGCGGATGAGCTATAGAGGTGTACAAGGAAGGAGGGGCAGAGGGCGCAGAGGAGAAGCGGCCACGGCGCCATTAAAGCTCGGTCAGCCACAGTGCGTCCGTGGGCGCGCGGCGACGAGAGCTGACGGAGGGGCTGACGGAGGGGGAAGTGGCTCCAGGAGGATGGCGATGACGTGGTAAAACGGTGAGACATGCTCAAGAGCTCGAAGACGACGAGAGGGAGAGGGGCCCGAGCAGGAATCCATCCTGGACGCGGTCATGGCATGCCAGAGAGGTGGTGACCGCGTGAGCTGGCGAGGAGAAAGTGCCAAAGTCTTGCAAACGTTGTCTAGTGCATAGTTCATCCAGGGGAGGTTACAACTGAGGTGGTAGTTCGGTGAAAAGAGCTCCGGTTGAATGGTAATTAACCTCTGAAGTTTACTGCAGTAAACTTGGATGAGAACTGCTGATCAACAGGAAGGAGTTTGGAAGCAATGGAGTTGTCTGGTAGGTTTAGGGTAAGAAGGACTTTCACCCTGGTAACTTCGAGAGGATTAGGATCAAGATTTAATGTAGTTGCTTAATAACCACATAAACTGGTCCAGAAACTAGATTAGGATGATGCACTCACATGGAGTGTCAAACTGAGCTCAAATTGGGCAAGGCGATTCATTTAGTCCTATGAAGATGCTAAAAAGTCTCATACCAATTGGCCAAGCCAAACCGGTACTTGCTTCACAAACATCTCCTCCGGACAGTAAACTTGCAAAACTTCTAGAGGAATAATGGCTTGATGAACCATGCCCAAAATGGGTGGAGGTAGGTTATATGGATAATAGAAGGCCTAGAAAATTGGCAGCCAAAATGGAGCAAGATAAAATATACTTGCTTCACAAACTGAAATTTTGGATAGAATCAAAGAATTGAAGATGAGCTCACATGGAGGCATGGCATGAGCTCTACGTTGTTGGAGGGCTATGATATGATGATATGAGGGATCATGAAAGATGGCAACTCATTTGGATATGCCTAGCTTGCACCTCCTTCACAAATCTTCTTTCTGGATAGAAACTTTGGAAAATCATAATTAAATAATTATTAGGCAAATGAGGTTGCATTTTGGGATGTGGCAATGATATGTACAGGAAAAGGTTTCCAAGGAGTTTGAGGCCAATTGGGAAAAGGAAAATAGCACTTGCTTCACAATGTGCCATTTAGGGCAGAATAGGATATGAACTACTTGAGCATGATGATAAACATGACAAATGAAATATTTTGCCATATTTGATAAAGATATGACCCAATCAATTTATGAGAATTATTTGGGAATTTTAGGAGTGATGGAAGTAAAGGCTGCTTCACAACCTAGGGCAATTTGAGTTATTCCTTTAACAGAAAAGGAATATTCCCAATAAAAAGAATATTGGGATTTGGGCTAGGATGAAAATGACAGGGTCTAGGGAAGGATTTGAGAATGACAAGCCACTCTGTAAACAAAGAAGAGGGCATCTTCTTCAGTTTCCAGACCACATAGCCACAGAAAAAGGAAATTTCAGGCAAAAACCTGAGAAAAACAAAAGAAAAAGAAAGGGCCAAAAATCAGGCTGTGACAAAAGGAGTAGGAGAGGGAGAAGGAAGAGAGGGGGCGCCGCCTCCCTAGTCTAATTCGGACTTCCATGGGGGGCACCCTTGAGGCCCTTCTCTCCTTTCCCGTATGGCCCATTAAGGCCCACTACTTCCCCTGGCGAATTCCCGTAACTCTCCGGTACTCTGAAAAATACCCGAATCACTCGGAATCTTTCCGATGTCCGAATATAGCCTTCCAATATATTGATCTTCACGGATCGACCATTTCGATACTCCTCATCATGTCCGTGATCTCATCCGGGACTCCGAACAACCTTCGGTACATCAAATCACATAACTCATAATACAAATCGTCATCGAGCGTTAAGCGTCACGGACCCTACGGGTTCGAGAACTATGTAGACATGGCCGAGACACATCTCCTGTCAATAGCCAATAGCGGAACCTAGATGCTCATATTGGCTCCTATATATTTTACGAAGATCTTTATCGGTCAAACCGCATAACAACATACGTTGTTTCCTTTGTCATCGGTATATTACTTGCCCGAGATTCGATCGTCGGTATCATAATACCTAGTTCAATGTCATTATCGGCAAGTCTCTTTACTGTTCGTAATGCATCAACCTGTAACTAACTCATTAGTCACGTTGCTTGCAAGGCTTATAGTGATGTGCATTACCGAGAGGGCGGAGATATCTCTCGTTATGCGGTGTGACAAATCCTAATCTTGACCGATGCCAACCCAACAAACACCTTTGGAGACACCTGTAGAGCATCTTTATAATCACCCAGTTACGTTGTGACGTTTGATAGCACACAAGGTGTTCCTCCGGTATTCAGGAGTTTCATAATCTCGTAGTCAGAGGAACATGTATAAGTCATGATGAAAGCAATAGCAATAAAACTAAACAATCATTATGCTAAGGTAACGGATGGGTCTTGTCCATCACATCATTCTCCTAATGAGGTGATCCCGTTCATCAAATGACAACACATGTCTATGGTCAGGAAACTTAACCTTTGGTTAACGAGCTAGTCTAGTAGAGGCATACTAGGGACACTTTGTTTTGTCTATGTACTCACACATGTATTAAGTTTCCGGTTAATACAATTCTAGCATGAACAATAAACATTTATCATGATATAAGGAAATATAAATAACAATTTTATTATTGCCTCTAGGGCATATTTCCTTCAGAAGATGCTGTTAGAGCTGGTCTATATTATTGCTTAAAACAATTCCTATTGATGCATAGTGTCGGGGAAACGACACCTACGGGACCACGCGGATCCCTTCTATGGTTTGGCAGGGAAGAGGGGTAGCGCAAAGAGCGGATCTGGAGATCGACACGACGGATCTTTACCCAGGTTTGGGCCGCTCGGAAGCGTAAAACCCTAGTCCTGCTTGAGTGCATATCTGTGTTCTTGAGCTTCGTCTAGCTGCAACGCATGCTAGCTGGGCCGAGAGGTTCAAAAGTTCAAATCCTCTTCCAGTACGCCGTGGGCCTCCTTTTATACGTCCAAGGGGCTGCCACAGTGGCAAACAAGAGATGTAAAGTAGCTACAGTGCATTATGCTTATCACCGGCGTCTTAGGACAAAACACATTAAATGCATTGCTTCCGTGCCCTTCACCTTTACCGGGGACGGGAATAGAACTCGTCCCGTCCGTCGCCGCCCTGCTCCGTCTTGACACGCGTCCACGCCGACGAGGCATGCAGTGCCAAGTTGGCTGACCAGCTGCTGTGCTGGAGAGGTGGCAGGGTCCTCACGAAAATCTGCATGCCACCACGCAGGTGCTTGCCAGGCTGGCAGGTCGGCCACTATGCTGGAGCGGTGAATGGGCGGCAGAGCCTTGCTGCGGTCTTGCCGATGCCCCCGGCAAGGATCTTGCCGGGGCCTCGCCGACGTCTCCGGCAAGGATCTTGCCGGGGCCTCGCTGACGTCTCCGGCAAGGATCTTACCGGGGCCTCGTCTTCTGGCCTTAACATTGTCGATGGTGTCAGAGCTCTCAACCACAAGGGTGGTGCTCTGGTTGGTGTTCTAGAAGTCGTCCCGGCAAGGATCTTGCCGGGGTCTCACAAGCCGTCCTTGCAAGGGTCTAGCTGGGGATCCAGCTTGTCCTCTGTTCTCTGGCTTGGCTGTTTCTCCATTGTCTTGTGTCTTGCTCCAGCTTCCCAGTCCAGCCCGTGCCACGGTGTGGCTGCAACTGCCCGTGCACAAGTAAGGAGTACAAAAGAGCCCAAACTTTAGTACACCGACAGGAGCCCCCGGGCCTGGGCCAGACACGAGTGCGAAGCGTGATTGGGCCAGGCCCAAACAGTGCGTGGGCACGCGTGGCAGGGGATAACTACGGTAATCTTCTCATCTGTCATGCTTGCAGCGGCCCGTGAATAGCCTTTATTCACGGGATGGTAATCACCGTTCCACACTTCCCACTACACCCGCCTTTTTCACCAAGTATGCTACATGCATGGCGCGGGGTAGGTGGCGGACGCGCGGGATATGCGAAGGCGTGCCATGGCAGATACCCATGTGCCTTTGATTGGCGCGGGGAGGGCGGTTTGACGACCCCGCTCGTTGCCAATGGCTTTAATGAGCCATATTCGAAAGGGCCCTTTGGAGAAGGTATAGAGACAACCCCCAGCCTTTCTTGCTTGGATAAAAAAGGGGAATTGGGAGGAAGAAGGAGGGGCATCCCCTTGCATCTTCCCTTCTTCTCTGTTCTTCATCCACTATCATGCTGAGAGGGAGCGGTCGCGGTCATCCCTCTGCGGAGGTGACTAGATCTTCCTCTCGCCAGAGAGCCGTGGGGGTTAAGGAAGAGCCAAGTGACCAAGGCGGAGGTGCTGGACGGGGCCGTGGTCGGCGAGGTGGTCGAGTCAGAGGTGGGCGCGGAAGTGGGGCACATGCGGCGCCGCCGTCTCCTCCCGCTTCGTCGAGCGGCCATGTCGGAGACACGGCGCTGGAGTTTATCTTGCAGCTGCACGAACCGCCGCGTGATGTCTACTACGCAACCTTCGTCTTGTAGACGTTGTTGGGCCTCCAAGTGCAGAGGTTTGTAGACAGTAGCAAATTTCCCTCAAGTGGATGACCTAAGGTTTATCAATCCGTGGGAGGTGTAGGATGAAGATGGTCTCTCTCAAACAGCCACCGCAACCAAATAACAAAGAGTCTCTTGTGTACCCAACACACCCAATACAATGGTAAATTGTATAGGTGCATTAGTTCGGGGAAGAGATGGTGATACAAGTGCAATATGGATGGTAGATATAGGTTTTTGTAATCTGAAAATATAAAAACAACAAGGTAACAAGTAATAAAAGTGAGCACAAATGGTATTGCAATGCGTTGAAACAAGGCCTAGGGTTCATACTTTCACTAGTGCAAGTTCTCTCAACAATAATAACATAATTGGATCATATAACCATCCCTCAACATGCAACAAAGAGTCACTTCAAAGTCACTAATAGCGAGAACAAACGAAGAGATTATGGAAGGGTACGAAACAACCTCAAAGTTATTCTCTCAGATCGATCTATTCAAGAGTCCGTAGGAAAATAACATAAAGATATTCTTTCCATTCGATCTATCATAGAGTTTGTACTAGAATAACACCTTAAGACACAAATCAACCAAAACCCTAATGTCACCTAGATACCCCAATATCACCTCAAGTATCCGTGGGTATGATTATACGATATGCATCACACAATCTCAGATTCATCTATTCAAACCAACACAAAGTACTTCAATCTCAGAGTCAAGACGAAAACGTGTGCCAACCCCTATGCATAGGTTCATGGGCGGAACCTGTAAGTTGATCACCAAAACATACATCAAGTGGATCATGTGATATCCCATTGTCACCACAGATAAGCACGGCAAGACATACATCAAGTGTTCTCAAATCCTTAAAGACTCAATCCGATAAAATAACTTCAAAGGGAAAACTCAATTCATTACAAGAGAGTAGAGGGGGAGAAACATCATAAGATCCAACTATAATAGCAAAGATCGCGATACATCAAGATCGTACCACCTCAAGAACACGAGATAGAGAGAGAGAGATCGAACACATAGCTACTGGTACATACCCTCAGCCCCGAGGGTGAACTACTCCTGCCTCGTCATGGAGAGCGCCGGGATGATGATGATGGCCACAGGTGAGGGTTCCCCCTCCGGCAGGTCTTGGGAACAGGGTCCCGATTGGTTTTTGGTGGCTCTGAGAGGCTTGCTGGCGGAACTCCTGATCTATTCTGTTCCCCGATGGTTTTAGGGTATATTGGTGTATATATATAGGAGGAAGAAATACGTCAGGGGAGCCACGAGGGGCCCACGAGGGTGGAGGGCGCGCCCAGGGGGTGGGCGCGCCCCCCTGCCTCGTGCCTTCCTCGTTGCTTCCCTTACGTACACTCCAAGTCTTCTGGATTGCTTCCGTTCCAAAAATAACTCTCCCGAAGGTTTCATTCCGTCTGGACTCAGTTTGATACTCCTTTTCTGCGAAACACTAAAACAACGGAAAAAACAGAAACTGGCACTAGGCTCTGGGTTAATAGGTTAGTCCCAGAAATAATATAAAAGTGTTTAATAAAGCCCATAAACATCCAAAACAGATAATATAATAGCATAGAACAATCAAAAATTATAGATACGTTGGAGACGTATCAGCATCCCCAAGCTTAATTCCTGCTCGTCCTCGAGTAGGTAAATGATAAAAACAGAATTTTTGATGTGGAATGCTACCTAACATATTTATAAATGTAATTCTCTTTATTGTGGCAATAATATTCAGATCCTTAAGATTCATAACAAAATTTTAATATTGACATGAAAACCATAATACTTCAAGCATACTAACAAAGTAATCATGTCTTCTCAAAATAACATGGCCAAAGAAAGCTATCCCTACAAAATCATATAGTCTGGCTATGCTCTATCTTCACCACACAAAGTATTTAAATCATGCACAACCCCGATGACAAGCAAAGCAATTGTTCCATACTTTTGATATTCTCATACTTTTTCAATCTTCACGCAATATATGAGCGTGAGCCATGGACATAGCACTATAGGTGGAATAGAATGGTAGTTTTGGAGAAGACAAAAAGGAGAAGATAGTCTCACATCAACTAGGTGTATCAACGGGCTATGGAGATGCCCATCAATAGATATCAATGTGAGTGAGTAGGGATTGCCATGCAAGGGACGCACTAGAGCTATAAATGTATGAAAGCTCAACAAAAGAAACTAAGTGGGTGTGCATCCAACTCGCTTGCTCACAAAGACATAGGGCATTTTGAGCAAGCCCATCGTTGGAATATACAAGCCAAGTTCTATAATGTAAAATTCCAACTAGTATATGAAAGTGACAACATAGGAGACTCTCTATCATGAAGATCATGGTGCTACTTTGAAGCACAAGTGTGGTAAAAGGATAGTAGCATTGCCCCTTCTCTCTTTTTCTCTCATTTTTTATTGTTATTTTTTTATTTGGGCCTTCTCTTTTTTATGGCCTCTTTTCTCTTCCTTTTTTTATTTGGGCTTCTTTGGCCTATTTTATTTATTTATTTTTGTTCGGCGTCTCATCCCGACTTGTGGGGGAATCGTAGTCTCCATCATCCATTCCTCACTGGGACAATGCTCTAATAATGATGATCATCACACTTTTATTTACTTAGAACTCAAGAATTACAACTCGATTATTATAACAAAATATGATTCTATATGAATGCCTCCGGCGGTGTACCGGGATGTGCAATGACTCATGAGTGACATGTATGAAGGAATTATGAACGGTGGCTTTGCCACAAATACAATGCCAACTACATGATCATGCAAAGCAATATGACAATGATGGAGCGTGTAATAATAAACTGAACGGTGGTAAGTTGCATGGCAATATATCTCGGAGTGGCTATGGAATTGCCATGGTAGGTAGGTATGGTGGCTGTTTTGAGGAAGGTATATGGTGGGTGTATGATACCGTGAAAGGTTCGCGGTATTAGAGAGGCTAGCAATTAATGGTGGAAGGGTGAGAGTGCGTATAATCCATGGACTCAACATTAGTCATAAAGAACTCACATACTTATTGCAAAAATCTATTAGTTATCGAAACAAAGTACTACGCGCATGCTCCTAGGGGGATAGATTGGTAGGAAAAGACCATCGCTCGTCCCCGACCGCCACTCATAAGTAGTACAATAAATAAATAAATCATGCTCCGACTTCATCACATAACGGTTCACCATACGTGCATGCTACGGGAATCACAAACTTCAACACAAGTATCTCTAAAATTCACAACTACTCAACTAGCATGACTCTAATATCACCATCTTCATATCTCAAAACAATCGTAAGGAATCAAACTTCTCATAGTATTCAATGCACTTTATATGAAAGTTTTTATTATATCCCTCTTGGATGCCCATTATATTAGGACTAAATTCATAACCAAAGAAAATTACCATGATGTTTAAGACTCTCAAAATAATATAAGTGAAGCATGAGAGTTCATCTATTTCTTCAAAATAAAACCACAATCATGCTCTAAAAGATATAAGTGAAGCACTAGAGCAAATGACAAACTACTCCGAAAGATATAAGTGAAGATCAATGAGTAGCGAATAATTATGCAACTAAGTGAAGACCCTCTCTCATTTAAGAATTTCAGATCTTGGTATTTTATTCAAACAGAAAGCAAAACAAAAGAAAATAAAATGACGCTCCAAGCAAAACACATATCATGTGGTGAATAAAAATATAGCTCCAAGTAAAGTTACCGATGAACGAAGACGAAAGAGGGGATGCCATCCGGGGAATCCCCAAGCTTAGGCTCTTGGTTGTCCTTGTATATTACCTTAGGGTGCCTTGGGAATCCCCAATCTTAGGCTCTTGTCACTCCTTATTCCATAGTCCATCGAATCTTTACCCAAAACTTGAAAACTTCACAACACAAAACTTAACAGAAAATCTCGTGAGCTCCATTAGCGAAAGAAAACAAAACACCACTTCAAGGTACTGTAATAAACTCATTCTTTATTTGTATTGGTGTTTAATCTACTGTATTCCAACTTCTCTATGGTTTATAAACTATTTTACTAGCCATAGATTCATCAAAATAAGCAAACAACACACGAAAACAGAATCTGTCAAAAACAGAACAGTCTGTAGTAATCTGTAACTAACGCAAACTTCTGGAACTCAAAAATTCTACCAAAATAGAAAGACATAGATACTTTGATTATTTATATTCTGCAATTGGAATCAATATTTTATCACGTTCTGGTAATTTTAAACAATTGTTTTCGTGAACAGAAAGTTTCTGGAATTTTCAGCAAGATCAAATAACTATTATCCAAGAAGATCCTATAGGTTTAACTTGGCACAAACACTAATTAAAACACAAAACCACATCTAAACAGAGGCTATATGGATTATTTATTCCTAAACAGAACCAAAAAGCAAGAAACTAAAATAAAATTGGGTTGCCTCCCAGCAAGCGCTAACGTTTAATGCCCCTAGCTAGGCTTGATGATTTCAATGATGCTAACATAAAAGATAAGAATTGAAACATAAAGAGAGCATCATGAAGAATATGACTAGCACATTTAACTCTAACCCACTTCCTATGCATAGGGATTTTGTGAGCAAACAACTTATGGGAACAACAATCAACTAGCATAGGAAGGCAAAACAAGCATAACTTCGAAACTTTAAGCACATAGAGAGGAAACTTGATATTATTGCAATTCCTACAAGCATATATTCCTCCCTCATAATAATTTTCAGTAGCATCATGAATGAATTCAACAACATAACCAGCACCTAAAGCATTCTTTTCATGATCTACTTGCATAGAAATTTTACTACTCTCCACATAAGCAAATTTATTCTCATTCGGAATAGTGGGGGTATCATAAGAGACTTGAATACTATAAATTGTTTCCACATTAAAAGAGTAATGTTCAGAAAAGTGGTAATCATAATCATGATAAGTTTTATAAATATAATCATCACTACTCTTTATAGCATAAGTGTCATCACAATAATCATCATAAATAGGAGGCATGCTATCATCAAATAAATTTGCTAATCACTTGGGAGGCTAAAAATATCATCTTCATTAAATATAGCATCCCCAAGCTTGGGACAAACATTAATTGAAGCAAATATATTCTCAAAAACATCATCTTCATCAAATATAGCATCCCCAAGCTTGGGCCTTTTGATATCATAAGCATAATCACTATCATCATTAATAGTATGGATAGCACCAGTAGTATAGCAATTATCATCATCACAATGAGTAATAGGAGCAACATCATTTGGGAGGGATACCTTTCTACCTTTGCTCCTACATCTTTTGTTTTTCTTCTTCACATCATGTGTGGGTTTAACCCTATTTTTTGAGCTCCTTATTAATGAGATTGGTTGGATAGAAGACTCCTCCCCGTTACCTAATTCATCATAAGAAATAATAGGAGGATATTGGGAAGTCTCTTCCCTTTCGTTAGTATTCTCTTCATCTTCCATTTGTTTTCTTTTCTTTATGTAATTGGCAATATAAGGATTTTCAATGCAATTCACCGCACAATACATATAAATTTCTTCTAGATCAATTTCGAGGAATTTCTCAAGGTTATATTCTGGAATAAACTTAGTTTGACGTTTCAATTCTTCATAACCCAAAAGCAGGCTAAGTTCATTATGATGTGCAAGGGAAATCAAGTCATCACAATTTTTGGACACGATTCGATCATGAAACAATTTGCATTTGATATCTAAATGACCATGTTCATTGCAAAGTTCACAAGTATGGCTAAGATATTTTAAATTTTCAGAACTAACATTTAGCCTGTCTTGCAACCATTTAGTTTCTAAGTACTTGTGCCTCTTAAAAAATCTATCTTCCCTTTTTGGTATGTATTTTCAAACTCTATGCACTCCACAAAAATCGACATGCTTATAAGAAATATTTTCATCATGACTAGTGCAATCATCATTAGTACCATGGATATTCAAGGAGTTCATACTAACAACATTGCAATCATGCTCATCATTCAAAGATTTAGTGCCAAACATTTTAATGCATTCTTCTTATAATACTTTGGCACAATTTTCCTTTCCATCATACTCACGAAAGATATTAAAAAGATGAAGCGTATGAGACAAACTCAATTCCATTCTTTTGTAGTTTTATTTTATAAACTAAACTAGTGCTAAAACAAGAAATAAAAAGATTCGATTGCAAGATCTAAAGATATACCTTCAAGCACTCACCTCCCGGCAGCGGTGCAGAAAAGAGCTTGATGTCTACTACGCAACCTTCTTCTTGTCGACGTTGTTGGGCCTCCAAGTGCAGAGGTTTGTAGGACAGTAGCAAATTTCCCTCAAGTGGATGACCTAAGGTTTATCAATCCGTGGGAGGTGTAGGATGAAGATGGTCTCTCTCAAACAACCCTGCAACCAAATAACAAAGAGTCTCTTGTGTCGCCAACACACCCAATACAATGGTAAATTGTATAGGTGCACTAGTTCGGCGAAGAGATGCTGATACAAGTGCAATATGGATGGTAGATATAGGTTTTTGTAATCTGAAAATATAAAAACAACAAGGTAACAAGTAATAAAAGTGAGCACAAACGGTATTGCAATGCGTTGAAGCAAGGCCTAGGGTTCATACTTTCATTAGTGCAAGTTCTCTCAACAATAATAACATGATTGGATCATATAACCATCCCTCAACATGCAACAAAGAGTCACTCCAAAGTCACTAATAGCGGAGAACAAACGAAGAGATTATGGTAGGGTACGAAACCACCTCAAACTTATTCTTTCGGATCGATCTATTCAAGAGTCCGTAGTAAAATAAAATAAAGCTATTCTTTCCGTTCGATCTATCATAGGGTTAGGTACTAGAATAACACCTTAAGACACAAATCAACCAAAACCCTAATGTTACCTAGATATTCCAATGTCACCTCAAGTATCCGTGGGTATGATTATACGATATGCATCACACAATCTCAGATTCATCTATTCAAACCAACACAAAGTACTTCAAAGAGTGCCCCAAAGTTTCTACCGGAGAGTCAAGATGAAAACGTGTACCAACCCCTATGCATAGGTTCATGGGCGGAACCCAAGTTGATCACCAAAACATACATCAAGTGGATCACGTGATATCCCATTGTCACCACAGATAAGCACGGCAAGACATACATCAAGTGTTCTCAAATCCTTAAAGACTCAATCCGATAAGATAACTTCAAAGGGAAAACTTAATTCATCACAAGAGAGTAGAGGGGGAGAAACATCATCGGATCCAACTATAATAGCCAAGCTCGCGATACATCAAGATCGTACCACCTCAAGAACACGAGAGAGAGAGAGAGAGAGAGAGAGAGAGAGAGAGAGAACAAGCACATAGCTACTGGTACATACCCTCAGCTCCGAGGGTGAACTACTCCCTCCTCGTCATGGAGAGCGTCGGGATGATGAAGATGGCCAATGGTGAGGGTTCCCCCCTCCAGTAGGGGTGCCGGAACAGGGTGCCAATTGGTTTTTGGTGGCTACAGAGGCTTGCGGCGGCGGAACTCCCGATCTATTCTGTTCCCCGATGGTTTTAGGGTATATTGGTATATATAGGAGGAAGAAATACGTCAGGGGAGCCACGAGGGGCCCACGAGGGTGGAGGGCGCGCCCAGGGGGTGGGCGCGCCCCCCTGCCTCGTGCCTTCCTCGTTGCTTCCCTTACGTACACTCCAAGTCTTCTGGATTGCTTCCGTTCCAAAAATAACTCTGCCGAAGGTTTCATTCCGTTTGGACTCCGCTTGATTTTCCTTTTCTGCGAAACACTGAAACAAGGGAAAAACAGAAACTGGCACTGGGCTCTGGGTTAATAGGTTAGTCCCAAAAATAATATAGAAGTGTTTAATAAAGCCCATAAACATCCAAAACAGATAATATAATAACATGGAACAATAAAAAATTATAGATACGTTGGAGACGTATCACCGTGCAGCTGTCTTCGCCTTCCCAAGGCGTTTGCTAGGGTACTGGAGGTCGACCAGCCGTCGAGGTTGAGGCTTCACATGAAGGGATGTTGCAATGGAGACATGTGGGCGAACACAACGTTCCCCGCCCCTCATGTAATGTTTCTTCGTCGTGGTTGGAAAAGCTTCGCATGCGCCCACTACCGGATGAAGGGGAATGTTCTCCACTTCAAATTAGTGGAGGCTGACCTGCTCCCCATCAAGGTCTTCGGGCGCTCAGGAATCAGGTTAGGGTGCTGCGCTGAGAGCTCGACCGATGACGAAAGCTCCTCCTTGAGCGACAATGACGAGGGAGGAGACCGTGGGAGGACGACGGGTCCGGGTCCGACTAGGCATCCGGGGAACCGTCCTCGGGCTACGCCGGCAGCACCATCATCTGCACCTGGCCTTCTCCCCGGCAGAGCGACTTGCCGGGGGGGGGGGGGGGGGTAGTTCTTCGCAGTGGCTTCCCAAGCCTGCTCCTTGAACTTCTCAGGGCCTTCGCTTCTGGTGGTTGGCGTTGGAAGGCTGGAGAAGACGAAGAAGGCGGGTGGCGGGTCGTCAAGTCGGAGTATGATGGCATCGACGCCTTCGTCTCGTATTGCCGGCCTGCTGCCTCATCTTTCGGCTCCTCTCTCTGCACCATCATCACCAGCCCTCTCTGGATGGGCGCGGGATGTTCGCCTTGGTGTCTTGATCCGCCGTGAGGAGGAGAAGGACAAGAAAGGGATTACGGTCATCTTATCTTTTTTTAGATCTTGAGCCTACGTGCACTTGTCGAATTTAAACCTTTGTAACCCCTTGTTCATGTCTACATTCTGTATGAATTGTACTTGTTTAACCAAGTATTAATGAAGAAAACAGTGTTTGACGGGTTCTTTTGTGCGTGAGCGAGGCTCACAACAAGGAACGAGTCCTTGTTATTTAAGTAAACATCGTCCCCCGGCAACAGGCCTTGCCGTCCTCCCGCTTCATAGCACGACCACACTCACGCCCTTGGCGGAGGTATGGGCAAAGTAGGATTAGGCCCTTCGTGTGTCTCCCTTCCACCGCAACTACAACCAAATTCCAACCCAAAAGGGATTTTGGGTATAGGAAGGAGGGAGCACGGTGGCGTGGGATTGAGCGAAGTTTCGTACGTTCAAGTTTCATCTGGAAGTATGCAACGGGGGATAAAAAGGACTTATTTGAATCTGCTGCTCCCGGCAGCCTTGGCTTGCCGCGGTCGGGGCGTCAGTTCGTCTCCTTTCCCTTAAAAAAGTTCTGCTGAAGGGCCCGTGTAGCCTGCAAACCAAAAAGGACTGGAAGGGACAGAAAGACACACACTCGACCTCTATGCTAGGGGTTAGTTGCCGCTAAGCACTATCAACCCTATCAAAGAGAGAAACTTAACCTTGCATGCATGCTAATTCTCACGGCGCCAGCGCTTCATTTATTCATCTGTTGCTCAGGGTCTGCGCCTGGCTTTGTACAAAGGGTTACATGCCTTGCCGGCGAGGCTTATACAAAAAGTGGTCTGCCGGGGGAGGGGGGGGCGGCAACCGCGCGCTATGGGTAAAACTTGCGAAGATGCTCAATGTTCCAGGAGTTGCTCACTGGAATACCATCTTCATTCTCCGCAGGATCGCAGGCCCGTGACTCAGACACCCGATAAGGGCCTTCCCACTTTGGCGTCAAGTTGTTGGAATTCTTGGCCGATGAACATCTTTGAAGAACAAGGTCGCCTTCCTCAAAGCTTGAGCATGAACCTTGCGGCTATGGTAACGGCGCAAGGCTTCTTTGGTAGCATGCAGCAAGACAAAGCAGCCGGAAGACGATCTTCCTCATCTTGCCGCAACTACTCTTGCTCAAGCTCATCATAAGCGAGCACTCGAGGTGATCCGTATGTGAGTTCTGTGGGGAGAACTGCTTCTGCCCCGTACACGAGGGAGAAGGGTGTCTGACCGGAGGCTCGATTTGGCATTGTTCTGATCAACCAAAGAACCACCGGCAACTCGTCAATCCAGCGTCTTCCGCACTTATGCAGCCTGTCAAAAGTCCTTGTTCTTAGGCCCCGCAACACTTCAACATTTTCCCTTTCCGCTTGGCCGTTGCTTCATGGATGTGCAACAAAAGCAAAACAGACCTTGCTGTCGAGGCTTTGGATGTATTGCATGAAGGTGCGGCTTGTGAACTGTGTGCCGTTGTTGGTGATGACCCTGTTTGGCACACCAAAGCAGCAAACTAGCCCCTTGAAGAACTTGACGGCTGATTGTGCTCTCACCTTTCTCACTTCTTCCACTTCTGCCCACTTTGTGAACTTGTCGATTGCAACATACAAGTACTCAAAGCCCCCGACTGCACGGGGGAAGGGGCCCAATATGTCAAGCCCCCAGACCGAAAATGGCCAGGAAAGAGGGATCGCCTAAAGATCTTGAGCTGGTTGATGGAGTTTCTTTGAATGGAACTGACACGCTTCACACTTGGTTACTAGTGCATTTGCATCTTGGAGTAGTGGGCCAAAAGAAACCCTGCCCGAACGCTTTGCCGTGAGGGCTCTTGACCCTATGTGAGAGCCACATCGCCTCCATGTATCTCTGTCAACAGCTCCACCCGTCCCTCCCGGGAATGCACTTCAATTTCACACCGTTTGGTCTTTTCTGTATAGGACGTCGTCCACAAACTGGTACATGCCAGACCGACGGGCTACTCTTTCCGCTTCTTGCTGTTCCTCAGGGAGTTCCCCTGTTTGGAGGAACTGAACGGTGTGCTGCGCCCATGCTGGAGCCTAAGGCTCAATGGCAAGGACTAGTGGCATGTCTTCTGCCATGGGAGCGGTTGTCTCTAAGGCAAGGGCTTGAGGCCCTGCTGGAGCTTGTTGCTCCCCGACAAGCTTGGCTTCCCCGGCAGCATCCTTGTCGGTGGCTCCTGGGAGCTCAGCGGGAAAGTACTTGCGGGGGCCTGATTTCCTTCGCTTATTCTATTCTACCGATGGTTCAACAGATGGCTGAGTCAATTGGAGCACAAAGGTCCCTAGTTCCATTGGTAACTTGAGGGCATGACGCTTTTGACAGTGTGGTCAACAATGTTGTTCTCTGCTCGAGGAACATTCTCTGCTTGTAGATCGTCAAAACGCTCTTCCAACTTCCTCACTTCATCTACATATAAGCTTCCATCAGCGGGCTCTGATAATCCTTATTCACTTGCTTTACCACGAGTTGCGAATCCCCACAGACTATCAATTTTTTGATCCCAAGGTCTGTCGCGATCCTGAGACCGGGAAGCAGCCCCTCATACTCCATGGTGTTGTTCATCAATCTCTCCTGGGGAAAGTGCATTTGGACTACGTACTTGAGGTGCTCTCCGGTGGGCGCGACAAGCAAAGACACCGCACCGATGCCTTGCAACGAGAAAGCCCCATCAAAGTACATAATCCAGTTGCGGCTTGTTTCCTTACCAGGGAGAGTGGTCTCTTGAATTTCTTCGTCAGGCGTCGAGGTCCATTCTGTAATGAACTCTGCCAAGACTCTGGTCTGGATCATCGAAGTGCTTTCAAACCTGAGACCAAAGCTTGACAGTTCCAACGCCCATTCCACTGTCCTTCCGGTTGCATCTGGGTTGTGCAAGATCCATTGCAACAGAAGGCAAGTGACGACGGTGATTTCATGTGCTTGAAAATAATGACGCAACTTCCTCAAGGCCATAAGGAGGTCAAGAGCAACCGCACACCAGAGTATCTTGATCTAGCCCCCTTCAAGAGGGAGCTGACAAAGTAAACTGGGTGCTGCATCATCTTCTTCCTCCGTACCACCTTATTTGCTTGTGCAGATCCTGCCTCACCGGCGCCAGACTCTGTTGGGGCTCGTGCCTTGCTGATTCCAGGCTCTGCCGGCGGTCCTGCCTTGCCGGCACCAGACCCTGCCGGGAGGGGCTCTGCCTCGTCATCCGATAGTTTTGCCACTGCTACCGCCTCTTCGTCAACCTCCCTCTGCGCCACTAGCGCAGCACTAACCACTTGATTCGTTGCCGCTAGATATAGCAGCAACGACTCTTGTGGTTTAGGCGCAACTAGTATTGGCATAGAGGAGAGGTACTTCTTCAAATCCTGCGGTGCTGCCTCGGCCTCTGGGGTCCATTTCATGGGCCCTGCATTTTTGAAAATCTTGAAAAAGGGGAGGGCGCGCTCAGCTGACTTGGAGATGAACCTACTCAAAGCAGCAACGCAACCAGCAAGCCGACGCACATCTTTGACTCGCATTGGTGCCTCAATCTGCTCAGTTGCCTTGATCTTGTCGGGGTTTCGCCTCGATCCCCCGTTGAGACACAAAGAACCCGAGAAGTTTGCCGGACGGGACACCAAACACACACTTCTTAGGGTTGAGGTTGATCTTGCGCAAATTTGCAAATGTTTCTTCCAAATCTTGCACCAGTGTTGCCACATCCTTGGTTTTGACCACTATGTCATCCATGTAAGCCTCCATATTTCTATGGAGCTGGGGCTCAAAACCACTCTGAACCGCTCTTGCAAACATCGAACCAGCACTTTTCAACCCGAAAGGCATTCGTATAGAACAATACGTACCACGTGGGGTGATGAAGGCGGTCTTCTCTTCGTCTTCCTTCGTCATAAAGATATGGTGGTATCCTGAATAGGCGTCAAGGAACGACAACAGGTCGCACCCGGCAGTGGAGTCCACGATCTAGTCAATGCACGGCAAAGGGAAAGGATCCTTTGGGCAGGTTTATTGATATCTGTATAATCAATGCACAACCTCCATTTCCCATTTGCCTTGCGCACTACGAATGCATTAGCCAACCATGTTGGGTGGAGCACTCCTCTGACCAAACCTGCCACTTCCAACTTCCTAATCTCCTCGATGATGAACTCTGCCGCTCCAAAGCTTGCTTCCTGACCTTCTGCTTGACGGGCGCAAGATGAGGACAGACAGCAAGGTGGTGCTCAATCACCTCCCTGGGAATGCCGGGGATGTCAGATGCGTGCCATGCAAACACATCGACATTTGCCCGCAGGAAGGTGACGAGCGCGCTTTCCTATTTGCTGTCAAGGGTGGAGCTTATAGTGAAAGCTCCTCTTGTGCCGTCCTCCTTAACGGTAACCTTCTTGGTCTCTGGTGGTGCAGCCTTGGATTTCTTGCTCTTGCCGGTGTAGCTCTCTGGCATGTCCTCGATGGGAACGCAACACTCCGAGGAGGCGCGTTCGCCGGAGTGGGTGCAAGAGGCTCTGCCGGAGCCAGAATCCTTGCCGGCAATTGGGGTCTTGCTGGTCTTCTTCCCCTTCGGGGCTCCAGTGGCAGGAGCAAGTGCCTTGGCGGCAGGTGCCACCACTGCCTCCCGGTAGATCTGGTCGGCGTAGATGAGCGCATCCTTCTTGTCGGAGCCGATAATGATGATGCTCATCGGGTCGAGCATCTTCAGTGTGTTGTAGGCGTAGTGTGACGCTGCCATAAACTTGGTCAGTGCTAGACGGCCAAGGATCCCATTATATGGCAACGGGATCTTGGCTACATTAAAAACAATCTTTTCTGTCCTATATTTCAGCTCGCCACCAAGTAACTGTTAGTATGATCTTGCCCTTGGGCTGGCTTCTCCCTGGGTTGACCCTTTGAAACGTGCCCGTCTCTTCGAGGTCTCCATCAGGGATTTGTAACCTCTTGATCACCTTGGGTGAGATTGAGTTCAGACCGGCCCCACCGTCAACTAACATTTTCGTCACCTTGAGGTTGCGAATTGTTGGCGGAACCAACAATGGCAAGCACCCGACCGCTGTTGTGCGATCAGGGTGATCCTCGGCGTCGAAGATGATAGGCGTGCTGGACTATTTCAGTGGCTTCTGAGCATCGATCGATGGCTCTGTCGCATTGATCTCGCGTGCCCACTGTTTAAGTTGGCGGTGAGAAGAATGCAACGAGGTGCCACCACCGATGCACATGGCCTCCGTGGACTTTTGGAACTCTTGGTCGCTGGAGTCGTCGTCCTCTTCTTGGTCATCATCCCCCTCCTTCTTGTCGCAGCCTTGAGCAAGCCTCTCTTGTTGCTTTTCCTTGCCGCGGTGCCCTCCTCGGCCACCGTGCTTCTTGCCGGACACCTCAGCACCATCCTGGCCCTTTTCCTTATCCCGTCTTTCATACTCAGCCTTCTGCCTCTCCACAAGCTGCTCAACTTGCCAACAGTTTTCGAGGTCGTTGGCCTTGGTGCGATGGATCTTGCAATATTGCCTGTCGGAGCCCTCCACTTGTCGGCAGCCGCCAAGTCCTGTCAGGCGGCACACCTGGTAACTTCCTTGCCGGGGTTGTCAACCTTGGCCTTCTTGGCGTTGCCGGGGTTGCCGGATTCCACGACGGCAAGCACGGTCTTGCCCCTGAGCTTTCTATTGCGCCGTCGACCCTTCTTTGCCGGGGCGGCGGCGTCTTTGTCTCCAGAGTCGCTTCTCGTGTCGGCATCTTCGCGGGGGTACTTACTTCCTTCTTCAGCCCGAGCACATTTGTCGGCCAAAACATACGGTTCGGCAACATCCCTAACCTTGTTCATGGCCAGCTCTTCACGCATCTTGCGGTTGCGCATGTTCCGATGAAACGCACTGATGACAGCGGCAGGATGAACATCTGGGATGTTGTACTGTACGCGGCTGAATCTCTATATGTATTTGTGCAAGGTTCCGCCATCCTTCTGGGGGATGAGATGCAAATCACTTGCCAGGCCAGGATCTTGATGGACTCCAGTAAAGGCGCCAACAAAATCGTGGCACAGGTCCGACCAAGAGGAGATGGAATCGATCGGAAGGTGCATCAACCACGACCTGACGTTGGGTTTGAGCACCAACGGGAAGTAGTTGGCGAGCACCTTGCCGTCCCGAGCCCCAGCAGCTTGCATCGCGGTGGTGTAAACGCTCAGGAACTTGGACGGATGCGTCTTGCCATCATACTTTCTCCGGGACCTCTGGCTTAAATGTGCGGGTATTGGGCCACTGGAACTGCCGCAGCCTACGGGTAAAAGTTGGACAACCCACCTCGTAAGGTAGGTCACCAGAATCCCCCGGCGCAGGCCTGTACGCAGTGGACCCCGCATGCTGTAAGATTGATGGCGCGCGTCTCGTCGCCGCTCGATGGTGGTTCGAGCGTCCTCTTTAACCTGCTCTCGAAGAACTTGACGTTGGTCGCGGCGAGATCGTTGATCGGACGAAGCCGTGGATCCATCACCACGGACATCGGCCCGCCGAGTTGGCGACCGTTGTTCTCGTGGGGGAGGGGAGTGCACCGTGGTTGCGGCACCACCGGGCCTCCCGCCATCGGTAAGCGCCAGCCCGGTGGAGCGACACTGCGAGGGGCCTCCCTCCTGGGATTGATCCCTATTGGCATGGCCAATAAGGCTCTGGATAGCAGCCCTCCACTCTTCTTGCCTCTCCGCAGCAGGAGGGAAGTCGAGGAGTAGCTGCACCCGCGCTAATGCTTCGCCGGGCGTGGCGGCAGCAACAAGCGCGAGGAACGGGAGGAGCTGGGACTTCTAACTATGTTAGAAGGAGCGCCGTCACGGTTCCGTGGCCGTGCGCCATCTTGACCAGCGTCTTGCCGTGCATGTTGGCCCTGCGCATCTCGAGATTGATGCAGATGGCTCTTCCCGTGGCGGCGCCCGGGGTCACCAACGTCGCGGGGCCGCTCGTCGCATGCGACATGGGAGGACCATGGCGCGGGCGCCGGCGGGGGTGTCTTGGAGGTCGGCGCGCCGCCCGTGAAGCGGGGTGAGCTCCGCCGTTAGACGGCGTGGCGCGACTCATCGTCTTGGGCGCGAAACGATGCCGCTTCGCTGGCTTGATTTGCGAAGTGTCGTGGGTGGTCGTGATCCGCACCTCTCGCCACCATCGCGACTACCCGTCACCCGTCTGCGTGCAGTACGGGCGGGTGGGCCCCAGAGGAAATGATCGCCGTGATCGCCTTCTTCTTGGGAGCCATAGCGATCAAGGAAATGATGCGCTAACTGCTAGATCGGGTTTGCAGAACTCCTCTACCCCTACCTGGCGCGCCAAAGATGCCGGGGAAACGACACCTACTGGACTACACAGATCCCTTCTATGTTTTGGCAGGGAAGAGGGGTAGAGCAAATAGCGGATCTAGCGGTCGACACGACGGATCTTTACCCAGGTTCGAGCCGCTCGGAAGCGTAAAACCCTAGTCCTGCTTGAGTGTATATTTGTGTTCTTGAGCTTTGACTACAAAAACAAACAAGAAACAAAAAATAAAATAAATCACTCAGAAGCTTCTAAAACCAATCTATATCGGTCCATGGAATCTCCCTAAAATTGCTTATACAAAACTACATGAAAACACATTATTAGGCCGGCCCAATCACAACCTGACGAAAACCCTTGAAAGGAGACAATGTTTTAGCTTGCAATAGGTGAGATATATAGCACTGGTGGAGTGGCCATCCCACCTTGGATCGCCATAATTTGTGGACTCAAAATCTAGGCAACGAGCCTCCATATTTAGAAGTTGTAGGGCTTTGTTTTGGAGCACGCTTCATTACTAACCGCTTGCGCGAGAGGAATTGTTTTACCTTCCAAGACCACTATCTAGTATCCATCTCAAAATATCAAGTTTGCAAAAGAAAAAAGTAACGTAATAAGCAAGATGACATAATGTAGACTGGAAGAAAACTAGCAATAAGATCAAACCCCGTCGTTTGTCAGTGGGATATAGATAAGATCGTAAGATTGAACCCACTACTATGCACCACTCCCTCTGAAGATCTACCAATCAATCGTCAATCTTTTCCAAAGAAGACAAACAAATTGGAAAGCATACATAACTACTTAATTATACAGCGTAAGAAATTTGAAAAGATTCAAATAGATTCAATGAACAGTGTGATCATAAACTCACAATTCATCATGCCCCAACAAACACACCGCAAAGTTTCATCGGATTAATCCTAATCCCACAAGGAAGAAGGGGAACATGGTATTGACCATCCTAAAGAGAGCACCATCGAGCTACTACTATGGACCCGTAGGTCCTGAAGGAACTACTCAAACATGGTCATTGAGGCAACAAGGTTGATGAAGAGGCCTCCGACAATGGCTTGCCCCTCTAGCAAGGCTCCGGACAAGGCCTCCAGATGGGATCTCTTCGGAACAGAGGCTTGCGTCGGTGATAAATTTCTTCTGGAGGAACGATGGATGGTTTGAGCATTTATAGGGAATTATGACGGTGGAATAAGGTCAAGGAGGTAACCAGGGGGCCACAAGATCAGGTGGTGTGGAGACCCCCCTGGTTGCGCCACTAGGCCTTGTGGATGACTTGTGGGTCCCCTCGACGTTTCCCGAAGCTTCCAAAGATTTTTGTTGCCCCCAAAAATCGTGTAAGATCGACAGCGTGTTACGACCTCCGTAGATATTGATTTCCTCTGAAACCAAAAACAAGTTGAAAGCAGGAACCGTCTCGGGTACTAAATTAATAGGTTAGTCCATAAAATGATATAAATTATTATAAAAAGCATATAGAAATGAAAATAATGGCATTGTGAAGGAAATATGCCCTAGAGGCAATAATACAGTTTTATATATATTTCATTATATCATGATATATGTTTATTATTCATGCTAGTATTGTATTAACCGTAAACTTGATAAATGTGTGAATACTTTGACAAAACAGAGTGTCCCTAGTATGCCTAGGGAGATGGTGGCCTTGATTGCACGGGAGGCCGTCTTGGCGTGAGTGTTAATGGTCGGTTCTTTGGCTTCATGGGCTTTTATGGGCTGTCCATTTGTGCCATTTTTTTTCTAGTTGTCCACCAACGCCATTTGGTCTTTTTTTCATGGCGGCATATGTGGGACTAGTGGGACCCAACGCCACTTACATCCTGACACACAACACGTCATTATCGTAGTCAATGTATGCGTCGAAGCCAAAGAACTTTGCTGTTATCAAATTTGTCTAGAGGGCATTATGACGGGGCAGAAGTGGAATCTTATGCAATGCTTACATTATATTCCACCAAAGAGACTTATATGGCATCAATGTACATACCTCTCTACATGTAATGAATTTCCAATGAAAGCACAATCGGCTTGATTTCACTTCGATCATTAATACCAACAACTATAGTGCAAAAAAGAGGAAGTTTATTTCTTTGTACAACCACACTTGAAATAGGCTGATTTGAACCATAGTAGCACAACCTTGCCAGGCATCTACATGAACCAAAGTAGAACATCACAAAGGTCAACTGAAATAGAAATCAGAGAGAGATTGAATTTGTTGATAGGGTTTTCTTGAAGGGTGCACATGTGAACATACAACAGTGGTGGCGCTGAAGAATTTGCAGAGGTGGACGGAAGGTAAACGTACTGGTTATTGACGGCCAGAAAGCACTGAAGTCGGCCGGTGCTGGTCGAAGAAAACAACGCTCCCATGTGGCAGCGCCCAACCACGTGGCGTACCCCAGCCTGCGGCAAGCCGTTGCCCTCCACTGTGCAGGAAGCAATGGCGGGGCACCCCTCGGTGTGTGGTGCGGCGACGGTACATGATGGAGCATATCCGGTCTCGGCACTAAGCCCAGAGGCAGCACTTTCTGCGCAGCGTCCGTGGCTGTCGGCCTGGGCTGGAACCCTTCCTCTAGGCCAAGCTCGATCCGAGGGGGGAAGAGGAGTGGGGGAACAGGGAGAGAGCCGCAGAGGGAGAGGAGATGGTTCCCCATGGTGTGGTCACTGGACTCGTGGAGGCATTAACAGTGGCATCGAAGCAAGGGAAGGGGAGATGATGGAGGGAGATGAGGCCAGTGGCGGCGGTGCACGAGGGAACAAGTGCGGGGTGTGGGGTGATTTTCTAGATGTGTGTGTGTCAATTTTTTAAATAGGGGGGCTATGGAAAATAGTAGCGGACCTTCAAATCAGCTATAGCGGAGCTATATCGAACAATAGCGGGCTATTTGTGTCAGGACCCCGATTCCAAGTCACATCGATCTAGCTGGTAACACCTCATATCATTTTGGCGGCCTCACGCACGGTATTCCCAGGTGTCGCCTTACCATGGCCCGGAACCATTGGCGCCTTTTGGCTCACGTATATGATAGTGTCGCTAGCATCCATATGACAGAGAACCCGGGCCGACATGGCTAGTCGTGAACCCAAAGCGGCACTAACCCATGGGGACAGGCATACATGAATCAACTTCGAGCATGTCGGTCAGCAACGTGTGAATCCGGGCTGTAGCACTGGGCTAACAGGACTCCGGGAACCCGGGCTGTAGCAGGCTAGGCAGGACTCCGGATGTCACCGCGTGACATTTCCCCGAAGGGACAGACACAGGAACGAAGTGAAACACATGCCGGCCAGTCAAACGTCACGAGCGGTAATCTTTGGGCTAACAGGACTCCGGTGAACCAGGCTGTAGGGGACTACTATGGCTCAAGGAAGCACTAGACTACATTTCCCCATAAGAGAGGCTGTCAAGGATAAACAACTAGATTGTCAGATCCCACACATACCAAGCATTTCAATCATACACACAATATGCTCGATATGTGTAAATACAACATGGCATCACAACATAACTTTACAACTCAAGTATTTATTCATTAGGCTCCGAGGAGCGAGATATTACAAACATGGGTCTCTCGACCCAGCATTCAGAGCATACAAGTCAAACACATGAGCTTAACATGTCTGAGTACAGAAAACTATAAATGAAAAAGGCTGAGAAGCCTGACTATCTACCAGATCCTGCCGAGGCACAAGATCGTAGCTGAGGTAACAAGCTAAACGTCGAAGTCCACGTGGAACTACTAGCGAGACTGAATTCTCTCTGCAAAAACATAAATTAAGCAAACGTGAGTACAAATGTACCCAGCAAGACTTACATCAGAACTATCTACATATGCATCGGTATCAACAAAGGGGTGGTGGAGTTTAACTGCAACAAGCCAGCTTTGACTCGGTGGCTATCACGAACTACGATTGCAAGTAACTCTTTTGAGGTGGCGCTACGAGTCCACATATTCACCATATCGATACACCACTATGGATCCGCTCCCGTCTCCCTACGAGAACGCCATCCATAGCACTCACGCTTATCTTGCGCATTTTAGAGTATCCACTTTCACTTGTCTATGAACTGTAGGCAACCCAGAAGTCCTTTACCGCGGACACGACTATTCGAATAGATGATGTTAACCCTGCAGGGGTGTACTTCTTCACAAGCTCTCACCACTTACCGCCGTTTACACGACATGTACTCGGCAACCTTCAAGCGGAAGCCCAACGAGGGTGTCGGCCATGACCTGACTAACCACACAAGTCTCTAGTCCAGGTTTATCGCCTATTCGGGTTCCATCCGCGAGGAGATCCGGCCGGAGTTTCGCTCACAGCCCCAAACGATGTGTGCAGGGTTCCCGAGACACCAAACGGGCGCCCGGTACACCGTGCCACGGTGTATCTACCGCATCATAGCCCACCCCTAGGGTCAGCGCTACACACGGCCTCCAACACATATCCTACAAACACCGTAAACTAGTTGCAACTCCCGGATGCAGAGGCAAGGGCAGTTAATAAGTCGAGAGGGTCCATTGGTTTCGGGCCCAATGCGTGGTAGTAGCTGTTTCATGGATCACAAACACGTAACTCAGTTCACGAGGACGGCTGCAATGAGACAACCCACCATGTACTCCTACATGGCCTCTCACCGCTACCTTTACCAAATCGTGTTCACACACTTAGCTCTCAACAAGAGGGACATGTTTACACACCTCCGATTCATCCCCGATGAATCAGACCTGACACAACTCTAAGCATTAGCGAGCACGACAAACAAGCATGAATGAGTAGGCACAATGTGGCTCAAACAACTCCTACTCATGCTAGTGGGTTTCATCTATTTACCGTGGAATGACAGGTCATGCAGAGGATAAAGGGGTTCAGCTACCGCAGCAAATATGAGATGAATCGTTGTTGTCCTAATGCGAAGAGAGAGCAGGAGCGAGAGAGTGGGATTGTATCGGAATGAACACGGGGGTTTTGCTTGCCTGGCACTTCTGAAGATAATATAGTTCTTCATCGGTGTCATCGAACTCATCGTCGAATCACGTCTATCGAAAGGGAACAACCACCGACAAATAAGAAGAAACACAATCATTGCCAATGCAATAAAATGATGCATGAATGTGACATGGCAATATGCTATTGATTGGCCTAATGCAGCTAGCAACAGGTTAAATGGAGTTGGTTTGAACACTAGGTTCAATTTCAAACTCCATATGTGCTTTCTTAAATGCCATTTAATTTAAATGTCCTAAACAGCAACTTTAGGTTGTTCCAACAGGCATGAAAATGGTACAGATGGATAGATTGGATTTTTGTGATCATTTTTCATATATAAATTATTTCATGTGGAGTTACGGTTGATTTTCTATGATTTTTAGAAGTTTTGGCTAATTTCTGGAATTTCCTGTATAAGAATAAATCCAGAAAAAGGGCATTACTGCGTCAGCCTGACATCATCATGATGTCAGCAGGTCAACGGGCAGGACCGGGTCAAAGCTGACCAGTGGGTCCCGCATGTCAAGAGGTTATTTAAACTAACTAAATTTAGTTAGTGTTAACCTAAGTTAATTAGCGAGAGGCCCCACTTGTCATAGACTTAGGGGAAGTCAACTGGGCCCACCAGTCAAGTCAACGAGGTCAAACTCACGGACTTGGTCCACGGCTCGTCGCCGGTGAAGCCGAGATGGCGGAGGGGTCGGAATTTGCCCACAGTCGACCAAATCGACCGCGGTTTGGTCCCTCTGGCGTGGCGGGGCTCAAGCGCATCTAGTAGGCCAAGCTGGGATGAGCTGGGGTTGTATGAGTCGACGGCGGCGATCACGAATGCGGCGGCCAGAGTTCGGATATTGGCGGTTTCGGTGTTGCGAAGCACGGCAGGAGCAGCTGGATGGGGTTTTGGGCTTCGGCGTTGCGGCGAAACGCGGCTATGTGCTCGGTTGCAGCTCTATGTGACAGTGGCCACGGCGGTGACATGGCCGGCGGAGCCGAGCTCTCGGGCTCGATGGGAACGGCAGCTAGAGAGGGAAATAGAGCACGGGGAGAAGGGGGAAAGGCGGCGAAGCTCACATGGATTCCAATGGAGGATCAGCGAGCTCGGGAGGCACCGTGGACGACGGATGGCCGCCGGCGATCTCGGTTGCCCGAGGTGGAAGACGACCGCGGTGACGACGTTCGGTGGCCTTTGGAGTCGCGTGAGTCAACAGGGAGGCGTAAGCGACGGTGGCGGAGCTCCTAGGCATGTCGGAGAGGCGAGGGGGAGGCGGTGGCCGCGGTGGTGCACGCGTCGGGCGGGCGCTGCTCGGTGGTGCGAGGGAGAGAGCCAGAGGAGGGAGGAGGTCCAGCGAGAGAGGGGAGAGGTGCACAGGGTCCGGGGGTGTCGTGGCGTTCACAGGCCGAGAAGCGGGCTGGAAGCGAGGAGGTGGCACGGCATGGTAACCACAGGCGGGCACGCGCCCTGCCCTCTTGGCGTGAGGAGGAAGGTGACAGAGAGTTTGCAGTGGTGGGCTGGGCCAGTTGGCTGGGCTGCCACTGGGCCTGCCAGTGGTCCGCGTGGTGAGGCTGTGTAAAAGGATTTTCATTTGTTTCTGTTTTATTTTTATTTCTGTAGGTTTGTTGCATTTCCAAAAATACCTAGGCAACTCCAAAAATCACCAAACTGCACATGGCCACTACTTGGAATATATCCAGCGTGGAACATTTTAGTGCAGGGTTATTTGAGCATTTGAAATATTTTATATAATTTAAATGCCCAAACTCAAATAACTAAAGATTTAATCCAGTGACCTTAGAGTGACCTAAAAATTTGTGCATCACTTTTGACAGTGGTTTAAGACCAAGGCAGATGTGATGAACATTTTAGAAGGGCATTTCAGGTTCATTGAAAATGTTTTTATGTTGAAGCTATTTGATTTGATCTGGTGCTAGGGTTTGATCAATCCCCATTTCAAATTCAAAAGAATTTAAACATGATGCAGCACTCTAATGCAAGCACTAAGCATTACCAGAACTAGGGATGTGACAATTTGTGAAGGCGACCATTTAGCGGCACCCTGCTGAAAAGACTATAGCGGGCTATAACGGAGCTATAGCTAGCTATTTAAAACTATGGTGTGTGTGTGTGTGAGAGAGAGAGAGAGAGATGGGCGTGATGGAGATTTTTCTTGATGAGACAAAGCAGTAAGTCCAGAAAACTTGATGTCTAGCGGGAGGTAAAAACTGTATCAACCTAGTGCTGTAGAAAAACAGTTGTCGATCTCTCTTTGATCGAAGCCCTCCCAAACAGTTATGAAATATGAAAACCTTCACCCTTTAGTGTTTTTATTTATTCCTATTCCTATGTGGGGTTAGTCCCTATCATACACGTTTCATAGGAAAATAAACATGAGCCTAGACTCAATGAAATGATGTAAACCAAATGACATCTGTTTTCCTATTCCTACACATAGGATTTAAGATACATATCATCTCATTTCCTATAAGTTTTCTATTCCTATTATAATCCTATTCTATGAATCAAAGTGAGCCTGCTATTGTGGTCACCCCATTGCAGCCAATCTATCCTTGAACGTTGCTTATAAATTATAATAAATCTCTTCATGTTCTGCTTCAAAAAGATCTGAGAGCAACATGGATAATTTCCAAAGCTCTATCGGACTGCAACCTTTTTGATCTTGGTTTTAGAGGACCGACATGGACTTACAATAACAAACAGGAAGGGAGGAGTAATGTGCGTGCCCGTCTGGACAGATTTGTGGCATCACCAGAATGGTCGGACCACTTCAGGAAAGCCTCGGTTGAGCACATATGCTCGTCAAGATCAGATCATCTCCCCATCTATCTCCGAGTGGTTAGTAGAAAGGAGTGGAGGCCGGTGGATAAAAGGAATACGAGCATTTTCAGGTACGAACAGATGTGGGAAAGAGTGGACACTTTGCAGAACACTATTGTGAACGCTTGGAAGCAGAATGGTCCAGCAGGAAACCTTCAAGAGGTTTGTGAGAAAATTCTGCTCCTGCAAGGGGAGCTAAAAGGCTGGGCCGAGAGGGATTTTGGGTCAGTTGTCAAGAAAACAGCTGAGATTCGAAGAAAGCTGAGTAGGTTATGGAATTTAACACCTACGGATCGTGTAAGAAGTGAGGAAATTAAATTGTCAGCCAAGCTGGATGAATTACTCTTGAGAGAGGAACTAATTTGGAGATAAAGGTCAAGAGCCACTTATATTAGAGAAGGGGACAAGAACACCAAGTGGTTCCAACAGAGGGATACATGGAGAAGAAAGAAAAATGCTATCTTGAAGTTGAAAGATAATAGTGGCGCTTGGGTGGAGGATAATAAGAGGGTACAGGAAATGACTTGGCCTTCTACAAGAACTTGTATGAGGCAGAGAAGGAGGTTGACCCAACCGATATCCTGAATCTAATTTCGGAGCGGGTTGACAGTAATATGAATGATCAATTAACAAAACCCTTCACGAGCACAGAAATTGGTGACGCCTTGTTTCAGATCGGGCCCCTCAAAGCTCCGGGTCCCGACGGACTCCCATGTCGTTTCTTCCAGCGGAACTGGGGGGTGCTAAAGGAGGACGTGGTGAGAGGAGTACTTGAGTTCTTTGATAAGGGAGTGCTTCGGAGGGATAAATGACACGATGATAGTCCTCATACCCGTCGAGCTCATCCGGTGAACCAAATGACGAAGTATTTGTGATCTCATATGGAAATCAAAAGTGCCTGGTAAAGTGCGGATTTTCGGTTGGAGAGTGGTGACAAATCGTTAGCCACGAAGGAAAATAAGTGGAAGAGCACGCTTGAACTTGACAACACCTGTTGTATATGTGGGAATGGGCCGAGAATGAGCACCATGCAGTAATCGGTGTACAAAGAGCAGAGCTCTCAAAGTCAAAGAATGAGAGAAGTGTGGAGCTTGCCCATGGAAAACAAGTTCATGTATACAGGAGTGAATTGGCTGCAAACCCTGCTAGATAGATTCAATGAGGAGGACCGGACAAAATTTTTGTTGCTGTTATGGAGAAGCTGGTACTTAAGAGAAGACTGCATACGTAATTGCGGTAGAGAATCGATTGGAAATTCAGAACAGTTTCTTCTAAGGTATGAAGAAGAACCGAGCGGCAACTGATCCTGGTGAGGGGTCTAGCGAGAAGGAGACACTAACAGACGGGAGCTATGGAGAGCGGCTCGTGGCTATGGCCGTGGACAAATGGTCGCCACCGGAATTGGGTATGACCAAAATCAATACGGATGCGGCTTTCCTCGCCGAGACCGGAGAAAGTGCTGCCGGAATAGTTGGCAGAGACCACCAAGGACTTGTTCTCCTATCCATCTTCAGGAACTTGTCGCTATTGTCGAGAATCGTCAAGAGGCCGAAGCCCGTCTTGCTCTCGCGGGATTGAAGGCAATGGTGGCATATTTGATGGTCGACAGCCGGAGTTGGATAACCAAGTTATTGCCAACGGCTGAATGCACCAACCACGACACGCTCCCCTCATTATGGTCTGATCATGGACATCAAACAAGCCATGGCCAGCTTTGCGGCATGCAAAGTTCAGTACGTGAGGCGTGGATGCAATGCTTTCACTACCAGAAAAACTAGGGTTGCCGACGGCCAAATCTATGCCGACGGCCCCCGTCGGCATCTATGGACCTATACCGACGGCCAAGGGTAGGCCGTAGGCGTAGAACAGCCGTCGACATACATCCATCTATGCCGACGGGGGCCGTCGGGACCGCCCGAGGTACGCCTACGGGGCCCGTCGGCATAGGACAGGCCGTCGGCATAGCCCGGGCCCACCTGCCCGGTCAGTGCTGACCATTTGACGGCGTTGATCCTACGCCGACGGGCAGTAACGGCCGCCGTCGACATATCTGTGGTAGAGGTATGCCTACGGCATGGCCGTCGGCATAGGCCCCTCTACCACGTCATCGATCCGTGTGCCACGCCACGTCATCGATCCGTGGGACAACCTTCGTGTGTGCATAGATATGCCGACGGCCTTGCCGTTGGCATACGTTTATTTTACTTAATTTTACTTTGGTTATCTGTGTCAGAGGTATGCCTACGGCACAGCCGTCGGCATAGGCCCCTTCGCCACGTCATCGATCCGTGGGACAACCTCCGTGTGTGCACAGATATGCCGACGGCCTAGCCGCCTAAGATAATGCGGTATTTTACTTTATCTTTTATTTTTACTTGGTTTTGTTATTTTTACATTATTTTAGTTTTTTTTCATAAGATAATTATGCCTTATCTAAAAAACATACCCAATGGTATATCGATTGCCCCGTTATTTAACGCGTCGTTATCGCCATGTCACGAGGGGGAAGCGGTCGACACGGAAGGAATTCTAGTTGGTGGGGGGATTCGGGGTGTAGCATGTCACCGAAACATCGCACGGGTCCCGATGCATATGTGAAAGTGTTCATGCATGAGTAGACGCCCGTCTTGGGGCTCCGGGGTGGGGAGGTCCACTTGTCAAAGCCCGTCCGTGCAAAGTCAAAGGGCTAGATCGCGTGGTCAAACGCTACAGGGTTAGGCGGGACGGGGGCACTAGGGGGGTAGCAATGCCACCGGAGCGTCGCACCGGGCCCTCATACATGCGGGGTGGTGTGGTGGCATGTCCGGAGAGGCGGGACGCAGCGTGTCAAAGTGTGTGCCCCCTCACGGACGGCGCGCCGACACTGGAGGGAAGCGGGCGATGTCGGGTCTACACGGAGGTGATCTTTCCGTGGGTGCGCCCGGTTGTTGCTCCAGAGTGTTCCTATGGGCTGGCCTAACACAACCGGGTGGGGAGGTCCACTGGTCAAAGCCCGTACGTGCAAAGTCAAAGGGCTAGATCGAGTGGTCAAACGCTTCTGAGGTTAAGCGGGGCCAGGGGCACTTTGGGGGTAGCAATGCCACCAGAGGCGTCGACCGGGCCCTCATACATGCGCGAGGTGGTGTGGTGGCATGTCCGAAGAGGCGGGGCGTCTCCGGGCGTGCCCCTCCCCCTCACGTCTGGCGATGACACGGTAGTAGGCGTTCATGGTTGGCCTCTACTACCGTGTCATCGCCAGACGTGAGGGGTGGCCACGCCCGGAGAGCGTCCGCCTCTTCGGACATGCCACCACACCACCCCGCATGTATGAGGGCGCGCGACGCCCGGTGGCATTTCTACCCCCAGTGCCCCCTGCCCCGCCTAACCTCAGAAGCGTTTGACCACGTGATCTAGCCCTTTGACTTTGCACGGACGGGCTTTGACCGATGGACCTCCACCCAGCTTGTGTTAGGTCAGCCCATAGGAATAGTCTGGAGCAACATCCGGGCGGACCCACGGCAAGATCCCTCCGTAGACCCGACGCGTTCGCTTTCCCCTCCGGGGCCACAGGGGAGTAGTAATGCCACGAGCGTCGCACGGGCCCTCATACATGCGGGATGGTGTTGTGGCATGTCGAGGCGACAGCGTGTCCGGTGTGCCCTCACGGACTGCGCCGCCCGGCACACTTTGGAGAAGCAGACGCGTCGGGTCTACACAGAGGGGATCTTTCTGTGGGTATGGCCCGGATGTTGCTCCAGAGTGTTCCTATGGGCTGACCTAACACAACCGGGTGGGGAGGTCCACTGGTCAAAGCCTGTCCGTGCAAAGTCAAAGGCTAGATCGCGTGGTCAAACGCTACAGGGTTAGGCGGGACGGGGGCACTGGGGGGGGTAGCAATGCCACCGGAGCGTCGCACCGGGCCCTCATACATGCGGGGTGGTGTGGTGGCATGTCCGAAGAGGCGGACCGCGTCTCCGGCGTGCCCCCCCCCCCACGTGCAGCGATGACACGGTAGTAGGCGTTCATGCGGTTCTGGCCTCTACTACCGTGTCATCGCCGTACGTGAGGGGGACCACGCCCGGAGACGCGTCCGCCTCTTTGGACATGCCACCACACCACCACACATGTATGAGGGCCTGGTGCGACGCTCCGGTGGCATTGCTACCCCCCAGTGCCCCCGTCCCGCCTAACCCTGTAGCGTTTGACCATGCGATCTAGCCCTTTGACTTTGCACGGACGGGCTTTGACCAGTGGACCTCCCCACCCGGTTGTGTTAGGTCAGCCCATAGGAACACTCTCGAGCAACATCCGGGCCAGACCCACAGCAAGATCCCTCCGTAGACCCGACGTCTGCTTTCTCCAGTGCTGCGGCAGTGGCACCGTCCGTGAGGGGCACACTCGACACGCTGCGTGCCGCTTCTTTGGACATGCCACCACACCACCCGCATGTATGAGGGCCGGTCTGCGACGCCCGGTGGCATTACTACTCCCCGGGGCCCATCTGCCCGTGTATACCTCACGGGCGTGGCTGCCGCCGTGTCCGGGAGGAAGCAACCACGTTGAGCCGACACGGAGGGTATCTTTGGGTGGGTTGGGCGGAATGGTGTTGGGGGTGCAGCTATGGTGCAGGCTACGACAACCATGTGAAAAGGTCCACCGGCCAGACCCAGTCCGTGAAGTCAAAGAGCTAGATCCGTGATGCGTACGTGTTAGGGTTAGACGGAATGAAGTACCGGAGGGTAGCAATGCCGCCAGGTGTTACGGTGGGCCCTCCTATGCTTGTCTTTGGGCGAGGTGGGACTATTTTTTACAGTGTGCTGAGAGTCACACATATGTCGTAACAAAAAAATGCAAAGTATCTATGCCGACGGCTTAGCCGTCGGCATAGCAAGACATGTCCACGGATCGATGGCGTGGCAAAGGCCGAGCCTATGCCGACGGCCAGGCCGTCGGCATAGGGCCGACCTTATCTCCTTGCGGTTCGCCCGCACCACCCATTCGCCATCTCCCCCTTCCTCCCCGACCCACACCCGCGCCGCCGCCCACCACCTCCGCCGCCCGCCCTGAGAACGCGGGGAGTGAGTCGGAGTGGCCGGGAGAGTGTCATGGCAGTAGACCGGTTTTGTCGGAACGCTGTTGGTCCACCCGAATGGGAATGCGAGGCCATGGGTTACATGGTGTGGGTACAGTGTACTAACCTCTGCAGAGTGTATATTAAATCTATCGATAGCCGCGCCCGCGGATAAGGGCCCAGTTCGTGTAGGACACACCATGACTCAACAGTATTAATAATAATGTGCTCAATAACAACCCATGTTCGATGAGGAGATAAGTTGGTTGTGATCGCCGGAATGATCACCGTTTGAGACCAAGTGTTCGTCATTGTTGTGATCGCCGGAATGATCACCGTGGTATCAAGGATATCGAGTTGTTGTATATTCGTGATGTTGTGCGAGAGTCGTGGGTAAAAATCAAGCTCCTTGTGGTCATTTAATGATTACTACGGTATTGTTTATACCAAGCTTGATTTGATCCTGAGATAATCGTGTGATGTCTGAGGTTGGTAAGTGATGCATGTGATGGTTACGTAGTAACCCGAGCAGAATAAATAGTGCATATAGTGTCATCATGTTGCATGCTAGTATCGTCAGATTTATATGCTCATATTGTTCTAGCTGTATCATATTGTTGATGCCATGTTATCCTGAGGACTTCATGATAATTCCTGCTTAACCTGTAATTGCCATGCTGTTGTTTGTCTTGAATGTTTATGGTTATTGTGCGCTTGCAAGTACATCCAATGTACTGACCTGGCGTGTCATGCCAGTTTGCAAGTCGTGCCCAGATTGCTTGCTTGTTTGGTGTTGTTCCTGTGTTCGCGAGCTAGGATAAGCGTTCCAGCCAGAGTCCCTGCGGATTGCAGTCCCTCAACGCCGTTCGTTGTTCCGCTGCCTCAACTTGTTATGCTTCTTGCATAGAGCAACTGAGGATGGCGTAGTGTCGCCGTGCCGATGTTATTCATTGTAATATCGGAGACGTTGTATTCATATTCGTGTATTAATAGAAAGCTGGTTTGTTCTATGCTAAGCAGTGATGTATTCCAGAAGACTTCACCTTGATCTCTGGGCTGAAATACGGGGCGTTCCGGTTTTCTCTGAGTCGGGGTGCCACAGGCTTGGTATCAGAGCAGGTCTGGCTGTAGGATGCGTTAGCCCGCGCTAACGTTAGAAAGCGGTAGTATAGACCCCAGTTGGTTTGTTGCACTGGATTGTTGCATTTGTATGTCGCATAGCATGCATATAGATTATTATTTTGTCGCTAACGGTTGATCTTGTGAGTGTAAGCGGCATCGTTTTCGTTCCACCGCCTACACCCTCCTTCTTAGCATGTCTGCTCTTTGGTGTTCGGCGTCATCTCTGTCCCAGCAGAGTGATGCCCTGGTACACAGAGTTCCAGACACCATTTGCAGGAGTTATGCTCAGGTATCGCGTATATTTTTCCACCACCCACCCATATTATTTTGGTGATAGACTCGTTTCTATCCCGAATCATGCCATCCATCTCGTCCCTCTGGCAACCCTTACTGATCTTGGTTATCAGAAAAGGGCAATGCCAGTGAGCCTTGTTTTTTCACCGCTACCCTACCGGTCATTCTATTCTTTGGGCGATGTACGAATCCCTTTACGTGCGCTTGATGATGATGTGGTCGTGACTTTTGTGTCTTGCTACTTGATCGTCAAGTCCGTCCTCACCTGTGTATCCATCCAGATCCAGCCACTTCCAGCTAGTTCTTGGTGTAGCTTTGGTTACGCCAACTCCTTCCACACATGGATATAATTTTCGTGCACACCGCCACAGCATATTAGACCGTAATACCGGAGTTTCCGCGCAATTTGTGTGCTTAGGTGTGCATACATATTATGGTGTGAGTAGTAGTAATATGTGATGATTGCTTGATTAATTATATTAGTAGTATGCTTGTGTGCTTTTGTTTTAGTCGTTTCTTTTGTTTCTTTCTTTGGGCCTTCGGTGTTACAAATTTTCCCCTATTAAAGTTGCTCGTCAGCCGACACCGGACCCGAAGAGTCAGCAAGAAATGCATATATTTGGAAACTCAGCTAAACAGAATGGAATTGTCAGCAGACTGCAGTGAAATTGGAAATAGCTCGTCTGAATACAAAAGAAATCCTGGATGGAATGTCAGTATAAAGTTTGCATTAACGTGCACTCCTCACAACAGTATGGAATTCTCAGCCGACTGCATTCAGATTGGGGGATATCTGATCATGTTACTGAGTGTCAAGTCTCCCTCAGCGTGCACTCCTCATAGCAGAAATGATCAAATCAGTAAGAAGATAAAATGTGTGCAAGGTTGATAGAATTTTATCAAAGGTATGGCTCAGAAACAAGTTTAATTTTTCGTTGAGGATGATTTTGGAACCCGATGTACCTGGAAGCAAGAAAAAATATGGCATGTACTCAGAAAGGAGGATAGTCCTGCAAAACCCCGTTTCATACAAGAAATCAATAACAAAATTTTAATATGGTTATATATGTGGAAATCGGTCCGCATATCACATTAAGAAGCTTCTACTGTAAGCAACCCAATCTTCCCTCGCAAGATACCCGAGAAGCTTCCAAGGCAAGATTCATCTATCTTCCTCAGTATGATACATGGATGATTTCCCGTACAAGGTATTCTGCCTTCTTCAGTAAGCAACCGCAAAAGCTTCCGGCATAAGGTACTGAGTCTTTCCCCAGCAAAGTCTTTAAGGGGGTAAGCTTCTGAAGCACGATACCCAGTCTTCTTCAGCAAGCTGTCTGATGAAAGTTTCAAGCACAAGCCTGCCAATTTTCCTCAGTAAGACATTGGTACAAGGTAGTACGTTGTGAATTGATAGCATATGGCAGTGAATCCCAAGAATCAGATCCGCAACATTTTGGTCAGAAGCAAGAATCAGTCAGAATACATGTCTGTCTCGGGAATCGGATTCTCATATATATGCGGTGAGCATACCACCAAGATCTTACAAGTCACTCGGATGAGGATGGTTAAGAGAAAAAATGCCAGTATACACCGCAGTGTGACAAAGGATTATGAGGATTGGCGACATCAATGAGCTCAATGCAAGTACCTGTGAACCTGGAAAATGATCTGATGAGCCCTTGTGCCCTTTTTTCTCAAATAGCGACGACACCGCTACGTGCTCTAAGCTGTTTTTAGCTATCCGTGGATGCCGATTTTTATTTCTCTCTTCAATGAATGTCACGAGTTACGAGCTGCTTTTTCGCCGTCTCATTACAACCTGTTGAGTTTCTTTTTGTGACAGTAGCCCTATAGCTGCTTTTTGCTATTTTAGGGAGCTGCCACCTTCTTCTTATCAACCCGGTCTCATGTTCTGAGCTGCTTTTCGGCCGTCCTGAGCCGTGGTTAAGTTATTTTAGTAATGTCCCAGATCTGAGTTGTAAAGACCGTTCTGGTCGCTACTGATTTATTTGCCGATTTCTTGCAAAGGTTCGGATGATCATTTTCCTGCGATCAGAACTTGAGGGGTGTTGAACCTGCCGTTTAATGGGGTACCCTGTCACAATATTGAGGATAAGCTACGATTGCCGAAAAATTGCACCAACAGTACCTATGGTGATACGAAGAAGCAATATGACCCAGCTCTTTCAGCCAAGGATCCAGACCAAGAAAACAATAATGAAGGAGCAAGACCAGTGATGCAGGCGACAATCAAATATCTGGTACGGATCCGATACTCAAGATAGTGGAACCAGTTAAGATGATTCAGAAACTTCCGCGATAAGCCAGAATCTTTCAAGAAAGCGGTTATGACCCAACTCACTGTTTGGAATCCGAAGGACCTGCTTTTAGTGGAGAAACCCAATGCAAGGAGTTAGAGCTTGGGTGTCCACTAGAAAAATCTGATCACCACTTCATGAAAGATCACCCAGTGGAAATCACTCTTGGATTTGTGAGACCGACATATATTTCAGTCGTGAGAATCAATCACTGTCAGCTAAGTCAGCAGATCTAAAAATAAATTGGAGCCTGTATAAGCATGAACAAGCAAGGAAAGATCTGTCAGAATATGGATATATTAAAGCAAACCACCCCAGGGCCAGTTAGATAAAAATTTAGTGGGGACAAAAATAAGAAAAAGGATACCCGAGTTGGAAACGGTTTCCTTAAGTCAGTATCTTCATACCTGTTCCCTGTGCAACCAAATCTCGAGGACGAGATTTCTTGAAGGGGGTAAGGTTTGTGACAGCCTGATTTTTGGCCCTTTCTTTTTTTGCTGAGGTTTTGGCCTGCGATTTCCTTTTTCCGTGTCTATGTGGTCTGGAAACTGAAGAAGATGCCCTCTTCTTTGTTTCCAGAGTGGCTTGTCATTCTCAAATCCTTCCCTAGCCCTGTCATTTTCATCCTAGCCCAAATCCCAATATTCTTTTTATTGGGAATATTCCTTTTCTATTAATGGAATAACTCAAATTGCCCTAGGTTGTGAAGCAGCCTTTACTTCCATCACTCCTAAAATTCCCAAATAATTCTCATAAATTGATTCTGTCATATCTTTATCAAATATGGCAAAATAGTTCATTTTTCATGTTTATCATAATGCTCAAATAATTCATTTCCTATTCTACCCTAAATGGCACATTGTGAAGCAAGTGCTATTTTCCTTTTCCCAATTGACCTCAAATTCCTTGAACACCTTTTCCTGTCCATATCATTGCCACATGCCAAAATGCAACCTCATTTGCCTAATAATTATTAAATTATGATTTTCCAAAGTTTCTATCCAGAAAGAAGATTTGTGAAGGAGGTGCAAGCTAGGCATATCCAAATGAGTTGCCATCTTTCATGATCCCTCATATCATCATATCATAGCCCTCCAACAAAGTAGAGCTCATGCCATGCCTCCATGTGAGCTCATCTTCAATTCTTTGATTCTATCCAAAATTTCAGTTTGTGAAGCAAGTATATTTTATCTTGCTCCATTTTGGCTGCCAATTTTTCTAGGCCTTCTATTATCCATATAACCTACCTCCACCCATTTTGGGCATGGTTCATCAAGCCATTATTCCTCTAGAAGTTTTGCAAGTTTCATCCGGAGGAGATGTTTGTGAAGCAAGTACCAGTTTGGCTTGGCCAATTGGTATGAGACTTTTTTAGCATCTTCATAGGACTAAATGACTCTGCCTTGCCCAATTTGAGCTCAATTTGACACTCCATGTGAGTGCATCATCCTAATCTAGTTTCTGGACCAGTTTATGTGGTTATTAAGCAACTACATTAAATCTTGATCATAATCCTCTCGAAGTTACCAGGGTGAAAGTCCTTCTTACCCTAAACCTACCAGACAACTCCATTGCTTCCATACTCCTTCCTGTTGATCAGCAGTTCTCATCCAAGTTTACTGCAGTAAACTTCAGAGGTTAATTACCATTCAACCGGAGCTCTTTTCACTGAAATACCACCTCAGTTGTAACCTCCCCTGGATGAACTACGCACTAGACAACGTTTGCAAGAGTTTGGCACTTTCTCCTCGCCAGCTCACGCGGTCACCACCTCTCTGGCATGCCATGGCCGCGTCCAGGATGGATTCCTGCTCGGGCCCCTCTCCCTCTCGTCGTCTTCGAGCTCTTGAGCATGTCTCACCGTTTTACCGCGTCATCGCCATCCTCCTGGAGCCATTTCCCTCACCGTCAGCCCCCTCCGTCATACTCTCTCGTGCTTGGCACTGTCACGGGCCGCTTATGTTGTGAAGAGCTTTAATGGCGCCGTGGCCGCTTCTCCCATGTGCCATCGGCCCCTCCTTCCTCAGACACCTCTATAGCTCGTCCGCCTCCCCTCGTCATGTTCCCGTGCATTCGCGTGCTCGCTGAGCCTCGCCAGAGCTTTGGCCGAGCTCGAACGGCGGCACTCGGCCACGACCTCCTCGCCCGGCTATAAATAGTCCTCCCCCGAACCGTTCGAGCACACCACCAGCCTGACAACCCTCCTCTAGTCCTCCCGGGCCTCTTCCTCGAGCTCCAGAGCCTCTCCTCGCTGCCCTATGCCCCCATGGCCGTCGTGTCCACTCTCGGCCTCCTCCTAAATTCGCGGCCACCATAGCCCTACCGTTCCCCTAACCACCAACCTCGGCTTCCACAGACCGCGGCGAACCTCCCTCCTCTCTCTCCACCTTGCCGGAGCACCCATAGGGTCATGCCCCGAGAACGGTCGCCGCTCTGCTGCCTCTCTGTCGCCGTGAGCACCGTCGCTCCTAGTCCTCTCCGGCGCTCTCTTCTCGTCTGGATGGACGCGACACTCCACCCCGAACCGGCCTGTGCTCTCGCCTGAGCCTGGGACCGTCGGAGCTGCCCGCCCCGTCGCCGGTCTCCTCCCTGCCTCCCTCCTCTGTTTTCATAGGGGCGCACCGAGGAGGAGGAAGAAGACATGAGCCAGGCGGGCCCCCTCCTTCCCCCACGCCACTGGCGGCGCCCAGTGCAGTCCTGGTCCATAGCAGCGTTGACCCCAGTGCCGGCGTGGATAAGTGAAGGGCCCCACCGCGGGACCATACGTCGGCCTACCCACGCCTTGGCCCCGCCATCCCACGTGGTTAATTGGAAGCGTACTTTCCAGGAGTACGTTTTCGCCCTCAGAAAGCATATTTCTCTTCTGCTCTAGTCGTAAGTGCGCTTTCCTAGTTTGAAAACATATTCTCTCCTTAGGGCGTATACATTTTCTCACCAGGGGCTGTTTGTAGAGATTCTTTTCTGGATCGGTCCTCGAACCCGTCGGGCTATAACTTTTGCTCGAGACTCTGAGGTGAATCCAACGCCCGCATCTTCGTCTCTTCGAGCCGAACTTTTTGTATCATTTTCACTATGGTTTGACACTATGAAAATGAGCTTTTTCCCTTGCACGTAAATAGCCCCTCCGAGAGAGAACTGTTTCCGGCAAATCTTTCCGTGGCTTCACCGCACTTCTCCCCGGTGCCTTCTTCATCCCCTTGCAAGACACAATACCTACTTGCATGATAGTCATGCAATAGCGATGGCATTAAACTTGAATATTTATTAAATGATTGCTTATTTAAAATATGTTTATCGTTGTTTCGGCAATGCTTCTGGGTTAGTGCTTACTTGCTTGCTATGTTGTTATGCACCTGGTTATCATGCCATGCTAGTTGCTAGTATTACTTTCATATTGCCATGCTTGATAGTAGTACATGTTGGTTTGGTCATGTTCTTCGGTGCATGACTAACGTCGGTTATCGATTACTGTTAATATGCGTTGTTACTTTGCTGTTAGTTGGTTAAGTGTTACTCGGTAATGTTATTGATGAGTTCTTGCATGGTATTTATGGTTGATGCTAGTGGTCATGATATACTATGAGTAGTGTTGCACTTATAGTATTTATGATCGTCATTATGCCATGTTCAGTTGGAGATTATTCATAGTTGATATGGTGGATAGTTATGTTGCATCCCATGCTTATGTTGATATCATGCTCATGCTTTGTATATGCATCATGTTATTTTATCTTGGCTCAGCATATTGCATTCAAGTTCAACCGGATTTAATTGAACTTGAACAACTGTTGGCTGAGTCATGGTGCCACCATATCGAAACTGACCAGTGCAACCACGCTTACCTTTATGGGAAGGTCCTAACTGGGTCTATTGTCGTGCCTCTCGCCGGTGCCTCCAACGAGGGAAGGTTATGGGTGCGCGTTACCCTGATCAGGTAGGCGGACATAACCTTGTGTGCCTGTTGTTGTTATTATGGATCCGGTCCCCGTACGGGACGTTTTGGCCACAACGGTGGTCGTTGTGTCTTTGGTAGACACGGGGCCACCCAGGACTAGCCCAGTGGGGAGTGAGTCGGAGTGGCTGGGAGAGTGTCATGGCAGTAGGTTGGTTTTGTCGGAACGCTGTTGGTCCACCCGAATGGGAATGCGAGGCCATGGGTTCCGTAGTGTGGGTACAGTGTACTAACCTCTGCAGAGTGTATATTAAATCTATCGAGAGTCGCTACGCGGATAAGGGCCAGTGCGTGTCGGTCACACACCGTGAAGTCAACAGATTAATAATAATGTGCTCAATAACAACCCGGTTCGATGAGGAGATAAGTTGGTTGTGATCGCGGAATGATCACCGCTTTGAGACCAAGTGTTGGTCATGGTTGTGATCGCCGGAATGATCACCGTGGTATCAAGGATACCGAGTTGTTGTATATTCGTGATGTTGTGCGAGAATTGTGGGTAAAAATCAAGCTCCTTGTGGTCATTTAATGATTACTACGGTATTGTTTATACCAAGCTTGATTTGATCCTGAGATAATCGTGTGATGTCCGAGGTTGGTAAGTGATTCATGTGATGGTTATGTAGTAACCCAAGCAGAATAAATAGTGCATATAGTGTCATCATGTTGCATGCTAGTATCATCAGATTTATATGCTCATATTGTTCTAGCTGTATCATATTGTTGATGCCATGTTATCCTGAGGACCTCATGATAATTCCTGCTTAACCTGTAATTGCCATGCTGTTGTTTGTCTTTAATGCTTCTGGTTATTGTGATCTTGCAAGTACATTCAATGTAATCGATCTAGCGAGTCATGCCGCTTTGCGTCGTGCCCGGATTGGTTGCTTGTTTGTTGTTGTTCCTGTGTTCGCGAGCTAGGATAAGCGTTCCAGCCAGTCCCTGCGTATTGGAGTCCATCAACGCCGTTCGTTGTTCCGCTGCCAGTAGTTGTTCCGCTGCCTCAACGTGTTATGCCGCTTGCATAGAGCAACTGAGGATGGCGTAGTGTCACCGTGCCGATGTTATTCATTGTAATATCGGAGACCTTGTATTCATATTCGTGTATTAATAGAAAGTTGGTTTGTTCTATGGTAAGCAGTGCCGTATTCCAGAAGACTTCACCTCGATCTCTGCGCTGGAATACAGGGCGTTCCGGTTTTCTCTGAGCCGGGGTGCCACACCTTCCCTCTCTCCCCTCTTGGAAAAGGAAGGGGACTCCAACTATGATCGGGAATCCTAGTTGGACCCCCCTATAGGCGCGCCCCTCCTAGGCCGTCCTCCTCATCCTCCCTCCTTTATATACGTGGCCAAGGGGCACCCCATAACACACAAGATAATCTCTTAGCAGGTAAGCGGTGCCCCTCCATAGTTTTACACCTCGGTCATATCATCGTAGTGCTTAGGCGAAGCCCTGCGCCGGTAACTTCATCATCACCGTCATCACACTGTCGTGCTGACGAAACTCTCACTCGGCCTCAGCTGGATCTAGAGTTCGAGGGACGTCACCGAGCTGAACGTGTGCAGGTCGAGGAGGTGTCGTGCGTCCGGTACTTGATCGATTGGATCACGATGACGTTTGACTACATCAACCGCGTTACTAAACGCTTCCGCTTTCGGTCTATGAGGGTACATGGACACACTCTCCCCGCTCGTTTCTATGCTTCTCCTAGATAGATCTTGCGTGATCGTAGGCAAAATTTTGAAATACTACATTACCCAATAGTGGCATCCGAGCCAGGTCTATGCGTAGATGTTATATGCACGAGTAGAACACAAAGAGTTGTGGACGATAATTGTCATACTGCTTACCAGCATGTCATACTTTGATTCGGCGATATTATTGGATGAAGCGGCCCAGACCGACATTACATGACAGCGATCATGAGACTGGTTCTACCGCCGTGCTTCGCACACAGGTGGCCAGTGGATATCTGTTTTTTCAACTTTAGTTGAATCGAGTGTGACTACGCTCGGTCCTTGTTGAAGGTTAAAACAACACACTTGAGGAAAAATCGTTGTGGTTTTGATGCGTAGGTAAGAACAGTTCTTGCCCGTAGCAGCCATGTAAAACTTGCAACAACAAAGTAGAGCGTGTCTAACTTGTTTTTGCAGGGCTTGTTGTGATGTGATATGGTCAAGAGTGATGATATATAAATTGTTGTATGAGATGATCATGTTTTGGAACGGTTATCGGCAACTGGCAGGAGCCTTATGGTTATTGATTTATTGTATGAAATGCAATCGCCATGTAATTGCTTTACTTTATCACTAAGCGGTAGCGATAGTCGTAGAAGCAATAGTTAGCGAGACGACAACGATGCTTCGATGGAGATCAAGGTATCAAACCGGTGATGATGGTGATCATGACGGTGCTTTGGAGATGGAGATCAAAGGCACAAGATGATGATGGCCATATCATATCACTTATATTGATTGCATGTGATGTTTATCCTTTATGCATCTTATTTTGCTTAGTTCGGCGGTAGCATTATAAGATGATCTCTAACTAAATTTCAAGGTATAAGTGTTCTCCCTGATTATGCACCATTGCGATAGTTCAACGTGCCGAGACACCACGTGATGATCGGGTGTGATAAGCTCTACGTTCACATACAACGGGTGCAAGCCAGTTTTGCACACGCAAAATACTCGGGTTAAACTTGACGAGCCTAGCATATGCAGATATGGCCTCGGAACACTGAGATCGAAAGGTCGATCGTGAATCATATAGTAGATATGATAAACATAGTGATGTTCACCATTGAAAACTACTCCATATCACGTGATGATCGGACATGGTTTAGTTCATTTGGATCACGTGATCACTTAGATGATTAGAGGGATGTCTATCTAAGTGGGAGTTCTTAAGTAATATGATTAATTGAACTTTAATTTATCATGAACTTAGTCCTGATAGTATTTGCATAACTATGTTGTAGATCAATAGCTCACGATGTAGCTCCCTCGCTTATTTTTGTCTGTTCCTAGAGAAAAACTATGTTGAAAGATGATAGTAGCGATGACGTGGACTAGGTCTGTGATCTGAGGATTATCCTCATTGCTGCACAGAAGAATTATGTCCTTGATGCACCGCTAGGTGACAGACCTTTTGCAGGAGCAAATGCAGACGTTATGAACGTTTGGCAAGCTCGGTATGATAACTAATTGATAGTTTAGTGCGCCATGCTTTACGGCTTAGAACCGGGACTTCAAAAACGTTTCGAACGCCACGGAGCATATAAGATGTTCCAAGAGCTAAAATTGCTATTTTAGACTCATACCCTATGAGACCTCTGACAAGTACTTTGCCTACAAAATGGAGGAGAATAGGTCAACCAGTGAGCATGTGCTTAGATTCTCTGAGTACTACAACCGCTTAAATCAAGTGGGAGTTCACTATCACCAAGTTACTGGAACTTCGTGATGAACTATAATATACAAGGGATGACGAAAATGATTCCCGAGCTCTTCGTGATGCTGAAATCGACGAAGGTAGAAATCAAGAAAAGCATCAAATGTTGATGGTTGACAAGACCACTAGTTTTAAGTAAAAGGGTAAGGGAAAGAAAGGGAACTTCAAGAAGAATGGCAAGCAAGTTGCCACTCCCATGAAGAAGCCCAAAGCTAGGCCCAAGCCTGAAATCAGAGTGCTTCATCTGCGAAGGAAATGGTCACTAGACGCGGAACTGCCCCAAATACTTGGCGGATAAGAAGGATGGCAAAGTGAACAAAAGTATATATGATATACATGTTATTGATGTGTACTTTACTAGTGTTCATAGTAGCCCCTGTGCATTTGATACTTGGTTCAATTGCTATGATTAGTAACTCAAACAGGAGTTACAAAATGAACAAAGACTAGTTGAGGGCAAGTTGACGATGTGTGTTGGAAGTGATTCCAAGGTTGATAAGATCACCATCGCACACTCCCTTTACCTTCGGGATTAGTGTTGAACCTAAAATAAATGTTATTTGGTGTTTGCGTTGAGCATAATATGATTGGATCATGTTTATTGCAATACGGTTATTCATTTAAGTCAAAGAATAATTGTTATTCTGTTGACATGAATAAAACCTTCTATGGTCATACACCCAACAAGGTAGTCAGAATCACGACTCATTGCTAGAATCCTCACGACTTCACGACCCTACGAAAGCATGTCGATCCAAGTCCCACTATGAATCCGGATCAGGTAGAGTCCATGTTGAGTCGCGATCCAAATCATAGAATCCAAAGACAAAACTGCGGAATCCGACTATGCTATGGACTATGCCCGATTCTACTAAATTATCTAAGCCACTTGTTTAGTTGTAGTAGAATACTATGCCATCATTCGGACCCTTTTTCACATGCTCATGGCCCTTTATTCCCCTCCCAAGCCCAAACGCTCAGTCGCTGACATCTTTATTTGGCTCTCAGAAACGCTAGATCAAAATGAGGATCAGGCTTGTCGACGGATGGAATTAGCGTAAGAAGGAGGATGCGTCAAGATCAATCGCAGAAGGAGAGAAAAGATCCGTCAAGGTTCAACACCGTGGATTAGCTATACAAGTGATCGACTATTCATGAACTCTTAAATAACCTCCTAAGTAAATTTAATGCACGGAATATTTAAAGGTTCTATATATTTCCTCTCACATGTGTTCCATACATGCAAGCTAGATTGTAGGATAGCCATGAAAAGAAGTGGAATACAACTAGCATTGATGTGTATGTTTTTTCTCTATATTTATTATTAGAACTCTATAGAACCCATATAAATTTTCGGCGTGGATACAAAATATCTTGTTTGAGAAAATCTAGTAGAATCCTCGATTCCACGACTCGATACTACGACTCGATTCTGTCTAAGGAAAATCGATTCGACTCCGAATCCCGACTCTGACTACCTTGACACCCAAGGTGAATGGTTTATTGAATCTCCATCGTAGTGATACACATATTCATAATATTGATGCCAAAAGATGCAAAGTTGATAATGATAGTGCAACATATTTGTGGCATTGTCGTTTAGGTCATATTGGTGTAAAGCGCATGAAGAAACTCCATGCTGATGGGCTTTTGGAATCACTTGATTATGAATCATTTGATGCTTGCGAACCATGCCTCATGGGCAAGATGACTAAGACTCCGTTCTCCAGAACAATGGAGCGAGCAACAGACTTACTGGAAATAATACATACTGATGTATGCGATCCGATGAGTGTTGAGGCTCGCGGTGGGTATCATTTATTTTCTGAGCCTCACAGATGATTTGAGCAGATATGGGTATATCTACTTGATGAAACATAAGTCTGAAATATTTGAAAAGTTCAACGAATTTCAGAGTGAAGTGGAAAATCATTGTAACAAGACAATAAAGTTTCTATGATCTGATCGCGGAGACGAATATTTGAGTTACAAGTTTGGTCTTCATTTGAAACGATGTGGAATAGTTTCGCAACTCACGCCACCTGGAACACCACAGCATAATGTTGTGTCTGAACGTCATAACCTTACTTTATTAGATATGGTGCGATCTATGATGTCTCTTACCGATTTATCACTATCATTTTGGGGTTATGCATAAGAGACAACCGCATTCACGTTAAATAGGGCACCATCTAAATCCATTGAGACGACACCATATGAACTGTGGTTTGGCAAGAAATCTAAGTTGTCATTTCTCAAAGTTTGGGGTTGCGATGCTTATGTGAAAAAGCTTCAACCTGATAAGCTCGAACCCAAATCGGAGAAATGTGTCTTCATAGGATACCCAAAGGGTACACCTTCTATCACAAATACAAAAGCAAGATATTCATTGCTTAGAATGGATCCTTTCTAGAGAAGGAGTTTCTCTCGAAAGAAGTGAGTGGGAGGAAAGTAGAACTTGATGAGGTAATTGTACCTTCTCTCGAGTTGGAAAGTAGTTCATCACACAAATCAGCTCCGGTGATGCCTACACCAATTAGTGAGGAAGCTAATGATGATGATCATGAAACTTCAGATCAAGTTACTACCAAACCTCGTAGGTCAACCAGAGCAAGGTCCGCACCAGAGTGGTACGGCAGTCCTGTTCTGGAGGTCATGTTACTTGACCATGATGAACCTACGAACTATGAGGAAGCGATGATGAGCCCAGATTCCGACAGATGGCTTGAGGCCATGAAATGTGAGATAGAATCCATGTATGAGAACAAAGTGTGGACTTTGGTGGACTTGCCCGATGATCGCCAAGCCATTGAGAATAAATGGATCTTCAAGAGGAAGACGGACGCTGATAGTAGTGTTACTATCTACAAAGCTCGACTTGTCGAAAAGGGTTTTTGACATGTTCAAGATGTTGACTACGATGAGATTTTCTCACTCATATCGATGCATAAAGTATGCCCGAATCATGTTAGCGATTGCCACATTATTTGAAAATCTGACAAATGGATATCAAAATTGCATTCCTTAATGGATTTATTAAAGAAGAGTTGTATATGATACAACCAGAAGGTTTTGTCAATCCTAAAGGTGCTAACAAAATGTGCAAGCTCCAGCGATCCATCTATGGACTGGTGCAAGCATCTTGGAACTGGAATATACGCTTTGATGAGTTGATCAAAGCATATAGTTTTATACAGACTTGCGGTGAAGCTTGTATTTACAAGAAAGTGACTGGGAGCACTACAGCCTTTTTGATAAGTATATCATATTGTTGATTGGAAATGATGTAGAATTTTCTGGAAAGCATAAAGGAGTGTTTGAAAGGAGTTTTTCAAAGAAAGACCTCGGTGAAGCTGCTTACATATTGGGCATCAAGATCTATAGAGATAGATCAAGATGCTTGATAAATTTTTTCAATGAGTACATACCTTGACAAGATTTTTGAAGTAGTTCAAAATAGAATAGTCAAAGAAGGAGTTCTTGCCTGTATTGCAAAGTGTAAAGTTGAGTAAGACTCAAAACTCGACCACGGCAGAAAATAGAAAGAGAATGAAAGTCATTCCCTATGCCTCAGCCATAGGTTCTATAAAGTATGCTATGCTGTGTACCAAACCTATTGTGTACCTTGCCATGAGTTTGGCAAGGGGGTACGATAATGATCCAGGAGTGGATCATTTGACAATGATCAAAATTATCCTTAGAAGACTAAGGAGATATTTCTCGGTTATGGAGGTGACAGAGAGTTCGTCGTAAAGAGTTACGTCGATGCAAACTTTGACACCAATCTGGATGACTCTAAGTCTCGATCTAGATACATATTGAAAGTGGGAGCAATTAGTTAGAGTAGCTCCATGCAGAGTATTGTAGACATAAAGCTTTGCAAAATACATACGAATCTGAATGTTGCAGACCCGTAGACTAAAATTCCTCTCACAAGCAAAACAAGAACATACCTTATTACTATTGGGTGTTAATCACATAGCGTTGTGAACTAGATTATTGACTCTAGTAAACCTTTTTTGAGTATTAGTAACATGGCGATGTGAACTAATCACATTGTGATGTGAACTAGTTGGTGTTAAATCACATGGTGATGCGAACTAGATTATTGACTCTAGTGCAAGTGGGAGACTGAAGGAAATATGCCCTAGAGGCAATAATAAAGTTGTTATTTATATTTCCTTATATCATGATAGATGTTTATTATTCATGCTAGAATTGTGTGAATACATAGACAAAACAAAGTGTCCCTAGTATGCCTCTACTAGACTAGCTCGTTAATCAAAGATGGTTAAGTTTCCTGACCATAGACATGTGTTGTCATTTGATGAACGGGATCACATCATTAGGAGAATGATGTGATGGACAAGACCCATATGTTAGCTTAGCATAATGATCATTTAGTTTTATTGCTATTGCTTTCATCATGACTTATACATGTTCCTCTGACTATGAGATTATGCAACTCCTGAATACTGGAGGAACACCTTGTATGCTATCAAACGTCACAACGTAACTGGGATATAAAGATGCTCTATAGGTGTCTCCAAAGGTGTTTGTTGGGTTGGCATAGGTCGAGATTAGGATTTGTCACTCCGTGTATCAGAGAGGTATCTTTGGGCCCTCTCGTAGTGCACATCACTATAAGCCTTGCAAGCAATGTGACTAATGAGTTAGTTATGGGATGATGCATTATGGAACGAGTAAAGAGTCTTGCCGATAACGAGATTGAACTAGGTATGATGATACCGGCGATCGAATCTCGGGCAAGTAACATACCGATGACAAAGGGAACAACGTATGTTGTTATGCGGTTTGACCGATAAAGATCTTCCTACAATATGTAGAAGCCAATATGAGCATCCAGGTTCCGCTATTGGTTATTGACCGGAGATGTTTCTCGGTCATGTCTACATAGTTCTCGAACCCGTAGGGTCCATGACGCTTAACGTTCGATGACGCATTTGTATTATGAGTTATGTGATTTGATGTAACGAAGGTTTTTGGAGTCGGATGAGATTACGAACATGACGAGGAGTCTCGAAATGGTCAAGACGTAAAGATCGATATATTGGAAGGCTATATTCGGACATCGGAAAGGTTCCGAGTGATTCGGTATTTTTCAGAGTACCGGAGAGTTACGGGAATTCGCTGGGGGAAGTAGTGGGCCTTAATTGGCCATACGGGACAGGAGAGACGGGCCTCAAGGCGTGCCCCCCCCCGCCATGGCAAGTCCGAATTGGACTAGGGAGGCGGCGCCTCTCTTTCCTTCTCCCTCTCCTACTCCTTCCCTCTCTCCCCTCTTGATAAAGGAAGGGGACTCCAACTAGGGTTGGGAATCCTAGTTGGACTCCCCCTATAGGGGTGCCCCTCCTAGGCTGCCTCCTCCTCCTCCCTCCTTTATATCTCGTGGCCAAGGTGGCACCCCATAACACACAAGATAATCTCTTAGCCGTGCAGCGGTGCCCCCTCCACAGTTTTACACCTCGGTCATATCGGCGGAGTGCTTAGGCGAAGCCCTGCGCCAGTAACTTCATCATCATCGTCACCATGCCGTCGTGCTGACGGAATTCTCCCTCGGCCTCAGCTGGATCTAGAGTTCGAGGGACGTCACCGAGATGAATGTGTGCGGATCGTGGAGGTGCCGTGCGTTCGGTACTTGATCGGTTGCATCGCAATGACGTTTGACTACATCAACCGCGTTATTAAACGCTTCTGCTTTCGGTCTACGAGGGTACGTGGACACACTCTCCCCGCTCATTGCTATGCTTCTCCTAAATAGATCTTGCGTGATCGTAGACAAAATTTTGAAATACTACATTACCCAACATCTTCGATATGGGATATATATTGGACATGTAAAAGATAATATTACATCACTAAAAAGTGCATTATGTATCACCTTAAATATTTTTGCTCCAATAAAGGATGTATAATAGGGCACGATTTTCACCAACAGGTGACGTCTATGGGCATGATAATTGCATACATATTACCCTAAAAAAGACAATTGCATACATATTGAATATATTCATACCAAACTCATCTCAAATAAGTCACATCACACAAACTGTTCATCACACATCACACAATCTGTTCATCACACATCACACAAACTATACTCAAATTGTCGGCATGTTGCAGGGCGACAAGCTCCATCACAGGCGGCCGAGGGCAGCGACCGGCCGGAATCCAAAGTTGTGTGTTGTGCATAAACACAACCCAACTCACCAAACTAGCCACCCAGCCTATTCCAGTTCGACAACCACCTCTAGCCTGAGCCACTGACGACAGTGACCCACTTGTCAGCACGCTTCTTGATTCTTCAACCTCAAGCGGCTTTCAAGTGGCTCGTTGTTGACTTGAAGGAGGAATGTATGCAACATTGAGAATCCAAAATAACTAGGCTAATGATTCCAGTCGTCCGACCGGCGGAGCCTCTAGCCTGAGCCACTGACCGGTCGCAAGCGAGCTGTTGTTTATGTTTGATCAAATGATGGATTTGGACCCCGCACTTTCCCTCGTCATTATCTTCCACGGCCTCTTGAGAATTTTTGACCGTATATATGTTCCTTCTCCTTCCTTCCACAGAGTGCTTCGCCTCCATTGTCTCTAGCACACGAGCTCGCCCCTCGCTTGCCAAGAAGCGGCCGGCACTTGCAGCTGGCGTCGCCATTGATCCGCAGACGCTTGGACAAGTTTTTGCTGGAACTGGTGTCTATGGGTGCTGTGACCGGGAGATGCTAGAACCACCCTGACGCCTTTGTTGCAACCGTGTGTACATTTGATTTTTTTTTTCTCGAATACGCACGAGTGTGTGTACTTTATATTAAAGGAGGAGAGGGGTGAAGAGCCCCATCCACGGTTGTGTTACAATAGTGTTTACATATATACAGATCCACGTCCACACAACTCTAGCCAATGCTAACTCCTCGCGTCATCACCCGCCGTGAGCGCCCGCATGAAATTGGTTATGTCCATCTTGAGGATACCCACCGTCTTCCAAGAGCTACATGCCGCTTCTATTTTCCTAACAATGTGTTGCAAGGAGGGAGCCGCACCATCGAAGACAATCGCATTTCGGTGCTTCCATAGCTCCCACATGACGAGAAGTGTCATGGTCCTGATGTCTTTGCCGTTGGCTTCGCTTCCATTCATGTTTGCGCACCAGTCCAGAAGTTGTGTGTCTCTCGTGGGCATCCCGTCCAGACAATTCATTGCTGCAGACCCTAGTCCACACCTCTCCGGCTAGGACGCTGGGTGATGATATGGTCTATGCTCTCTTCCTCCTGGTCGCAGAACGGGCAGGCTCCCTGGTGATCTATAGTCCACGGCGAGCAAGCCTATCCGATGTCCAGCATCTGTTCCGGAGTGCCAACCATGCTAAGAACCTACATCTCATGGGGGCTTTTGATTTCCATGTGAACTGGGCTGTCGGTACTATCTCTCGTCCCTAGAACTTTGCGTTGTATGCTGATTTGACAGAGAATTCACAATTTGTCTCCCAAGCCCAAGTTACTGAGTCTCGTCGTTCATTGAGTTGTATCCCAGCCAGTCTCTCCCACAGTCGCAAGTACTCATGGAGCATCTGGGGAGATAGCTTTGGACCGATGTCTGCGGCCCACGCCCCGCCCAATAGACCCTGGTCCATTGTTCTTGTGGCCCGTGCCACATGCCGAACCTTTTTGTAGATGTTTGGCGCTAGATCCTCCACTCTAAGTCCACCTATCCATCTGTCTTCCCAGAAGGAAGTGTTTCGTCCGTTTCCAACAGTGTGGCATGCGGCTGCTCTGAATAGTTGTGTCGACTCCTTGGGCACTTGGATATCAAACTAACTCCATGGCCTCGCCTGGTCTGTGAGTTTTAACCATGGCCACCGTGCCTGCATCGCAATGTTGAGCCACTTCAGGTTCGGAATACCCATACCACCTACCCATCTTGGCGTGCACACCTAGTCCCAGGCCATTGAACACTTGCCCCACTGGCCTGTGTTTTAGCGCACCAAAGAAAGCCTCTGCAAATCTTGGTCATGGCCATGATCGTCTTGTTGGGTATGTCTAGAGCCATCATCAGCGTGGGACGGGTATTGCGAAAGAACGGATTTCACCAGGGCCATCCTACCACTCTTGGGCATGTTGGCTCCCTTCCATCTTGGTAGGCGGCGCCGCCAGTTGATCCACAAGTCCTGAGAGCTGCGCAGCAGTTTGCTTCTAATTGTCAGTGGAAGTCCAAGATATCTGCATGGGAAAGTTCCGTCGGGCATCCTAAGATCGACACTTGTACCATTTGGTCGGTGGTGCATCGGATGGGTAAGGCTACGCACTTCTCAAGGTTGACAAGAAGGCCCGAGGCCTCTCCAAAGAGCTGTAGAATGGCCGCACAAGCGAGAAGGTCCTGTGCATTGGGCTTGAGGAACACCATAGCATCATCCGCAAACATGGAAATATGTTGCGAGCATCCAATAAAGGCGAGTGGCGACAGAATGCCTTTGACGACCGCTAGTTCAAACAGTTTTTGCAAGGGCTCCATTATGAGTAGGAAGAGCATCGGCGATAGGCGCTCCTTGTCGTAGGCCTTGTTGGATTAGGATGGGTCTGCCCGGCGTCTCATTTACCATGATCTGTGTTGACGAGGTAGCGAGAAGTCCACAAGTCCAGTCAGTCCACCGCGTGTTCAACCCCATCTGTGCTAATATACCTCCACCATGAACGGCCACTGGACTGAATCAAACGCCTTCGATATGTCAAGCTTTAGCATCACCGCCGGTTGCTTGTGGGCATGTAGCCGCCGTGCCGTGCCTTGCACTAGCATGAAATTATCATGAATGGATCGTCCTTTGTCGAACGCGCTTTGGTGAATGCCCACAATATTCGGGAGCTCCGCCGCCAGTCTGTTTGAGAGGGCCTTGTCGAAGATTTTGATCGCGCCATGGACCAGACTCACAGGTCTGAAGTCTTTTACGTCCACTGCCCCAACTTTCTTTGGTAGGAGAGTTACAATGGCTTTGTTGATGGCAGGCAATCCACGCATATCCCCATGGTGGAAGCACTCCATCACCGCCATGATGTCCGCCTTGATGATGCCCCAACATGACGCGAAGAAGCGTCCGGTAAAACCATCTGGCCCTGGTGCCTTGTCTATGGGCATGGACTTGACCACGTTGCATATTTCCTCCTCTGTGAACTCATCATCTAAGCATTGCATGGTTACACGTGGCAGCTGGAGCTCATGTAGGTTGATGGATTGTTGCCGTGGTGGTGCCGATCCCAGTAGCTGGTCGTAGTATGTGTCCACCATGTTTGCAATTTCTTCATGCCCCGTTGCTGTGTCTTGTCCGTTTGACAGCGTGGATATCATATTTCTTCTTTGACGTTGGCAAGCAGCTTGATGAAACAGCCTTGTATTAGCGTCTCCATCTCTCCATCTCTCCATCTCTCATTTGCTGGAACAGGCCGGTGGCGGAGCTGGAACCGTGAAGGGCGGTTGCTACGGTTGATGTCGGGCAAAGCTGCGGAGGGCATTGACAAAAGCTGCAACCGGGCACCGGCAGAGCTGCAAGCAGCGTGTACAAAAGTTGTGACGGCGGTAACGGGGTGACCGAGTGCTACAACCGGCAAAGACGATTGCTACTACCGTTATCGTCAAATGCTGCAACCAGTTAAATGTGCACCCTTTCAGCCACAGATATGTATGTTTGGCACGCGTGCGCGCGCCCGCCCGCACGCACGGACGCACTAGACCAGCGTGTCGGCGTTGTGCGTTTGCCTGCACGCACGCGAGGAGGGCTACATATATAAGCTATCGCGCGCGGAGGGAGATGGGCGACCAACAGAACAGAAAGAACAACAGAGAGAAGGGCGAGAGCGAGAGGCCGAGACCCGGGGAGAGCTGCAGCGTCCGGCGTCCCTCGCCGACGCCGACGCCACCGTCACCCAGACCCCCTCCTCCGCAGGCCCCTGCACCCAGGTATCCATCGCCATCACCCACACCTTCTTCTCCCTTCCCCGCCGGCCACAACGCAGCTTTCTTGCTTTCTTGATTTCTCGCAAACTCATCTTCTTGCCCGTGGTGCAGCGCTCCGGCTATGGCGCTCACTAGTAGAAAAAGGGTCAAACGTGAAGTACATTAGTGCCGGTTTGTATAAAAACCGGCACTAATGTGATCAATAGTGCCGGTTCGAATGGCTATGCATTAGTGCCGGTTCAGTAATGAACCTTTAGTACCCGGTTCGTGCCACGAACCGGTACTAAAGGGGTGGTGGTAGGCGTGGCGTCAGGGCCCCACGAGCCTTTAGTGACGGTTTGTGACACAAACCGGTACTAAAGGTCTAACCTATAGTACCAGTTTGCGCCACCAACCGCACTCTGAGTCTTAACCTATAGTCGGTTGAAGACACAAACCGCACTATAGGGCAATTTCCAAACTCTACCCCCGTGTATCGCCATTTCAGTTTTGAAAAATCAAAAGAAAATGATAAAAACTTCAGAAAATAAAATCTTCGAGAGGTAGTTATATTACTACATCTACTAGTTAGGAAAATTTGAAAAGTTAAATTTGGACATGTTTTGCAAAAAGTGTAGGGAAAATGTAAAAGCGGCTATAACTTTTGCATACGATGTCGGAAAAAACGTATAATATATCAAAAATTCAGCACGAAAATCCGCATCCGATGGAGACCGCCTACGGCCTGTTTAGAATTTTTAGAATCCTCAAATTCCAAAAGGAAAAAGATATGGTCAAATTTCAGTTTTTCTAAAAAATTGGTTAAATCTTGTCAAACTACTTATTCAAGAAGTATTAATGTTACTACATAATTATTCAAGAATATTAGTGTTACTAAATAATTATTTCAATTTTTTGAATTTTGGTCAAATATGGTCAAACTATGGTCAAAATATGGTCAAACTATGGTCAAACTTATTCAAGAAATATTAGCGTTACTAAATAATTACTGTTTTTTTAGAATAATAGTTTCAAACTCAAACGGTGAAATGTGTGACTTCATGCTCAAGCCAAAATCCTGAGGGTTAATAGGATTGACATCTTACTATTGTCAGGAAAACAACAAGTGCAGACTCGGAAACGAAGGAGAATAGAATCCGAAAGTTAAGCGTGCTCGGGCTGGAGTAGTGAGAGGGATGGGTGACCGGTTGGGAAGTTAGATGATTTGGAATGAGTGATCCACACTTGAGCAGTTAAGAGAGGTGATTAGAGACTAAATCATCAAATAATTCAGAAAAATTAAAAATTAAAAAAATCAAATTTTTTTTTTCCAAAATTTTCTATTTTTTTTTTCAAAAAACAAAAACCTTTAGTACCGGTTGGTAACACCAACCGGTACTAAAGGTCCCCCTTACCAGGGCGTGAGCACACGCCACGCGTGGTGGCATTTGGCGCCGGTTCGTGCGAACCGGTACTAAAGGGGGGCCTTTAGTGACCACACTTTAGTGCCGGTTCCATAACCGGCACTAAAGGCCCTTACGAACCGGCGCTAAAGCTCCGTTTTCTACTAGTGGCTTGTGCCCGTGGCTGCGCGCTCGTCCTTCTTCAAGGAGCTGTGGGAAGCCCTATTGGAGGAACTCTGGGAAGAGGCCATGGAGCGCTGCGTCAAGTACCTGTACCAGAGGTTCTTCACGCCCCGGGAGCCTGCGCCCGCCCGTCTACCCGATATCGGGCAGTTCTTGGTCGGCGACGACGAGACGGCGGCCGAGACCGCCGTCTTCGGGCCACGGCCGGGCCGCTCCTTCCGCCAGGGTGACGGGAACCCGCGTCCCGGGTTCCTCTTCGACGGCGACGCCCGCCAGCGACCTCCACTCACCTTCGACGTCCCCGTCGACCACGTCGAAATCCCCGACTCCTTCTTCTACCCCTCCGACGCGGAGCGCCACCTCGTCCCAGTCTTCGCGCGGAGAGCGCCGCGCCTCGGCCCGGTCCTCGGCTGCGGCGCCTCGCCGCTCTCGCCTCCGCCGCCCCCGAGGTCCGTCCTTGTACTGCCTCCTCCTCCACCGCCTCCCCCGCCACCTTCCAGCGGCCCGTCGCCGCCGCCCTCCGTCCCCAGCGCTCCCCTGTCCGGTCCTACCGCGTCGACCGCCGCTATCGAGTAGGGTTTCCTCTGCCGCAACTGGCATTGGATTGCGTTCGGTGTCGCAGCTGCCGCCCTGGTGGCCCTCGTCGTCTTCACGCGGAAGCGGTCCCAGCGCCGGCGCCAGGCGGACGAGGAGGAAGCTCGCCGCGGCTCCACGGAGGGAAGCTAGAACCGCCGACGGTGAGGCGCGCGAGATTCCGGCCGTTACCCAGGAGATGCCGGGCCCCCACGGGCCATCGGGAGGGCCCATCCGGCCCAGTTACTTTCCTCTGGAACCATGCATGATACATTTGATTGTGTCAGCGTATTCTTTGTTTCTTGATATACTTCTGGAACTTGAATTTTTGCGCTTGGGCTGAAAACCTTATTCCAGCTTAGTTTGTCAAATATTCGTGTAATGCAAGGTCAATTGTGGCCCTATCTTCGATGAAATAAGGGAGAGATCTACAGTTTTTGCCTCTTTTTTCAGTTCGGCGTGTTATGAGGGATGCTAATATTCCAGCAGATATGTGTGCTAATATTCCAGCAGAGGAAAGCCCAGGTTTCATTGTTAGTAACCGTGTGGCAGATTGTAATCGAATTTCTGTTAAGCAATAGAAGTCCCAATTTCCAGTGAAAAAAAAGTACTTTTGCTATGATGAAGCATAATTGGTCGGGTTTGTATCAGGTGTCATGCCTGACTGTCTTCTAAGTTCTAATACAGGCTCCGCATTTTGCCTAGAACCAAATGTTTATGCAAGCAAGCCCTGGAAACCCAGCTGGTGGCTATAGCAATAGATTCCATAACACAGGTTGATCGATTGAAGACCAGGCAGCACAACTACAAAAGCTTGCGATGACACAGTATAACAGATATTTCACACCTGAATCAGTAAATATCTTTAGGTTGGCGCCATGGTGTAAAACATTATCATCCATACAACTCGGAGTACATTGGAACCACCACTGATCTTCTTAACAATAAAACATGATGTGTTGACGTTTCCTTGAGGTCAGGGGAGAGGCCTGGCAGCAACATTCCAAAACGTCCTGGAAATGCTGCGTGTGCCGCCCTGGAGGACCGCTCCTGACGAACCCATTGTCCGAGGTATCTGATCCATGCAAAATCCAGCCCAGAAGGCTGCCAGATGGTCAGCGTTGAATTTTACCGCCCATGGAGCTGAAGCAACCAACAAACCCAATGGTCAGCGTTGAATTTGACTTTATTGAATCTAGCATCTGAAGCTATAAGAAAATGTTGTTCGAGTTGGGAGTTTACCAATCAATACGGAACGGCTGAGCGGGTATAACTAACAGACCTGAAATGGTATCAGTTTTATGCTTAACTGGCCAGCTAAAATAGCACTACACTTTAACTATCCCATCAAGAGGCAGGACATAACAGTAAATTACATATAACAAAAGTTATTTGTGAGAGTTTGCAACTCATTAGTAGTAAATTTGTTAGCGTCCCACAGAACATGATAATGCTCAGGCCAGCTTGTTCCCTGAAAGAAATCGACACTCAAATCAGCCAGCAATCAGGGCATTCCATCAAATGAACAAATTGCAAATAAAGGAAAGCCAACCGTATGTCAGCATGGCTAGACAAGTAGAAATCAACCGCTGTCGGATGGCAAAGCTTTGAACCAATAAGAGTGCCTAGAATTATGAACATAAAATTGGTCAGATTCAACACGCAGTAAGCACAACAAACTTGTTTGCACAAAACAACTAAACAGGAAGTATGTTCCTGCTTCTATCAACAGAACGCTTACCATTGTGGTTATTAGAAAATAGTCTAGCGCGATGACGCTTCTAGACAACCAGAAAGTAACTGGAGGCTAATAATTGGAAGCACAGGCCTAGCAACATAGTTAGGAAATTTTAGTCAGAGAAAAAAATGTGGAATGCTGCCAAACTAGTATGGTTAGAATTACCCTAGGAATAGTGTAGTCAAATAAACTCTCCGATGTTCGCACCAGGAAGAATTGAAGGATCCAAAGAGACGGAGACGAGAGCATCACCAATAAGAAGAGGCACGCAGCTAAACTGGTGGGTGTGCCCACTAGTAGAAAACAGGGCTATGGTTCCGGGCCAATATTCACATTAGTCCCGGTTCAATCACGAACCGGGACTAATGTGAGCATTTATCACGGTTCGTGCGGCTAAGGCATTAGTCCCGGTTCACTGTGTTTTTAGTCCCGGTTTGTGCCTCAAACCGGGACTAAAGGCGATGCCCATTAGTCTCGGTTCATGCCTCAAACCAGGACTAAAGATTAGACCTTTAGTCCCGGTTTGAGGCACGAACCGGTGCTAATGAGGTTGAGACCTTTAGTCGGTTCGTGCCACGAACCGTTACTAAAGGTCCCATTTTCAAACTATACCCCCCCCCCCCCCCCCCCCCCCCCGCCCCCCCAGATCGCCTTTTCAGTTTAAAAAAAATAAAAGAAAATGATGAAAATGTCAAAAAAATAAAAGAAAATAAGTTTCCCATGTGCTATGTGGTCTAGTTGTTGGGAAAATTTGCAAATATGAAGTTCAACTTTATTTGCAAAATCTCTCTGGAATTTGTAAATATGGGCATAACTTTTGCATACTAACTCGGATGAAAAAGTTTTTTATATGAAAAATCATCTACTCGAAAAGTTACATCCAAATTTAACGGGGGAACCTTGTTAAACATTTTCAAAATCCTCAAAAACCTAACAGAAAAAAAGTTACGGGGCTTTTAAGATCTGGAGAGGCAAAAAAAATCAAAAAATTTCAAACTGTGGTCAAACAATGGTCAAACTAATTATTCTAGAATATTAGTGTTACTAAATAATTTGTTCAGTTATTTTGAATTTTGGTCAAATCTGGTCAAACTGTGGTCAAACTATGGTCAAACAATGGTCAAACTAATTATTCTAGAATATTAGTGTTACTAAATAATTTGTTCAGTTATTTTGAAATTTGGTCAAATCTGGTCAAACTGTGGTCAAACTATGGTCAAACAATGGTCAAACTAATTATTCTAGAATATTAGTGTCACTAAATAATTTGTTCAGTTATTTTGAATTTTGGTCAAATCTGGTCAAACTGTGGTCAAACAATGGTCAAACTAATTATTCAAAATAACTATTGTTTTCTAAATAATTATTGTTTTTTAAAACAATAGTTTGAAACTCAAACAGTGAAATGTGTCACTTAATGCTTAAGCAAAATTCCTGAGGGTTAATAGGATTGACATCTTACTATTGTTAGGAAAACAACAAGTGCAGACTTGGAAACGAGGGAGAATAGAACCCGGAAGTGAAGCGTGCTCGAGCTGGGGAGTGGGAGGATGGGTGACCGTTCGGGAAGTTAGATGATTTGGAATGATGAGGGTGCTTAGAGATTAGCGGATAAATTGAGCAGTGATAAGGGGTGCTGATTAGAGATTAGAGGTTAAAATAATTCAGAAATTTGAAAATAAACAATTATTCAAAAAAATTCAAAAAAAATTTCAAAAAAAATCATAAAATTTCCTTTAGTCCAGTTGATGATACCAACCGGGACTAAAGGTGGAAACTCCACGTGGTCATGACCTTTAGTCGGTTCCGATTGAACCGGGACTAAAGGGGGGAGGCATTAGTACCGACCCTTTAGTCCCGGTTCACCAACCAGGACTAAAGGCCCTTACCAACCGGGACAATAGGCCCTTTTTCTACTAGTGGCCTGCTGACAAGTCAATAGCTGTTTGTGAGTATAACATCGCATTGGTCTATCATAATTTATGAGCTACATTGTTCACAAATTACATACAAAGGTCATGTATAGTAGAGCAGGGCAAGACGTGAGCAGCATACTCAAAATTGTCAGAGGTCAATACTACGTACAATTGAAACAACAGACCATAATATTGGCAGAAGCCAAACAAAAAAGGCGTTTAGCATTTATCTTTCAGATATGTGAACTCAAATTGAATAAATTATTTATTCATCCCATAAATACACAGAACACTATTGTGCACTAAAATGCTGTTAGGTTGATTCTGAAAAAAAAAATACACCTGTTTGGTTCAGCGATTTCCCAACGGAATCCCATTACATTGGTATGTTGACTCTTATTATACTAGTTCCTCAACATAACACATGGGATCCAGAACCACTTCTCAGATGGAACCAGGGCATGAACCATGCATTACCAGCCTCTCTGTAATCCTATTGCAATTTGATGAACACTAAAACTCTTGAACAAAACATCGCGTAACAACTATTCCAGTAACAAACCATGCCAAAAATAGAAAATCACATCCATCTTGCTAGTGATAAAAAGTTGACCACTTTTCAGAGGTGCATTGCATGAAAAGGTGAGCACTTGTAGTTTGTCAACTACAAGAATTCCGGCACAAGGTACCATTTTGTTACGAATTGATGTGGAAAAAAATGTAAATTAATGTATAGCAATTAGCAAATCAGCATGTCTTTGAAAAGTTTGATTAGCCCAGATTAACACTAAATGCCAGCACATCAGATTGCTAAGCAAAATAGAGGTTCCCAAAGAATGACTAGTGAATGATTTAATTGCCTCAAAACAATTGTGATGTTCTCCTTATGTTCAATATTGTACTGCCAAAAATAAATTTGGAATAACATAGGCATTGCAGACATTTTGCATAACTTATAACAATAAAAAGGTACTATGAATGCCAAGTACGCGGGTTCAAACAAGAACTATGAACACAACCAATCAGAGGAAGCGAATTGAATTAGCAGTAACATGCCTTGAGGCCTAACTATCAGACCATATACATATTTACTTAGGCTCCAGCAAAATGTTTCATCTGCTGATACCATGACTCTTAGCATTTCTTCCAAATTCAAACACATACTACCGATAGTACAATGCAAATTATATATCACATATTGCAAGACTGGAGAACAGGATTTAGCTCACAAAATTGAACAATTTGCAGCATGAAGGTACTAACAATAGATGGGCACAAAGAAATTACAAGGCACAGGATATGCAGAGCAGTATTTATGGTAAAGTATACTGGGCACATGCCTAGTCAAGAACAGTAGAGCCTAGATAAACAAGACTCCCAACCAGACACACCTGCCGCAGCAATCTCACTACTCACCCACATTCTTCACGGCCTCCCGCCGCACACTCTCCACGCGGTGCCTCTCTGTGACCTGACGACCTTTTGACGCACGCCCTTCTCTTCTGTGGCCTCGAGGGGCTCGAGAAACACCGTCCTCGGCGTCATAGTAGTAGTACCCGTGGTGCCCGGCTTTGATGCTCTTGTGGATCTCGTAGCAGGTGGGTACTGGGTGGCTTGTCGAATAGCTCCCGGATGTCGGGGACCTTCTTGGCCGCCCGGGACCCGGCCGGAGGGCATGGGGATGGCGACGATGTTGCCGCTGAGGACGTCGGTCATGGGCACGGCGTAGCAGTCGCGGCCGGCGGCGGCCGTGTCCTGGTGAGCTTGGGGCGGGAAAGGGTCCGGTTTGGGGAGGGGATGAGCAGAGCTGGACTGTCGGGCGTGTGTTCTCGATTGAGATTTGCGTGCCACTGCAGCTTTCTTATCGAGTTGTTCTCCTCTTGGGCGTGTGTGTGGGATACAAAGCTGGCCTAATGGGCCCGGTCCAGGTCGTGCCGGCCCGATAGCAGTTTCATAAATCGAATTTAGAACAACTCTAGCAGTTCTATAAATCAAATTTAGAACAACTCAGTTCCATAAATCGAATTTAGAACAACTCTACCAGTTTCATAAATCGAATTTAGAACAATCTACCAGTTCCATAAACTTTTCACTTTCATGTGGTAGGGCCAAGGGCATCGAAAATGGCCTTTGGTGGCCGAGCTACCTGCAGGCCGGAATCAGCCCCGTCCCTGCTCGTTGCAATCGGTGCCAACCCATTATGACGCTACCATATTTTCACCGTATTCATACGAGAGTCCGCTGCCGCGCGCCCGTATTTGCTTTTTTAAATAAACCTTGCGGGCAGACGTACACGAGCAGGTACAGCAGTGCAGCACAGCATCATATATCAGACTCATGTACACGGCACCGGATTTGGCTTCCTCGACATGTACGACGGCAGGGAGCCGTTTGGGTCGAACGTTGAGGATCCTGCCGTTGCCTTAGTCTCACCGGCTATTTATAGGAGAGATGGTTCTCAATCGCAGCCGCACCCAGCTCAAACAAGATCGAGATGGATTCGTCTTCATCCTCGATACGTTCCAGGGAAAGGCGTCAGCACTTGCCGCTCATCCAAGTGGTACACCAATCAAATGAATACAGTTTGGTCACTGACTGAATGAAAAAGGTCCAAGCAAGTGATTTCCACAATGAAAAACACATCATACCCAGCTAATTCTCTGACAGCAAACGATACTACGGACACAGAGGTCTCCATAGAGGTTCAGTAATATGTGGAGTGGTCTCTAGCAGTCTGGCATCCACGCAAGCACGGTTACATGAAACTGTCGTATTTCAAGCATAGAAAACAGATAAAATCAACCATAGAAATCTGCCTTGGGTGTGTTGGTGCTGGTGTTCCTTCTGTGGCCTGTCAGGCTGCACCTGGAGCAGCGAGGTGACTGACTTGGTGCCTTTGGAAGATCCCCCGTTGCGGACATGTTGTTCTCTTGTGCCCTTGGCCCCGGCAGATTGAACAGAACCTACTCCTCTTAGCTGGCTGTTCGTATGGTGCTTTGTCGCAGCTTGTCGTAGGGCACCCCGCTGGTCTCTTCTTTGCCGCAAAGCTATCTGAACACTGTGCGGCACTTTGCACCTGATTTGTTGGGCCAAAATGCTGCTTGGGTGTTGTAGCTGAACCTGCAGAATCACCTGCCACCTCTCTGTCGGATAACCCCATGCCATCGCGTATAGCAGCCACCGGCTCTAGCAATGTTTTCACAATTCTTAGTTGTTCCATCGCAAGAGTATATGCATCCACATCGCTGTCACCGAGTCTAACAATTTCAGGGCACAGCAGATGTAGATTATTATGTCGCCGCAAAGAGTACTTGAGAGGACCCTGGTCCTTTTGGTAACGCAGAAACTCTGGAGGGAGTATATCGCTTGCATCCCTTGTCCAACGCTTCACTATGTGCCCGGCTGGAACCTCCTGCAGACCCAGCTGAATCATTACCTGAGAACAAGAGAAAAAGATCCGTGTCAAAAAAATACGCTTTTTGTTTGCTCTCGTCAATAATTTGTCTTGTATGTGCAACAGAGGAACAACGAGAGAAAAAAACACCTTTAGTGCATGGCTGCACACCATGTCAAAATGTTCAAACATTCCACATTCACACTTGAATTCGTCGGCACGCTCGTTGACCTGGATGCGGAATTCATTTTTACACCATTTGTCCCTTGAATGTTTCTTTACATGCCTCGCTATGTATTCACGACGAGGCACAACTTCGATCAAACCATATGACCCACATTCATATAGCACCTCACCAAAATTTTCAAACATGGCCCTCGTATAAATTTTTTATGCATGTATCTCAATAGGTAGGTTCTGAACCAGCACAAGACCACCCTGCATGTGGAGACATATCATTATGACTAGATCATGGATGGCACGCGTTGCCGCACCCATCGTTTTTGGCAATATGATGAAAGGAGGTTTTATAACATAAAGATACTTGATAACTAAATTGGAAGGTGATGCTGGAGAACGGGATGGTAATGTTCTTCACTCCTTTTTTGTTGCGGAAGATGAGATCTTTACTTCTTTTTCTTGTTCCTAGTTTATACTGCACATCACTTATAGTTTCATTTCTCCTCTTGCTCCGGTTATTGACATATGTTATTTGCAACTTATGAATGATACGAAAAAATGGCAGGTCAACAATAAGTGAAAAAATCATCACCTCAAATTACAATATCTCAATATAAATGACTGGATGAATTTGGTTTACAAATTTGAACATTCTCAAAAGAGTTGAGATAAAGAAAAGGTAAATAGTACAGTTACACCATACAAATAAGTAGTTACAATACAGGGAACTAATAATGTCAACACATGTTTTTGCGAATAAGTCCCTGGATCTATTATAAAGGAGTCATAGGTTAAATACAACTTTAAAGACTAACATCATGAAAGAATTTTTCACATTGTCAACTTTTGATCCTTCTGAATGGTGCATTTTGCAGAAGCACATCATAAAAAAATCAAAGAACATCTCAAACCTTTGGTTGTCGTAAAAAAATATGCAATTTCAAAAGGTATGGGAAAATGAAACTTCCACTGGGAAGAAGCAAATGAAACACTTTCATATAAAATCTTATAGATTCGAGAATGAAGTTTGAAAGCATTTTTCGCATTATCAACTTTTGATCCTTCTGAATGGTGCATTTTGCAGAAGCACATCATAAAAAAGCAAAGAACATCTCAAACCTTCGGTTGTCGTAAAACAATAAGCGATTTCAGAAGGTAAGGGAAAATGAAACTTCCGCTGGGGAGAAGCAAATGAAACACTTCCATAAAAAATCTTATAGAGTCGAGAATGAAGTTTTCATTCTGTACATGACAAATCATGAATTAGTAGCTACATCAAAGGTACATAATCAAAAAGGGAGTCTGCCCTAGCAACTTGTTCTTTTAATAGATGGTTAAATCTCTATCTAATTATTTTGGAAGACTACTTAAAATGAATGATGTAAGTCTTCCTTGCAATTATGAATATTGATATCTTGTGCTACGTAAGAATGGTTTGGCTGCTATGCAAGTTTTTGGGGTTTTATAGAAAATCACAAAGACAGCCACAATTCTAGATTAAAAAAACATTACTGCTATTCATATAGCCATAATTGGCATGTAAAGAAAAACTGCAAAATTGAAGCAAATGAAAAGGAATGAAAAAACAAGAAGATTGGTAAAGTATGAGTTGTCGGAACAAAAGTAGACCCAGATGCCAGAGGAGAAATACTATGCCGTAGCTTACTATCTAAGCAAAAGACCATTGTCCCCAAACCTGAAAGCAAATATATAAAGAAATTCTGAGGATTATAATTTATTTATAATGGATAAACTGAATTTGTTATTTATTATATATAGAACCAGTAGAGGGAATCCATATAGAATATGACGAATAGAGTTGCCGATGTGAGATAAGATTGGCACAATCTGGAAATGGAAATATTTGAAGTCATCAGACTGCTATTCTTCTCACATAGATTGTCATTTTTTTTGTTTGTTTGTGTGAAGACTTACCTATGCTGGATGTGCACTACACAGTTTATTTTGAAAGGGAAAAAGCAATTTTGCTTGTACAGTGGATTACACAAATCAAATAGATAACGTCAATGGTGAATCTTGGCAGGAAGGACACTAACCAGTCCAGTAGCCATGGATGAACTTCGGGTAGAGACACTGCAATAGAAGTGAATGCCTGTAGAATATCTTCACTCTCAATAAAAAGGATGGTAAGTGAAATAACATTGAGATCAGATCTGCCAAGGTAATCAGATCCTCCATCGGTCCATCAATCAAGTCCAATGCCTCGTATATTCCTAAACTGAATGATCCAACTATTAAGAAGTGAACAGTAAATGGTAAGCTTATGTACCATGATTTAGTTTTCCCAGCACCACGAGGAGGCACTTGCTTTCTTGCCTATCCTTGCAGGTGGCAGCGGATGACTATCATGGCATCGCCGACGCAGCGGTGAAGGTCGGCCCTCTCCAGAAGACACAAATTATTTTTAATCCTGCCAAATGATTATTAAAATAACATTTATACTCAATGGGATGATCATTCTTGTTCAATAACACATAATCCTAAACCACCAACATTCTGCTAGGAGCTCCTTCTTTGTTCCTGCAAGAAGGAACAATCTTTGCGGCACTGTAATCAGAGTAATTAGGAGAGTGGCGATGTGGTGGACGGGCTCGCATGCTCCTGTTATTGTGCACCAATGGAACAAGGTCACGTGGGATTGCAGTTACGGCTAATAAAGAATACTGGCTGGTATACGCTAAGCGAACAGTACGCGTACAGTCATGGGTCCGTAGGGTCTGCGTGACAGAGTTTGCGAGAGGCTGCCGACGTTTGTCAGTTAAACGGAGAGCGACCCGTTGGGATTGAGGGATGGATTAAAATTCGTACTGATTTTGCAGCTGGACCTGAGTGGTGCGAGGTTCCGTTGAGCTGATTTTGGACAGGTTCCATTGCTGGCCGCTAAAGCCGGCGCCCGGCGAGTACACACCGGCAGGGCCGCCGGTTCAAAATATGTTGGATACAAGTGGACGACTCCAACATTGGCGAGGCTGGTAACAGCATATCTAGCAGACCCTGTAAAAATGGTCAAACCCGTAAAAATTCGTGTTTGCAGTTTCATGGTGTTAAAAAACGTTCCGAATAGACCCCGCAAAAGCGGTTAAACCCGTAAAAATTTTGTAGGCCCTTGAGAATCCATCCCCACGACCCTTAATTTTACAGATCTGGAGGCAAAATATAAGAGGAACTGCAAACCGGTCAACGCTACGCGACAAGGAAATTCCGCCATGCGCACACGTGCTCCGGTGACCTTCCGCCACGGAACTCGCCGGAATCTCGCCGGAAACTTGCCGTTTACCGCTGCTGCGGCATCGGCTTGCGGAGTAGATCGCAGGAGCGGTGGCTGGAGACTCGAACAGCTACCCGGCCACGACCGAGCTAGCTAGCAAGCTCCAGATCCATCCGGCCACGAACGAGCTAGCAAGCTAGCTAGCTAGCAAGGTCCTCAATCCATCCGGCCACGAACGTTGAGGGAGTAGCTAGCAAGCTCTTCGATCCAGCCGGCCATGGAATAGCTAGCTAGCTCCCGGATCCATCCGGCAACGGAGGAGCTGCCTCCTGAATCGATTCGGTGACTATCATGGACGACGGGAGCTGACTATGAACACAGGCGAGAGTAAGAAGAAGACACGGAAAAACATATACGCGAATATTTTTTTTTACGGGTCCATTATGCGGGGTCTGCATCTGCGGCCGTCCGCACCGGTCTGCAAAGTCGTTTTTTCGTGAACTACAAACACATTTTGCGGGCCGGCAAGATGCAGGGTCTGCTAAAGATGCTCTAATGCGCCGTCCATTCTGTAGCTGGACCTGAATGGTGCGAGGCTTGAGCTTGTTGGTGGTGCACTGGGAACAGTCAACGGGCAAAGACGACCCTCACGCAGCAGCTGGATGCACAAAAAGAATAAAATCATTCGCATCCTATCTTTACCATGTTGCCAGCTTCGTAGTGATGCTTGCTCCGACCTTGACGAGGCTCCAAGTATTATTGTTATTAACAGCTTCGTAATTATAGACTCTGATTTTATTAGCACACGGGGTTTAAAATTGGCAGGAACGCCTCACTATTATTGCATACTGATTTCACCGTCAAACAAGTGAACATACATTTTTTAAGTAAGCTAACATATGCAGTAATTTATATTCAGCCAGGGCTCCGCCTCTTCCTCCTCCAAGAAAGAAAGTTAGGGTTTGTGCCTCTCGCCGGCGCCGGCGCAGGTCCGCCTCGTCTCCGGTGGCCCTAGGGCCATGGAGAGCAGCAGTGGAATCCTGGCAAACCCAGCGGGAGGGCACTCCGCTTTACAATCGTTTTTCAATCTTGTTAGGGTTTTGTGTCCTACTTCAGGAAGGCGAGACGGGCGGCTCCTCAAGATGGAATAAAGGTCTCCCGCTTAGCCCCCATTCGGCGGTGCGTCTAGCATCGTTGGTGGGCATGTGGAGGTGTGTCTCCGCAGATCTATCTTTGGTGGATTTTCTCGGATCTCGCTCGTTGTTCGCTCTACGCTCGTGGTGTTTTCGGTTTGGATCCTTCCGATCTACGTTATTTTTCATCGGCGGCGGTTACTGTTCTGGGGTGCTGGTCCTATGGGGCCTTAGCACGACGACTTCCCGACTGTCTACTACAACAAGTTGTGCCCGGCTCCGGTGTTGGAGGGGCGATGACGGCGGCGCGCCTTCGGCTCGCTTCGGTGCTTGTAGTCGTCGCTAGGTGGTCTACGGATCTGGATGTAATTTTTATTTCTGATATTCATTGTACTGCCATGATTGAAGATGAATAGATTAGAAGTTTTTCCGAAAAAAAAAAACATATGCAGTAATTTTAAAATGCAACTATATATAAGTTCTTTTTTCTTGCAAATAACTATATGCAAGTTACACATGAACCACGTTCCTTCCGTTATAAGTTAGCAATTTTGATAATTCACAACTAAAGTGAACTCTACAACCGAAGCAATAATATAACATATTTACAAGTGAACCACTCTGCATCATGTCTTCAAGAACTTTGTCCACACTCATGTTTGCAACTACCATCAACCTGCATGTACCCTGAAATTCTAGAAATATTGTTTAACAACAAAGGTCAGCTTGATAATTCAACATCACTATAATTCTATATATTTCATAATTTCTTTCTAGAAATCTATGGAGCTTGCCCATCACCAATCTCAACAATGCTAGGTGAGTTGGTGGGTTAGCGTAAATGAATATCTCTCTGATATGTTCATATTTGAACACCCCAAAATGCCCTGCCTTAATCTATGGCTATTGAGTTAATACTTTCATATCTTTTCAACCAAAATTTAAATTTAATTTAATTTTTCGTATTGCTTGCAATGAGGGCTTTCAAATAAGATCCATTTTGAATATGTTTTGATGTTTTTTTAAATGTTAAGTTTCAATCATTGAATCAAAATCAATTTTTTGATAAAATCTGAATACCTAAATGCATTTAAAAAATGTTCCGTCCCAACCAAAATGCAGCTCGGTAGAGCATAACTTACTAATCTCTTACCTTGGTCCAGAATTTTAAGGAACTTCACCTTGATACCACTATAAAAAGATGATATTGCTTATGTTGCTATTCAGCTTCGATCTTTTTGTAAAAATAAGAAGTTGAAATCACAGAAACCACTATGAGAAAATTATAACAATTATGTCACTGTTAAGTTTCAATCTTTTTTGTAAAAACGAAATTGAAATTTCTTATGTCATTCTTATGAAATAATCAGTTCCAATGTATTGTGAAATGTGAAATTCGAATATCTAAATTCACTTTGTAAAGAAATTCAAATTATATATGTTATTCTTTTGAAATAAAAAATATATTTTTATGTCCCTCTTTTGAGATTATTAAAATCAGTTTCTTCAAATGATTTATATCGTTTTTGGAACTGAGTGAAATTAGTTTTATGGACTAATTAAATCTGTTTGAAAAAATCGAAATCAGTTTCTTGAGATTGTTGAATTAAGGATTATGAAAGATATTTAGTAAGTTTTTCCAAAATGGTTGAAATTAGTTTGTTTAAATGTGTAAAATACTCCCTCATTTCCAAAATAAGTGTTGCTCACATTCATTTTGCGACAATTATTTTGAAACGAATGTAGTATTTGTTAGTGAAATCTTGTCAATAATCATGTTTTACTTTGAAAATAATCAGATATCTTTTGACGCGACCCGCAAAAAAAGATATCTTTTGATGCAGAAGCTAATCAGAATTACTAATCTATAATATGAATAAATTAGTAGTCTCTGTACACACGCTGCATTCTGCATGCTGCATGCACGCGGGGTGCACGCGCTCAGCCTGACCGCACCTGGTCATAGAAGCTAGACGCCGTCAGCGACGGACGACACGACGGTAGCCCCGCGTAGTAATAACGTCGTCGCCGTTTTGATCTGTAGTACTACTACTACTGTACTTCATTAATTAAGCCACCGAACACATCCCAAAGTATCGCATGATTCCCACATTCCGAAACGAGGCAATGGCTATCGATTACGAGACCAGGCGAGCCCGTCCGCGCTTGCGAATATCCGGAGTAATTAGTCTATACTGTACGCAGAGTTGCAGACCACGAGTTTAAAAAATCAAGAGTACTCAGATAAACATCCAAGACGATATTTGACTTAGCATTTCCCCTAACACACAATGATAAATCGAGAAGCACTTACAATTGGACATTGGAGTGCCTGCCCTTAACGCTGAGATGCGGGACGGAACGGGCAGAAGGGGTGTGCTCATGACGCCAAAGAGCAGCCGGACTTTGTTGATGGCCGCGCTGGCGCCGGCCGTCTTGACAGCTACCGCCGAAGGCGTTCGCGTGGAATTTCGAGCGAACCCATCGCCCCTATCTCTCCCTCCCAGTCCTCACGCACCGCGCCCCTCGCCGCCGCCGGACTCCTGCCGGTTTATACTCCCTCACCACGTCACCAGGACTGCATCGCCTAATTTACCACGGGAAGGTGGGCGGGGCACACCTCCTGGTTTTTCGGGATCCTCGCACCCAGCTTCTCCATCTCGCCGCCATCGCCAGGCGTGAGGTAGAGGAAGCGGATGGGCTGAACGATGGGACCGTGATCGAGGCCAACTCCACATCACCGCGGCACTATCCGCAGCGGCCGGTGTCGTGGCGGCGGCTACTGAAATCGGGGCGGGAGGGGAGCGGCATCTTCTTGGTCCGCAGGGAGAGAACGATAGGTCAGGGAGAGGAATAGCTTAACTCTTCGCTGCGCTTTGTGCGTGTGTCTTTTTTCATGGACGACGCCAGACGGGCCGTCTGCTAGGCATGCATATGGCCCAATCAACCACATTAACCCGATTTTTCCACCGGAGCAGCTACCCTCAAGGACAGTCGGCCCACTCGCATCCAATGGCCAAAAATTTGTAGCAGGCTCGATCTCATGGCCAGAAGTGTTGACTGCGTGAGAGGGCTGGAAAGGTGCTCGGTTATAATATATCTAAATGTGTTTTTACCTTTTGATATTTCGTCAACAACAGGACTTGATTCATGTCAATATAATTTGCTCGTCAAAGTACAACACACAAAAAGTTCTTAACCTTACCAGTTTGGTTCTCTTCTCTTGATAACTTTCCTCTGAATCTCTGTCAAATTGCATCTTATCATATTGCCTGACGAAAAGGCGCATCGAGGATCCTGGTGGCACATATCCTTTCAGCAAATGGTTTGCACTTTCACTCCGTTGTGTGCTGGCCATCTTGGCGCAAAAATACATCCATGAAGTAAGGCTTAGCCCATTTCATCCGAGTCTCATATATTTGTGTGAGAAATACATTATTTTGTAGACCGTGCTTCTCAACCATACATGCCCAACCATCCTCAAATTCTTTCTCAGTAACCATGTGATGCACCATCTTGTTGAACTCATGTTTGAACTCACTACCTTTGCCTAGCAGTGGCCCAAGGCACTCTTTTGCTTTCTTCAACACATGCCATTTGCACCACCGATGTGTTGTATGTGGCATGACATCTTCTATGGCAACCTCCATTGCACGAGCTTGGTCTGAAAACAACATTTTTCTGTCAGCACATTCCAGGAGGAAAACATTTTCACATCAAGCTTAAAAGGAAGATCAACACTCCTAAATAGATGAGAACATTTTTTTAAAATACCTGTGAGGATTGTGCATGGTTGTGGCGCTCCTATCATCTGAAAGAACTCTGTGAATATCCACTTGAAAGTGTCGATTTTCTCATCGCTCATCAGCACACCTCCAAAAATAATGCTTTGGAAGTGATTGTTGACACCAACGAAGAGGCCAAATGGCATGTCGTATAGATTAGTTTTGTATGTCGTATCAAACGTGACAGCATCGCCAAAACATTTAAACTGCTCGATGCTTCTCCCCGTTGTCCACATCAAAGTCTTGACTCGACCATCACTATCAACCTGCACACTGTATTTGAACTCAGGATCTTCAGCCCGCATTGCGTTGAACACCTCTATTGTTTCTGTGGCATCATTTTCCGACTGCTCTCTGTTAAGTTTTCCACAAAGAGTTTTGAGAGATCTCTTTGTGAATGGCACCTCCTTCACATATCCAAAAAACTGCCAACCACACTGTAAACCTTGCTCGGGCTTATATTGTTCTCTCTCAACTATTTCACCAAGTCTCTGGTGTATCTATCTATGTGCCGGTGCAATTTCCAGTGCAGCTTCTCCATACAATTAACTGAGACTGCATGGTTGTGCTATGCTTTGTGTTCACATATGTACCATCCTTTATCATCCGATCTAAGCACCCACACCAATGCGGGACATCCACATCTCGTCGAACGGCTGTTCGATTGCAATGGCTTGCCCTACGTAGTTTCCCATAAGATATGAGAGCATAAAAAATGAAAAAAGTAGGCGTGGGGAAACATTTATCTTTTTTGAATTAATGAATCATCCTCACCGCACACGCGCACACAAACTCCTGCATGCATTTTTTTTCGATGGACGTTCAACCTGCTTTTGGCATACCTAACGCCAAACCCAATCTCCCAGGAGTATAGGTTGTAAAACTCATATGCTTCTTCAACTGTGTCAAAGCTAGTTCCAGCGTCGGGCTAACAACAGTGCCAACCTTGTTGTCTGCATAAGCTCACACCGAAGCCTCTAGGGCAGGGACTCTGCTTGGGTTGGCAACTTGGCATCCCTCACTTCTGGCGCGTTGCGAATCGTAACACTGCATTTCCCCCACAAAACGGTGTTAAAATGTACTCTCTACTGGTCAAGACCGATATAAAACAGTGTTTTTTTTTGAAAAAATAATGTTGATCTTTTGATACAGAATCAATAAATATGATCTAGCTGCATGACACCTGATTGTAAAAGTTATGGTTCCAAACTAGCAAGAATGCTATAAGAGGTAAAAAAAGATTTGTTTCTACATGGGGTGAACTCTGTACATGCGTTTGTTCTTACAGCAAGGTACAATCTCTGAACTTACAGGAAGATTCAATCTCTGAACTTACAGCAATTGTTCTTACAGGAAGATTCAATTTCTGAAGTTACAGCAAAGGCCATTACAGGAAGGTACAATCTCTCACCTAACAGCAAAAGGAATGACAAAATGTGTGTGTGTTTCTTACCGTCGAGTCCAACAGTCCAACAGGAGGCCTTTGACTTGTTGACGGCGACACCCTCTGCATCTCCCTCGTCTCCCATAGATGCAGTGGATGTATTCTGTGCCGCCATATCGTTCGAGTCACCAACGGCCTCACTCCCAGCGTTGTGGTATGAGCCAACATTCGCCTCCACCCCCATCGGCTCAGAAGAAATCACATCAGAAGAGCGCCCGCGAACTTCATGGATGGAAGCAACAACAGACTCCACAACATCGAATCCGCCACCCAAAGTATCACCCGCATCAGTCTTGGGAACTAATCTGCAGCACATACACAGTTCTCATCTAGTCAGAATGTCAGATACAACCAATATCAGGGAGAAGAAGAACTCAAGAAGGAACCGGGGCGAAATCAAGGAGCAGAGCACCAAATCAAGAGAAAGATTCCCTTTTCGGGGTAAGCAACGGCACGAGAAACAGGGACGTGAGATTGGGTCTTACCTGATTCTGCTTTCCCGAAGAAGAACTCGAGGCCATTCATGGCGAAACGCCGCGCCGCACAGCCACGAACTGGGAGGGGATGAATGGCCTGACACCGCTTCCAGCGTTAAGCTACCTGCAGCGCCAGATGGGCCCAGTATTAAATGTCACACCAGCCCTTACCTACCACCGAAATCAGCCCAGCAAGCACATGACGTGCTTGCATGGTATCCAGCGCACCCGAGGCCCACGTACAACGCTGGCACAGCAGCCCACGGCACGGATGTATTTCAAATTAGCAGCTACCCTATACCTCTGACCAAAAAGGCGTGCACACATCGCAGCGCTATACTCCACGCCTGCAGGGTGCTCGGCCACCAAAACGCCACTCTCTAACGGCATCTCCAACGTTGATTCTGAAACCGAACACCGTATTCGTTCACAAACCGGTGATGACCCGTCCGCGAACACTGATACAGGAGTCGGCCATCTAAAACTGCCCGCGTACATTTCAAGCCAAATTTTTTTTTCAAAAAAAAACTAGGCAAATTTTGTCAAACACGGCTGATTTCAACATAGTTCGGACATAATTTCGAAACTAGGAGGCTAACTTGTAGCGAACGACGACCTCGTACGCTTGCCCGCTCTGCCCGGCTGCACCACTGTCACCGTCCGTGTTGTGGTTGTTACCGTCCCTCCAGTGGCAGAAGGGCACGGGGCCGCCATGACAGCCTTAACCTGGCCATGCCAGTTGCGGAGGGCGGCACGCCTGCTCCTGCTTGATGCGGCACTTGATTTGGATGCCAATGTTGCGTGTGTGTGTGTGTGGTGGTGGGGGGGGGGGGGGTTTCCTCCATGCAGCGGAGAGGTGACGTCGGCTCCTGCTTGACGCGGTAGCGCAGTGGGGAGTGCGGCTCCTCCTTGACGGCACGCGGCAGCAAGGGCGGCATCAGGACCATGCTCCCGAAGCGACCTTTCTATCATCAGCTTCATCTGACAGATGAACTACTCGCCCGTCAGAGCGGCCTCCGAGAGGAGGCGACTATTGCGGCGGCGGCACCTAGTCCTCCTCTTCATTGGAGGGGATGACAATCTCCTTCTTGTCAGAGGATCCGGCAGCCGTGGAGCTCGACTGCCCCGTAGAGCGAGGGCGTCGGTGCCAAGAGCCGAACGAAGATCCACTGTCGTCGCCGCTGCCTGCTGGCATGGAGAACCATGACTTCGTCATCGCAGGAAGAGGAGGATTTCAAATAGTAGTAGGCATTCAGAGAGGGGGGAGAAGACAACCGAAGGTGTGGATGTGCATTGCCAGAGCATGTTATGTATAGTCACGAAAAGGCGAACGGACGGTCAGTCGCTTCAAGGCGGCACAGTGGCCCAAGTAGGTATCTTAGGACAATGCATCACATTGAAGTGGCGACGCTGGTCCGGTCGCATCGGTCAGCGCCGCCCTCTCATCATGTCGCATCACATGGCATGCTGGCCACTCTAGGCCGGTATGAATGCACTGTGGGAACCGGCACATCCGTTGGAGAGAAAGCGTGGGAGAGGCAGGAGAGCGTTCTGGGTGGGGTCGGGCTGTCAGACGCGTGTGTGGCAGTGATCTAGACGCGCGCAAACATCCCCCGCCCTAGTTTTTCTTCCGTTCGTGGTGGAAATGGACATTCGGACCGGTCCGCGGATGGATGCAGGACTGCGTGGGATGGTAAAACATGTTCGAAGCGCATGGTCTAGACCGATACAGAGTGTTCGGTCGACAGTCCTGAGATTGGGCCGACGCCTTCTTCGCACGAGCTCTCGATCGAAGGCACCAGAAAAATAGGGCACACACCTTATGGGGCCAACACATGGGTCTCTTCCCCCACCTTATCTCTTTCTCGTTCATTCCTGACACCATGGCTTTCTCCATCGCCGCCATTGATTTCTATTGACGTGCTCTCCTCTACCCCAACCTCCTCACCCGTTGTTGCTAGCGGGCCACCTCCCCGCCTCTTCTTTCTGCTCTAGATACACCCCATGACGCCATTGGGAGAGCGCTGCAACAAGTCATCCTCTCCTTCATGCTTCAGAAAAGACCATGTTTGGCAGAGTCAGACAGGGTGCTACAACCCCGTGGAGGACGGAGGTGTTGTGAGCTGATTCCATGGTTGTGGAAAGTTCGGTGGTGTCGCACAGAGGTCAAACGATGAGGTGACCTGTTGTGAACTATGCTACTTGTGAGCTGCATTGGGATTTTCCCTGAAGAGCAAGGGTGGAGCAATATAGTAGCGGTAAGTATTCCTCTCAGTTGAGAACCAAGGTTTATCGAACCAATAGGAGAATCACACAAATCCTCTTGAATAGCACCTACACACAAAAGTAAATACTTGCACCCAACGTGGGCAAGAGGGTTGTCAATCCCTTGAACTCGCTATTTGCAAGGATCAAGTCTTTTACAGGAAGATAGATAAATTGCAAACTAAAATAAAAGTAAATAATTTCAAGCACGGTAATTTGGATTTTATTAATATGATTAAATGGACCAGGGGCCATAGTTTTCTCTAGAGGCTTCTCTCTCAGAACAATAGCATGCGATGGGTAAACAAATTACTGTTGGGCAATTGATAAAAAAGCGCATAGTTATGATGTTATTCATGGCAATGATCATGTATATATGCATCACCTCCGAGACAAGTAGACCAAAACGATTTTGGATCTACTACTATTACTCCACTCCGAGAGCGCTTCTATTGTTACCTCTCTAGGTATTAAGTTCATAACAAACAGAGTAATGCATGAAGAAAGATGACATGATATATATAGACAAAGTAAACCCAGACAATATGAATAAACCCCGTCATTTTATCCTTAATGGCAACAATACAAATATGTGTCTCGCTACCCCTTCTGTCATGAGGTGAGGACACCACAAGATTGAACCCATTACAAAGCACAACTCCCACTGAAGATAAATCAATCTAGTTGGCCAAACCAAATGGATATATTGGATAGAAATACAAAGCTATAACAATCATGCATAATAAAATTCAGCCCAATTAATTTTCATGAATAGTCTTATCATAAACCCATAATTCATCGGATCCCAACAAACACACCACAAAAGAAGATAACATCGTATAGAACTCCGAGAATATCAAGGAGAACATTGTATTGAAGATCAAAGAGAGAGAATAAGGCATCTTGATACTAGTTATGGACCCGTAGGTCAGTGGTGAACTACTCACACATCATCGGAAGGCAGCAAGGATGATGTAGAAGGCCTCCATGATCGATTCCTTCTCTGGCAGAGTACTGAAAAAGACCTCCAGATGGGATCCTGGAAGAACAGAAGCTTATGCAGCGTGAAAAGTGTTGGGTGGCTCTCTGTTTGTTTGGAAATGTATCAGAATTTATAGCGCTGGAATTAGGTCAAACGGAGCTACAAGGGGCCCACGAGCTCAACGGCGCGCCTTTACCCCCTGGTAGGCGCCATGTGAGCTCAGAGTTTTGTGTATATCTTCTGGCCTTCTCCAGAAGCTTCTAGGGTCCCATTTGGTCCCAAAAAATCACCATAAAGTTTCATCGTCTTTGGACTTCGTTTGGTACTGATTTTCGAAAAAGCCAAAACAAGCAAAAAAACAAAAACTGGCATTGGGCACTAGGTTAACAGTTAGTCCCTAAAAATATATGAAATAGCATATAATTGCATATAAAGCATCCAAGATTGATAATATAATAGCATGAAACAATAAAAATTACAGATACATTGGAGACGTAGCAGCATCCCCAAATTTAATTCGTGCTCTTGCTCGATTAGGTAAATGATAAAAACAGAATTTTCGATATTGAATGCTACCTAACATGTCTATCATGTAATCTCTTTGACAGTATAAATATTGAGAAACGATGAAGTAATTGATATCAACATAATAATATCCATGAATATAAGAAGCATAATCATTACTTTTTCAAAATAGACGATTCTAAACGAGTGTTATCCTCCCTCATTTAATCATGTTAGCATGACATGACTCCGCCGTCACTGCATAAATATAAATCATAAGCACCCAGTGTCAAACCAGGCAATTGGATCATACTTCTAAAGCGCTTTAGCATTCTAAACTCCCACACAATACATGAGTATGAGTCATGGATATCGCACTATAGTGGAATAGAATGCGGTGATAGGGGTTAATAGGAGAACTCAAAAAGGAGGAAAGTCTCGCATCAACGCGGCTTGATCAACATGCAAAGGTGCTCCATAATTCGGACATCTCCTACCTGAATCTCGTCAGCATCCAGAAATGATACAATATCCTTGAAAATGGGAAGGATCAAGACTCCCTGGCTGACCACGCCACGACCATCATCAACTCCTTCTACGCTGGCATGAAGGATCACATCAACAAGCATGTCTGGCACTCAGTCTAGAAGACATACTGGACGCATACCAAGTCACATATGCGGCCAATGACGTCTACAAAAGCTACAACATGTACATGCGGATCATTGACATGAGAATGTGCCTCCTTCCCCTTGCCGCCGAGGGGTCGTGTAGCAACAATTGCAGTGGTGGCAAGGGTGCCAAGAAGTGGGATGATGATTGTTTCCTAATTTACGTAATTATGCAACGAGATGTCCAATGTGATGTTTAGTTCAATTATGCAGTGATGTTTTAAGTATGTTGTAGTTCCACGGACACATCATGTTCTTGTTCTGCACACAGAGCAAGTCACATCGCACGCGACTTCCATCACAAAAATTTATGCGATGAGTTTCATCATCACACGCAGTTCCTTCAGTTCAGTCGTGGGCGTGCTAGAGCTCACAATTCTCACCGTATGATCGTGGTTCCGGTCCCTACCAGTTTTTGTGCATGTATAGGGTTGCAGGTTTAGTCTCTCTCTTTTTTGCGGGGAATTTAAAGAGCTTTATTCAACATCAAAGAAACTTTCAGGACCACCAGCCAACAGGCTAGTAACCAAGAAAGGGGATGTCGAGTTCATCCAACTTCCAGTGACCGTCAGTGCACAAGCATGTTTCGCGCAAAAATGGGCCGAGTGGTTGGCAGATCTGTTTACAAATTGAACAATAAAAGATAAAAACAATGATGTTGGCTCTCCAATATCTAGAAAAATCGGAGCCACAACCGAACATGAGCAATGGTGACTAGTCCATTGACCAACTATTGGAAGTCTGCCTCCATTATCACATGCTGATAGCCTCAAAGTTTAGCAAATAATACGCCTTCCAGCAATGCCATAAATTCAGCTATAAAAGGATCAATCACTCCCTGGAAAGGTTTGCTCCATACTCCGAGCAATGAGGAGGAGGACCATGCCTCCCCACCTTAACCTCATCATCAAGGTTTGGAGGGTTTTAGTTTGTGCGAGGTGAAATACCACGTGGCGACGGGGTGACGTATGATTGTTGGAAAAGTAACGGGCGAAGAAACGTTCCATAATTTTCCCACAAAAACATCCGGTGGCTGCTACAAATCAGCCGGATGATTTCCTCCTAGGATCAGCTGCCTCCTCATTCGTTAGATGGAATCCACTATGGTCGTTAGATCTATGAGACTTGCTTAGCTCTTTTAGCGCGTGCACAGTACAGCTACACTTTGTACGTGAATATATGCATGGCAACTTGAACTTATAAAAGGTATTCTTCCATAACAAGTATCCAAATCAACATATGTTTGAACCGTCGTATTCCTTGCAACAAGTATCTCCATCCCAACGTGCTCCATGTCTCTTCATAGCGCCTCCAGCCACCAAACACAACATCCCTGCTGCCCAAGCATCACGGGCGTAATTCCATGAAGCATCGGTGGCCTAGTGGAAAGGGAGCACCATGGAACCGGCCGCCCACCGATGCTCCACTGCAGTGCTAGCGGTGCTTCCACAATGCTCCGATGACCCGACGGTGCTCCATTGCAGCACTGACGATGCTCCGGTGATGCTCCGCTGGCCCGAGATGCTCCACTGTAGCACCAATGATGTTTCGACGGCCCGACAATGCTCCATCACAACACCGGTGATGCTCCGGCGGCCCGGCGATGCTCCACTTCCCGTCGCCGTGGCTTCGCCGCTCCGGATGCCGTCGTGTCGCCTCTCGCAAACTGCTATATAAAAGACCACCACCTCTACATTTGCACATTATCAATAAAACAAAAAGAACACATCACCCCTGGATATAAACCTCCCACATCTACCTTTGCGTATTACAGACAAAACAAAAGAACACATCACCCCTGGATTATAAACCCGCCACATCTACCTTCGCATATTACAGACAAAACAAAAGAACACATCACCCCTGGATTATAAACCCGCCACATCTACCTTTGCATATTACAGATAAAACAAAAGAACACATCACCCCTGGATATTAAACCCCACTGCATGTATGTCATCCGTTAGCCACTGCATGCCCACTGATAATAAAAAATAAGCAGCTGATGCTAAAAACACAATGTCTAGCAGCAAACATGCAAAGAGGTAATCCTGCTGGTGAAACAAAGCTACTAATGAATCATTATCACATTATTTAGCACGCCATGCATGTAATCAGAAGCCTGGTTTTTTGACAAATGGAGTCCTAGAAAAATGAACAAAAAACCACTAGAGTCCGTGCTGCACTGAAACACCACTCTCAGTTGTGTACAATCAAGCCCATGACTAGAAAACAGAAAACAAAAAGCACATCCCAGTCTGCAGAACAAAACATTACTGCTGTTGCGTACAAATCTCTGCTCTAAAATGAACAAAAAACAACTAGAGTATGTGCTGCAAATGAAGCACCTCTCCCAGTTGCGTAGAATCAAGCCCACAACTAGAAAAAGAGAACAAAAAGGCACATCCCAGTCTGAAGAACAAACATTCCTGCTGCTGCTTACAGTCGTGCCCTGAAATGAAAAAAGGAACGCTAGATTTTGTGCTGCAAATGAAGCACCACTCCCAGTCTGAACCCTGAAGGATAACATTCCTGCTGTTGTGAAACAACAGATTTCTCTCGGTACTAACGGGAAAGAAATTGTGAAATCAGTTAATGACTTGTTGGACTTAGAAGCTGAGAGGGCTTTAGAGTTTATTCGTAACACTGAGGTTGTGAAGCCTATGAACGATAAGGAGATTTAAAACTTAGGAATTAATTCTCTCGAGAGTCTTTGTGAGGATCTTGTGCCCGATTCGGGACAAGAAGATGAGGTAGATGAATCGGGGCACGAGGAGTATGTGGCTCCTCTACAGCCGGACGGCACTTCACAAAATGTGTCAGGTCATATGGACACGGAGGAGGTGCAGGATAAACCAAAATGTTCCTGGAAGAGGGAGGTTTATCCTGCATCAGCAGTGCGTAGAAGTGCGAGAGTCAAATTCAATAAAAAAAATCCATGATGAAAAATAAAAGGAATCTTTTAGAATAGCATAGGTCTAGCTGACTTGGCTAAAAGAAGGTTTCTTGTAGAAGCGTCACTTGAATACAAACTAGACTTTGTTGCCTTACTGGAAACCGGTAGGGACAACTTCACTTCATAGTTTCTCGGCACTTTATCAAGTGGTGTCGACTTCGATTGGCACTGTTTACCCCCACGAGGACGATCCGGAGGGATCTTACTTAAATGCAAGACTTTATAGGTCATGAACGTCGTTCAAGGAGATTTTACCGTTAAATTTTGGGTCCATTCGAAACTTGATGGGTTTCAATGGGCTTTGGTGGCTGTTTATGGAACGGCGCAACCTAAATTTAATTTAAACCCGATTCCCTAGCGAACCTTGTAAGGGTCTGCAGGGATGAGAGGCTAGCGATCCTAGTGGGAGGGGATTTCAACATAACCAGGAGAAGGGAAGAAAAGAATAATGACAACTTCAATGGAACATGGTCATTTATGTTTAACGCGATTATTGAGAGTCTTAATTTGAGGGAGATCGATCTTTCGGGTAGACAGTTCATGTGGGCGAACTTGTTACCAAATCTGACTTATGAGAAGTTGGATTGTGTCCTAAGCAATGTTGGTTGGGAGACAAAATTCCCTCTTGTTATTGTGCAGGCGCTGCAATGTGCAATCTCAGATCATACACCTTTGTTGGTCGATTCAGGCGAAGCGAACCATGTAGGTAATAAGAATACCTTTTCCTTCTAATTAGGGTGGTTCGAGAGAGAGACTTTTTAGATATCATCGCAAGAGAGTGGCCCAAGGATGCTGGTGGGCACTCTAGCGTTGAACGATGGCAGAATAGGATTAGACACTTGTTGGGGAACGTAGCATGGAAAACAAAAAATTTTCTACGAACACGCAATGATCTATCCATGGAGATGCATAGCAACGAGGTGGAGAGTGTGTCCACATACCCTCGTAGACCGTAAGCAGAAGCATTTCACAACGCGGTTCATGTAGTCAAACTTTCTTCGCTCCAACTCATCTAGTATCGAACGTACGTCACCTCCGTGTTCTGCACACGTTCAGCTCGGTGACGTCCCTCGCCTTCTTGATCCAGCAAGACATCGAGGTAGTAGATGAGTTCCGTCAGCACAACAGCATGGTGACAGTGATGGTGCAATGATCTCCGCAGGGCTTCGCCTAAGCACTACAAAAATATGACCGGGGAGTAAACGGTGGAGGGGGGCGCCGCACACGGCTAACAATTCATCTGGTCTGTGCTAGGCGCCTCTCTCCCACATATATATAGGTGGGAGGGAGGGAGGAGCAGCCAAGAGGCGCCCAAGTAGGAGGAATCCTACTTGGAGTCCCTCCCAAGGCGCCCCCCTGCCATATATAACCGAGGGGGGAGGAAAGAGGGGGGAGGGGGAGAGGGAAGGAAGTGGGAATCCTAATCCACACTTTCCTTTCCCTTCCCTCCTCTCCTTCTCCTCCTAGGCCGGCCCATGTGGGGGCGCACCAGCTCCTTGTAGCTGGTGTGTTTCCCCTCTTGGCCCATAAGGCCCATATCTTTTGCCGGGGGTGCCCGGAACCCCTTCCGGTGACCCGATAAGTACCCGGTACCCCCCGAAACACTTCCAGTGTTCGAATACCATCGTCCTATATATCAATCTTTACATCTCGACCATTTCGAGACTCCACGTCATGTCCATGATCTCATCCGGGACTACGAACAACACTCGGTCACCAAATCACATAACTCATATAATAGTATATCGTCATCGAACATTAAGCGTGCGGACCCTACGGGTTCAAGAACTATGTAGACATGACCGAGACACCTCTCTGGTCAATAACCAATAACGGAACTTGGATGCCCATATTGGCTCCTACATATTCTACGAAGATCTTTATCGGTCGAACCGTTATGACAACATACGTAATTCTATTTGTCCATCGGTATGTTACTTGCCCGAGATTCGATCGTCGGTATCTTCATACCTAGTTCAATCTCGTTACCGGCAAGTCTCTTTACTCGTTCTGTAATACATCACGTCGTGACTAACTCCTTAGTCGTTTGCTTGCAAGCTTATGATGTGTATTGCCGAGAGGGCCCAGAGATACCTCTCCGATACTCGGAGTGACAAATCCTAATCTCGGTCTATGCCAACTCAACAAACACCTTTGGAGATACCTGTAGAGCATCTTTATAATCACCCAGCTACGTTGTGACGTTTGATAGCACAAAAGGCATTCCTCCAGTATCTGGGAGTTGCATAATCTCATAGTCGAAGGAATATGTATTTGACATGAAGAAAGCAATAGCAATAAAACTGAACGATCATTATGCTAAGCTAAAGAATGGTTCTTGTCTAACACATCATTCTCCTAATGATGTGATCCCGTTATCAAATGACACTCATGTCCACGGTTAGGAAACCTTAACCATCTTTGATCAACGAGCTACTCAAGTAGAGGCTCACTAGGGACACGGTGTTTGTTTATGTATTCACACATGTATTTAGGTTTCTGATCAATACAATTATAGCATGAATAATAAACCTTTATCATGAATAGGGAAATATAAATAACAACTTTATTATTGCCTCTAGGGCATATTTCCTTCAACACTTGCGACAATTCCTAAGGGATTGGGCTAGAAACAAAAGGGGGATTTACAAGCGAGAAAAGGAGAGACTCATTCAACTGATTAATGAACTAGATTTGAATGCTGAATCTAGCTTGCTCAACGTCACTGAGCATACGGCTAAAACTAAGGCCAAACAGAAACTTCGAGTTCTTCTTAGAGAAGAGGAAATAAAATGGGCCCTGAGAGCTAAGGTGCTCAAAATGGTCCACGGGAGGTGACAATATTCGTTTTTTTTTCCACATGATTGCTAATGGGAAACATATAAAGAAAAAAATCATTCGGCTGGAGCAAGATGGAGGTACGGTAGTTGGGCATGAGAACCTACCTGAAGCTGTACATATCAAATTATTATAAAACCCTCTTCGGGCCTCCCGAGGACAGCTTTGTGTTGCTCGATGAGCTCGCGGTTGGGCACATACCCCAACTTCGGACAGATGAAAATGAGATTTTGTCTGCACCATTTATGGATAAAGAGGTGTTTGAGGCGGTTACACAAATGAAGCACAATAAGGCATCCGGCCCAGATGGGTTCCCAACAAAACTTTATAAGAACTGTTGGCACATTATTAAGGGTGACCTCTTACCGATGTTCCATGATTTGTTCCATGGTCATCTTCTGCTTTTTCACCTTAAGTGTGGAACGATAACATTGTTGCCAAAGAAGGAGGAAGCAGTGTGCATCGACAGTTCAGGCCGATTTGTCTTTTGAACGTGAGTTTCAAAAAAATTACTAAAGTCGGCACAAATAGGTTGACGCGGATTGCCCATTCGGGTACAACTGAGTCGAACTGCTTTCATGCACTGGAGACACATCCTAGAGGGGGTTGTTGTCTCACACGAAACACTGCATGAAATCCATTATTCCAAGAAGTTTCATGGGCTAGTATTGAAGGTGGATTTTGAAAAAGCTTATAATAAGGTCAAATGGTCCTTTCTCCAACAGGATATACATATGAAGGGGTTAGCCAAATCATGGCGGAGACAGGTGGACTCCTTTATTCAAAAATGTAGCGTGGGGATTAAAGTGAAAGATGACATAGGTCATTATTTCCAGACCTATAAAGGCTTAAAACAAGAGGATCCGATGTCCCCAGTCTTGTTCAACATTGTGGCAGATATGTTGGCAGTCCTGATAGGTAGGGCCAAGGATAATGGCCAGGTAGGTGGACTCATCCGTCATCTAGTCGATGGGGGCGTATCCATTTTACAATATGCTGATGACACTATCATATTCGTGGAACATGACCTCGCAAAGGCTAGAAATATGAAGTTGATCCTTTGCCTCTTCGAACAATTGTCAGGTCTAAAAATAAATTTTCACAAGAGTGAATTGTTCTGCTTTGGACGAACTAGAGAAGAAAAAGATGTTTATAGACAATTGTTCAGTTGTGAAATGGGTTCTTTGTCATTTTGTTACCTAGGGATTCCAATTCACCATCTAGACTTTCCAATAAAGAATGGAAATGTATTGAGGATCGATTCAAAAAAAAACTAAGCTGCTGGAAGGCCAAGCTTATGTCTTACGGAGGTCGGCTCGTGTTAATAAATCCGGTGTTAACTAGTATGCCTATGTTCCTTCTATCTTTCTTTGAAGTGCCTGTAGGGGTACGGAAAAGATTAGATTTTTATCGATCCCTTTTTTTGGCAAAGTGATGAGGTTAAGATTAAATGTAGATTAACCAGGTGGGGTATCATTTGCAGACCAAAAGATCAAGGAGGTCTAGGGATTGCGAACTTGGAAATTAAAAACAAATGCCTACTTAGCAAATGGCTATATAGACTATCTATCGAGTCTGATGGTATGTGGGCACAGATTCTTCGTAACAAATACCTCCAGACTAAATCTCTAGCCCAGGCCACTGTAAGGCTTAATGACTCGCCGTTTTGGAAGGTGCTGATGAGAACGAAAGACACCTTTTTCCGCGGGCTGAAATTGTTATTGGAGACGGTAGAACTGCCAGATTCTAGGAGGATACTTGGCTAGGAGATTTGCCTCTAGCACTTCAGTATCTTACGTTATAGTATAATATTGTACAATGTAAGGAGGCTTACATTGCTACAATATTAGAATCGTCTCCGTTGAATATTCAATTCAGGAGGTCCACTGTGGGGGAATGCTGGAGCTCCTGGTTACATCTGGTGCGAAGGTTGATGGATGTTCAACTTTCAGACCAGCCAGACATGTTTCAATTGAAGTCAACTAAGAACGGTGCATTTATGGTGAAATTTATGTACCTGGATTTAATTAACTCTGGCCCAATCCCGAGACCAATTCATATTTGAAAAATTAAAGTATCGCTGAGAATTAAGATTTTCATGTGGTTTGTCCACAAGGAAGTGATTCTTACTAAGGATAATCTTCTGAGGCGAAGATGGGTTGGCAGTCCTCGATGTTGTTTTCGTGACCAGGATGAAACAATACAACATCTCTTCATTGACTGCCCCGTAGCCAAGCTCCTATGGCCCATGATTCATATAGACTTTAACATTAGCCCTCCAATTAGCATTGACATGTTGTTTGGGACATAGCTAACTGGTGTGGAGCCAATTACTGGGGGACATATTCGAATAGGAATATGTGAATTACTATGGGATATATGGAACTGCAGAAATGATATGATCTTTAATAGAAAAAACTTTATTGATTTTTTACAGGTTATCTTCAGAGCTACTGCTTGAATCCGTATGTGGTTGTTACTCACTCATACAGACTGCAGGGAGCTTTTGGTTACTGGGTGCAACCAGTGGGAGACGGTAGCACGGGATATCTATAACCGGTTTGGATGACGGTCCACTAATAAGATAGCTGTTTAGTCGTCTAGTCCAATGTTTTGTCCATTGTGGCAGCTATACTGGATTACAGACCTTGTTTTACTTTGGTTCGATTTAATAAAATGGTCGTATGCATCATTCTGATGCAGAGACCAGGGATGCCCTCATTTTCAAAAAATAAGAAGATCACACACCCCCCCCCCCCCTCACAGTGGATGTGTTGCGTTGGTTGTTGATTCGCTACTCTACAATGAAGCAATTCGCCACACACACACACAAAGGATCTATCCAGCAACCACCCCCTGACCCAATCTTCCCTGACCTGAAGGCTCCCAACGAGCCCCTCTGCCCCACAATCATTGCGTCATCAAGTCCCTCCTCCCCAAGAGTGCCCGTCGTCGATCCACCGCATGTGTACCCCTTATTTTGTACCAAGACCTATCATTTCCGCTCGATTTGGGGGCCGGTGTTGAATACCTGAGCGGCGGAGCATCGTCGCCAGGCGCCTCCACTTCCCGTCGTCGTGGCCTCCTCGCTACCAAGAGATGTCGTCGTGTCGTCTCTCGCATCGGCTACTGCTGGGGTAGCTCCTCGGATTTGAGAGTTAACTAATGGAGCAATGACCACACTTGTATTCCATCCCTCGAGGGGTATATATATGCAGTTACACGAGAGAGAGGGATATACATGGGGAGGTGATCGTTAGCTACAACGGCTCACAGGCCGATCATGTCGTGCATGCGATTGTGGGCGTGCGCACGAAGTGCACGTGCTGGTCATCCATCGGAGGACGCGGTCTAGCAGTTAGCCACGCCGAAGTGGGCCTGACGACGTGTTCCAACACCCCCCCCCCCCCCCGCCCCCGCAGCCAAAACGTGAGGTTCTCAAACGTTGAGGCTGGAGCAGAAATCGTCGAAGACTGATGTCGGGAGCCCCTTGGTGAAGATGTCTGCGAACTGAGAGCTCGTGGGAACGTGCTAGACACGCACCTCGCCCAGAGCGACGCGCTCATGGACGAAGTGTAGGTCGATCTCCACATGCTTCGTCCGCTGATGCTGCACCGGATTGCGAGACATGTACATGGCGCTGACGTTGTCGCAGTAGACGACCGTGGCACGAGCAAGAGGCTGGTGGAGCTCGCCGAGGAGCTGGCGGAGCCATGCGGACTCAGCGACGGCGTTGGCCACGGCCCGATACTCGGCCTCGGCGCTAGAGCGGGACACCGTGTTCTGCCGCTTTGAGGACCAAGTAAGCAGGTTGGGGCCGAGGAAGACACAATGACCAGACGTGGACTTGCATGTATCGGGGCAGCCCGCCCAGTCGGCGTCTGAGTAAGCAACAAGCTCCGACGCGGTGGAGCGGTGAATCTGCAGGCTGAGATGCATGGTGCCGCGAAGGTAGCGCAGAATGCGCTCGACGAGCTGGAAGTGAGCATCACGGGGCGCATGCATGAACAAACAGCACTGTTGCACGGCGTAGGACAAGTTCGGGCGCGTGAGGTTGATGTACTAGAGAGCACCCGCCAGGCTACGGTAGAGCGCCGGGTCGTGGAAGAGCGGGCCGGAATCGATGGAGAGCTTGGCGAGCGTGTCGACCGGCGTGGAGATCGGCTTGCAGTTGAGCATGCCAGCGCGATCAAGTATCTCAAGGGCATACTGCTCCTGAGAGAGGAACAACCCGGTTGGCGTGGACGTGACGTTGATGCCGAGGAAGTGGTGCAGGGCGCCAAGATCCATCATGGAGAACTCAGCGTGGAGTGAGGCGATGATGCACTGGAGAAGAGCGGCGGAGCTGGCGGTGAGGATGATGTCGTCCACATACAGCAACAGGTAGGCGAGATGGTGATCGCGACGAAGTATGAACAGCGACGAGTCCGAGCGTGATGCCGTGAATCCGAGGGAGCACATGTAATTGGTGAAGCGCGAGAACCAAGCCCGCGGGGCCTGCTTGAGACCATACAGCGAGCGGTTGAGGCGTCAGACATGCGAGGGGTGGACGGAGTCGACGAAGCCGGAGGGCTGCTGACTGTAGACAGTCTCCGCCAAGTGGCCGTGAGGAAAGGCGTTCTTCACGTCCAACTGGTGAATTGGCCACGACTGGCCAGCCGTGATGCTTAGGACGGTCCGAACCGTAGCCGGCTTGACAACGGGGCTGAAGGTCTCCCCGTAGTCGACGCCGGCCTGCTGGTGAAGCCGCGAAGAACACACCGCGCTTTGTAGCGAGCGAGCGTGCCATCAGTGTTGAACTTGTGCCGGAAGATTCATTTTCCTGTAACCACATTAGCACCTGCAGGGCGAGACACCAAACACCACGTATCATTCCGCATTAGTGCATCATATTCCTCGAGCATGGTGTTGTACCAGTTGGGATCTTTTAAGGCAACGCGATAGGAGGAAGGGATGGGACTGATGTCGGATGTGGTAGCGTGGAGGGAGACGTGTTTCTTGGGTTGAGAGAAGCCGTACTTGGCCCTAGTATGCTACGCATGGCGTGAGAGTTGGAGGGAGGCGCAACGGGAACAGCTCACGGTGGAAGGGGATGGAGCAAAGCGGTCGGGAAGTGCACGGGGCGCTGCATGGTGGGGCATGGGGGTGTGGCAGTCGAGGGGGACGTGGAGGGCGGTGGGTGGCTGCATGGGGGTGTGGGAGATGGTGGGGTGGGCCGACTATTGGGTGGTGGGGTGGAGGACCGAGGGGACGCTGATACGTCTCCAACGTATCTATATTTTTTGATTGCTCCATGCTATATTATCTACTGTTTTGGGCAATATTGGGCTTTATTTTCCACTTTTATATTACTTTTGGGACTAACCTATTAACCGGGGGCCCAGCCTGCATTTGCTATTTTTTGCCTATTTCGGTGTTTTGAAGAAAAGGAATATCTGCATTTGAGTCAAAATGGTAACGTAAATCAACTAGAGAAGTTATTTTTGGAACGAAAGCTACCCGATGGACTTGGACCCCACGTCAAGGAAGGAACGAGGAAGCCACGAGGATGGGGGGCGCGCCCACCCCCCTAGGGCGTGCCCCCCTGCCTCGTGGGGCCCTCGTGGCTCCCCTGACATGCTTCTTCCGCCTATATAACTCCACGTACCCTAAAACTTCCAGAATAGAGATTAGATCGGGAGTTCCGCCGCGGCAAAACCTCCAGAGCCACCAAAAACCAATTAGGACCTGTTCAAGACTGCCGGAAGGGGGAACCCTCACCGGTGGCCATCTTCATCATCCCGGCGCTCTCCATGACGAGGAGGGAGTAGTTCACCCTCGGGCTGAGGGTATGTACCAGTACTATGTGTTTGATCTCTCTCTCTCTCTCTCGTGTTCTTGATTTTGCACGATCTTGATGTATCGCGAGCTTTGCTATTATAGTTGGATCTTATGTTTCTTCTCCCTCTCTACTCTGTTGTAATGAATTGAGTTTTCCCCTTGAAGTAATCTTATCGGATTGAGTCTTTAAAGATTTGAGAACACTTGATGTATGTCTTGCCGTGCGTATCTGTGGTGACAATGGGATATCACGTGATTAACTTGATGTATGTTTTGGTGATCAACTTGCGGGTACCGCCCATGAACCTATGCATAGGGGTTGGCACACGTTTTCGTCGTGATTCTCCGGTAGAAACTTTGGGGCACTCTTTGAGGTTCTATGTGTTGGTTGAATAGATGAATTTGAGATTGTGTGACGCATATTTATAATCATACCCACGGATACTTGAGGTGACATTAGAGTATCTAGGTGACATTAGGGTTTTGGTTGATTTGTATCTTAAGGTGTTATTCTAGTATGAACTCTAGGGCTGTTTGCGAAACTTATAGGAATAGCCCAACGGATTGATTGGAAAGAATAACTTTTAGGTGGTTTCGTACCCTACGATAATCTCTTCGTTTGTTCTCCGCTATTAGTGACATTGGAGTGACTCTTTGTTGCATGTTGAGGGATAGTTATATGATCCAATTATGTTATTATTGTTGAGAGAACTTGCACTAGTGAAAGTATGAACCCTAGGCCTTGTTTCCTAGCATTGCAATACACTGCTTACGCTCACTTTTATCGCTTGTTACCTTGCTGTTTTTATATTTTCGGATTACAAAAACCTATATCTACCATCCCTATTGCACTTGTATCACCATCTCTTCGCCGAACTAGTGCACCTATACAATTTACCATTGTATTGGGTGTGTTGGGGACACAAGAGACTCTTTGTTATTTGGTTGCAGGGTTGTTTGAGAGAGACCATCTTCATCCCACGCCTCCCACGGAATGATAAACATTACGACATCCAATTGATGGAAATTTGCTACTGTCCTAAAAACATCGGCACATGGACTCCCAACAACGGCTACAATAAGAAGGTTGAGTAGTAGACAACAAGATCTTTTATGGCGCCGTTGCCGGGGAGGCTAGGTAAGTGAAGGTATATCTTTAGATCTTGCAATTAAATCTTTTTGTTTCTTGTTTTAGCACTAGTCTAGTTTATAAAATAAAATTACAAAAAAATGGAATTAAGTTTGTCTCATACGCTTCACCTTTTTAATATCTTTCGTGAGTATGATGGAAAGGATAATTGTGCTCAAGTGCTAGAAGAAGAAATCTCTAAATTGTTTGGCACTAAATATTTGAATGATGAGCATGATTGCAATGTTGTTAGTACGAATTCTTTGAATATCCATGATGCTAATGATGATTGCACTAGTTATGATGAAATGTCTCCTATAAACATGTCAATTTTTGTGGAGTGCATTGGGTTTTTAAGTACACACCAAATAGGGAAGATAGGTATTGCAAGAGGCATAAGTACTTAGAAACCAAATTGTTGCAAGAAGAGCTAGATGAATGTGCTGAAAGATTCAATATTTATAGTACCCCTTGTGAACTTTGCAATGAACATGGTCATTTAAAGCTCCAATGCTATTTGTTTCATGATCAAGTCGTGTCCAAATATTGTGATAATTTGATTACCCTTGAGCATCATAAAGAGCTTAGCCTTCTTTTGGGTTATGAAGAAATGAAACGTATAACAGAGGGTATTCCAAAATTTAATCTTGATAGAATTCTTGATTTTTATCTAGAGAAAATTTATATGTATTGTGCGATGAATTGCATTAATAATCCTTATATTGCCAATTACATAAAGAAAAGAAAACAAATAGAGGATGAAGAGAATACTAATGAAAGGGAACAGACTTCCCAATATGCTCCTATTATTTCTTATGATGAATCAGGTAACGAGGAGGAGCCTTCTATTCAACCAATCTCATTAATAAGGAGCTCCAAAAGAGGATTGAACCCACACATGATGTGGTGAAGAAGAAGAAAAGAAAAAGGAAGAGAGGTAAAAAGGTATCTCTCCCAAATAAAGTTGCTCCTATTATTGTTGTGCCTCATGAAAATGAAGATGATACACTTGATGATGATCCCGTTATGCCTATTGCCTGTTGTGATGATTATGCTTGGGAAGATGATGATACTTCTTATGATCTTGAAAATCTTTTTGGCACTTGCTTGGAAGAATATGATAATAATGTTTGCTATACTATTGGTGCCATCTATGCTATTAATGACGAGAGTGATTATGCTTATGATACGAAAAGGTCCAAGCTTGGGGAAGCTATGTTTAATAATGATGATAGTTTTAGCCTCTCAAGTTTTGATATGCAAAGTTGTTATGATGATAGCATGCCTTCTACCTATGATGATTATATTGATGAAAGTGGGTTTGGAAGAGTGTCAACTTTAGGAAGTAGTGATCCCACAATTTTGGAGGATGTTGAATCTTATAATATTTATGAAAGTGGATTTGGAGAGGTCATGACTTTATTTAGTAATGATTCCACTATCTTGGAAAAGGTTTCAATCGATTATGATGAAAACAAAGTTGCTACTTATGATGATTATTGTGATAAAACTTATGCTATAAAAAGTAGTGATGATTATATTTATAAAACTTGTCATGATTATGATTACCCTTTTCTGAACATTACTCTTTTAATGTGGAAACAATTTCTAGTATTCAAGTCTCTTATAATACTCCCACTATTCGAATGAGAAGAATTTTGCTTATGTGGAGAGTAATAAAATTTCTATGCTAGTAGATCATGAAAAGAATGCTTTAGGTGCTGGTTATATTGTTGAATTCATTCATGGTGCTACTGAAAATTATTATGAGGGAGGAATATATTCTTGTAGGAATTGCAATAATATCAAGTCTCCTCTCTATGTGCTTAAGGTTTTGAAGTTATGCTTGTTTTACCTTCCTATGCAAGTTGATTATTGTTCCCATAAGTTGTTTGCTCACAAAATCCCTATGCATAGGAAGTGGTTTAGACTTAAATATGCTAGTCATATTCTTCATGATGCTCTCTTTATGTTTCAATTCTTATCTTTTATGTGAGCATCATTGAAATCATCATGCCTAGCTAGGGGCGTTAAACGTTAGCGCATATTTTAGTTTCTTGCTTTTTGGTTTTGTTTAGGAATAAATAATTCATCTAGATTCTGTTTAGATGCGGTTTCGTGTTTCATTTAGTGTTTGTGCCAAGTAGAACCTTTGGGAAGACTTGGATGAAGTCTTTATGATCATGCTATAAAAAACAGAAACTTTAGCGCTCACGAGATTAGCTAAAACTTTTTACTGGAGAGTTCTATTTAGTTGATTCTATCTGAAGATGATTACTAGACAAATTTCTCAGGTCCACCAATTTATTTTAGAATTTTTGGAGTTCCAGAAGTTTGCGTTAGTTGCAGATTACTACAGACTGTTCTGTTTTTGACAGATTCTGTTTTCATTGTGTTGTTTGCTTATTTTGATGAATTCATGGCTAGTAAAATAGTTTATAAACCATAGAGAAGTTGGAATACAGTAGGTCTAACACCAATATAAATAAAGAATGAGTTCATTACAGTACCTGGAAGTGGTGTTTTGTTTTCTTTCGCTAACGGAGCTCACGAGTTTTCTGTTAAGTTTTGTGTGGTGAAATTTTCAAGTTTTGGGTAAAGATTCGATGAACTATGGAATAAGGAGTGGCAAGAGCCTAAGCTTGGGTATGCCCAAGGCACCCCAAGGTAATATTCAAGGATAACCAAGCGTCTAAGCTTGGGGATGCCCTGGAAGGCATCCCTCTTTCGCCTTCGTTCATCGGTAATTTTACTTGGAGCTATATTTTTATTCACCACATGATATGTGTTTTGCTTGTAGCGTCATGTCATTTTATTTTGTTTTGCTTGTTGTTTGAATAAAGTATCAAGATCTGAAATTCTTAAATGTTAGAGAGTCTTCACATAGTTGCGTAATTATCCGACTACTCATTGATCTTCACTTATATCTTTCGGAGTAGTTTGTCATTTGCTCTAGTGCTTCACTTGTATCTTTTAGAGCATGGTGGTAGTTTTATTTTGAAGAAATAGATGAACTCTCATACTTCACTTATATTATTTTGAGAGTCTTAAATAGCATGGTAATTTTCTTAAATAATCCTAATATGCTAAGCATACAAGATTTGTAAGAATTCTTATGAGTGTGTTGAATACTAAGAGAAGTTTGATGCTTGATGATTGTTTTGAGACATGAAGATGGTGATATTAGAGTCATGCTAGTTGAGTAGTTATGAGAATTTGAGAGATACTTGTGTTAAAGTTTGTGATTCCCGTAGCATGCACGTATGGTGAACCGTTATGTGATGAAGTCGGAGCATGATTTATTTATTGATTGTCTTCCTTATGAGTGGCGGTCGGGGACGGCGATGGTCTTTTCCTACCAATCTATCCCCTAGGAGCATGCGCGTAATACTTTGCTTTGATAACTTCTAGATTTTTGCAATAAGTATATGAGTTCTTTATGACTAATGTTGAGTCCATGGATTATACGCATTTTTCCCATCCTTCCACCATTGCTAGCCTCTCTAATACAGACTTTTCACGGGTATCATACACCCACCATATATCTTCCTCAAAACAGCCACCATACCTACCTATTATGGCATTTCCATAGCCATTCCGAGATATATTGCCATGCAACTTACCACCGTTCCGTTTATTATGACACGCTTCATCATTGTCATATTGCCTAGCATGATCGTGTAGTTGACATCGTATTTGTGGCAAAGCCACCATTCATAATTCTTTCATACATGTCACTCTTGATTCATTGCATATCCCGGTACACCGCCAGAGGCACTCATATAGAGTCAAATTTTGTTCTAAGTATCGAGTTGTAATTGTTGAGTTGTAAGAAAATAAAAGTGTGATGATCATCATTTTTAGAGCATTCCCACAGTGAGGAAAGGATGATGGAGACTATGATTTCCCCACAAGTCGGGATGAGACTCCGAACGAAAAATAAAATAAAAATTAAAAAAAGAGGATACTTGGCTAGGAGATTTGCCTCTAGCACTTCAGTATCTTACGTTATAGTATAATATTGTACAATGTAAGGAGGCTTACATTGCTACAATATTAGAATCGTCTCCGTTGAATACTCAATTCAGGAGGTCCACAGTGGGGGAACGCTGGAGCTCCTGGTTACATCTGGTGCGAAGGTTGATGGATGTTCAACTTTCAGACCAGCCAGACGTGTTTCAATTGAAGTTAGCTAAGAACGGTGCATTTATGGTGAAATCTATGTGCCTGGATTTAATTAACTCTGGCCCAATCCCGAGACCAATTCATATTTGAAAAATTAAAGTACCGTTGAGAATTAAGATTTTCATGTGGTTTGTCCACAAGGAAGTGATTCTTACTAAGGATAATCTTCTGAGGCGAAGATGGGTTGGCAGTCCTCGATGTTGTTTTTGTGACCAGGATGAAACAATACAACATCTCTTCATTGACTGCCCCGTAGCCAAGCTCCTATGGCCCACGATTCATATAGACTTTAACATTAGCCCTCCAATTAGCATTGACATGTTGTTTGGGACATAGCTAACTGGTGTGGAGCCAATTCTTGGGGACATATTGAATAGGAATATGTGAATTACTATGGGATATATGGAACTGCAGAAATGATATGATTTTTTACAGGTTATCTCCAGAGCTACTGCTTGAATCCATATGTGGTTGTTACTCACTCATACAGACTGCAGGGAGCTTTTGGTTACTGGGTGCAACCGATGGGAGACGGTAGCACGGGATATCTATAACCGGTTTGGATGACGGTCCACTAATAAGATAGCTGTTTAGTCGTCTAGTCCAATGTTTTTTCCATTGTGGCAGCTATACTGGATTACAGACCTTGTTTTACTTTGGTTCGATTTAATAAAATGGTCGTATGCATCATTCTGATGCAGAGACCAGGGATGCCCTCATTTTCAAAAAAGAAGATCACACCCCCCCCCCCCCCTCACAGTGGATGTGCTGCGTTGGCTGCTGATTCGCTACTCTACAATGAAGCAATTCGTCACACACACACAAAGGATCTATCCAGCAACCACCCCCTGACCCAATCTTCCCTGACCTGAAGGCTCCCAACGAGCCCCTCTGCCCCACAATCATCGCGTCATCAAGTCCCTCCTCCCCAAGAGTGCCCGTTGTCGATCCACCGCATGTGTACCCCTTATTTTGTACCAAGACCTATCATTTCCGCTCGATTTGGGGGCCGGTGTTGAATACCTATGCGGCGGAGCGTCGTCGCCGTGTGCGCCTCCACTTCCCGTCGCCGTGGCCTCCTCGCGCCGCATGTCGTCGTGTCGTCTCTCGCATCAGCTACTGCCTGGGGTAGCTCCTGGATTTGAGAGTTAACTAATGGAGCAATGACCACACTTGTATTCCATCCCTCGAGGGGTATATATATGCAGTTACACGAGAGAGAGGGATATACATGGGGAGGTGATCGTTAGCTACAACGGCTCACAGGCCAAGCATGTCGTGCATGCAATCGTGGGCGTGCGCACGAAGTGCACGTGCTGGTCATCCATCGAAGGACGCGGTCTAGCAGTTAGCCACGCCGAAGTGGGCCTGACGATGTGTTCCAACACCCCGGCGCAGCCAAAACGTGAGGTTCTCGAACGTTGAGGCTGAAGCAGAAATCGTCGAAGACTGATGTCGGGAGCCCCTTGGTGAAGATGTATGCGAACTGAGAGCTCGTGGGAACGTGCTAGACACGCACCTCGCCCAGAGCGACGCGCTCATGGATGAAGTGTAGGTCGATCTCCACATGCTTCATTCGCTGATGCTGCACCGGATTGGCAGACATGTACATGGCGGCGTTGTCGCATGATGAAGCGACCGTGGCACGAGCAAGAGGCTGGTGGAGCTCGCCGAGGAGCTGGCGGAGCCATGCAGACTCAGCGACGGCGTTGGCCACGGCCCGATACTCAGCGACTGCCATTAGGGAGCGATTTTTGTGCGTTTAGCCGCTCGGTAATTATACAGACGGCCGGTTTCTCTGATCTTTCTCTTTCATCCACGTAACCAAAATTCCTACGTGAGTCTTCTTACAGACAGCTGACTCAACCCCGTTGTTCATGCCCGGACGACGTGTTCCAACACTGAGGCCTCTACTTCGCTGTCCGCTGAGACACCACCGGCGTGAGGCGGCCAGCGAGACTATCTAAGCGGGCACGTGAGAGATGCCAGCGCCGCACGATCAAACCGGATTGAACGGCCCGCGGGGAGGTTTGTGGCAGCCAAAAATCAGTCGGTCTAAATAAAGGGTTTTCCAAAACATCCACATCCAATTTCCAATTCCAATTGCAATTCAAATTTGCGAGAGGTGGTCGTTGTATACACCGAGACGGATCGGAAGAGATCTGTCGTATACTCATAAATACATCCTGTGCGGCACATCGGCAATACAGACAAGATATAGCGAGACACACGGGGGCGATTGACGATCTTTGTGCTGCACCTGCACGTGGAATCGTATCGAAACAAATCGAACGCTTTTGTCGGCACCTTCATATTCTTCTTCCTCACTTGCAGTTGGAGGCTCGATCATATAGTACAGTAGCTATGTCGTGGTCTTCCCCGGAAAGCATGCTCTTCGTCGGAGCATCGGCCGTTGCCAGCGCTGCTCTAGCCTGGGCAACGTGGACGTTGCTCGACGAGTTCAAGTACGACAAACGCCCTTCGGACACCAACTACAACGAACTCCTCGGCGTCAAGCCCTTGGACGCCACCGGCAGCCTCAGGACCTTGGACGCCGCCACGACTGACCCTGTCATCGGCCGCAACGACGAGATCGACCGCCTCGTCTGCATCCTCTGCCGGCGCACCAAGAACTGTGCCGCGCTGGTCGGCGCCGCGGGGTTGGCAAGACGGCCATCGTTGAGGGCCTCGCGCAGCGCATCGCCGCCGGGAATGTCCCCAACACGCTTGTCGGCGCACGCATCGTGGAGGTTGACATGGGGGCCATGATGGCCGGGACGCACTGGCGCGGCATGTTTGAGCAACGCATCAAGGACGTCATCAAGGAGGCAGAGGAGGCGGAAGGCAAGGTCATCTTGTTCATTGACGAGATGCACATGGTCGTTGGCGCCGGCGGCGACAAAGGAGGCCCCATAGACGCCGCCAACATCCTCAAGCCGGCGTTGGCCCGCGGCCGCATCCGTTGCGTGGGCGCCACGACCTCCGAAGAATATGAAAAGTATGTTCAAACAGATGCCGCGCTCGAGCGGCGGTTCCAGAAGGTTGTCGTCGAGGAGCCGAGTGTGCATGCGACCATTGCCATCCTGCAGGGGCTGAAGCACAGGTACCAAGAGCACCATGGCTTGAAAATCCAGGACGATGCTCTTGTAGCCGCTGCACATCTCGCTGCCCGCTATATTGCTGGTACGTGTACATACATCAAGAATTCAATTTATTCTTATGCGTATGACTTAATTATATGTACGTGATTGCGTGTGTTGAAGATAATTGATGTATTTGATCATTGCCAGGCCGCAAATTCCCTGATAAAGCAATTGATCTTATGGATGAGGCATGCGCTACAACAAAGATGCACGCCGACAAACATATGACTGCCGAAAATGAACAAACTAGCTATACAAGTACACTGAATGAGGAACAGAAGGCAGTGGAAATTGTTATTGGACCAGGGCATGTAGCACGGGTAAGCCTAAACATATCAGTGAATAATTAATTCTCATATGTTATTTGTTTTTGGGAAATTCTCGTATGATTTTAATGTGATGTGTTTGTGACATTTAAATTTTATTTGAAGGTTGTGAGCCGATGGACTAAAATTCCTCTCGCTACACTTGACCAAGAGGAGAAGGAGAAGTTGATCCACCTAGCAAAAAAATTGCATGAGCGCGTTGTTGGCCAGGATGAAGCTGTTAATTTGGTTGCACAAGCAGTCCTACGTTCTAGGGTCGGCTTTGGTCAATCCGAACAACCGATAAGTGCATTCCTCTTTTTGGGCTCGCTTGGCGTTGGAAAGACAGAACTTGCTAAAGCCCTTGCTGAGAAGATATTTGACAGCAAGAAGGCATTGATTCGCTTTGATATGTCGGAATATGCTCAGAGTGGATCTGTGACACGTCTAATCGGAGGATCTCGAAGGTTTGATTCTTAGACTTTTTGCACACTTCTTGTTTCTCCGCACTCATATCTCACCAATTTAGTTGATTTTCTATAGCTACGAAGAAGATGGACAACTCACCGAGAAAGTCAAGAGGTGCCCATATAGTGTTATCCTTTTCGACCAAATGGACAAAGCAAATGATTCAGTACTCAAGGTTTTTCTTCAACTCCTCGACAATGGTATGTTGACCGATGGCAAAGGGCAGGTCGTAGATTTCAGGAACACAATCATCATTATGACATCAAATCTAGGAGCAGAGCACCTAATATCGAGAATGGCCGAGAAAAATACAATCAAAGCTGAAAGAGATCTTCTCATGAAACAGGTTTGTGAATCCCAACTATGTAGTGTAACGTCCTTGGTGGGCAAGCCAATGATCGTCTTACAAATGACTGTTCATGCAGGTTAAGAAGCGCTTCAAGCCTGAACTTGTCAATAGACTAAGTCAGGTTGTGATATTTGAGCCACTTTCGCATGGTGACTTGAGGGAGATTGTGAAAATCCAGATGAAGAACGTTGCTGCAACGGCAGCTAACAAGGGTGTCTCTGTACTTGCAACTGATGCAGCCCTAGATGTCATTTGGTCAGAATCACATGACCCGGTGAGTATATGATATATAGCTTAGTTTTCATAACCATCACAGGATGAAGATCCATTGTCCAGTTTTTAACGCTTCGTCGATCGTAGGTGGACGGCGCAAGGCCCATAAGAAGGTGGGTGCAGAATCACGTGACCACGATTCTCTCAGACATGCTGGTCGATGGAGAAGCCTGTGCAGGCTCGACAATCTCCATCGATGCTGCGGACGATAAGAGGGTTCTAACGTTCCAAGTGATGAAGAAGCAAGATGACTAGGCAGATCAATGAGATGATTTTAGCCGTTGTAACTCCCATGATAGATAAAGAAAATGTATCCTAAAACATAATGCATAGGCATGTAATGTGCACAGAAGTGATCAGGTAAACATATTGTATTGTAGTAAATAAAGGGTTAATGAATGTAATGACAAGTGCGTATGGGTGTTTGTTGTTTCTTTTTTTTTTTGCGGGGAGAAAGGATGTTTTATTCCACAACGAGAGGGTTACGATCACGAGACACCAATTCCTCACACCACGGAGGAATCGAGTTCAACCATACCGTAGTACAAGCTTCAGTGCGGCTATATTGTGCCAATTGATATGCTACCCTATTTTGATATCTGCTAACTTTTAGAGGAACAAACTTCCTGACTACCAAATGAGCTTTAATCTCAGCAGCTAGATGACCATAGGCCGACCTGGAGAGATTGTCGCTCGAGAGAATGGCCAGAGCATTTGAAGAATCTGATTAAACAATCACTGAGCAGTCCGAATGCTGAATGGCCAGTGCCATACCCTGCATAATAACATGAATTTCCGCTTCCAGGGCATCATTACAGTGGAAAATGTATCTGTATGCCAAAAATAATCATAGATCCGTTCTCCCTGTGAAGCACCATGCCAATCGAAGCGTGACCATCCTGGCACGAGAGAACCGTCTACCGACAACGCAACCCATCCCATAGGCGGAGGAGGCCAAGGCATGGGGGATTCTGTAGTTTTTACGCACTTTGGCCGACTGTCCTCATACAACGGCATCTTCCCTTTGATGATTTCCTCCATGCTAATCCACAGTTACCTCTACTGGGGTCTCATTCTTCCCGTGCGTTATATCATTTCGGAGTTGCCAAATACGCCAGATTGTCATAATTACCAAGTCCCTGGTCTTGTCCGAGCATTTTGAAAGTAGCTGCAGTATCCAGTCCTTACCAGAGTCCACTAGTAGTGAGTCATCAGGCAACGGCCAGATTGCACGTAAGCCCTCCCAGACACGTCGGGCGTGCATGCATGAAATCAATGCATGAAAACTGCTTTCAATCTCCGCTCTACAAATAGGACATGATCTCTGTATATGAACTAGATGATTCCCCGCGCGTTGCGGCGGGAACATCTGCATATAAATTGCTGTAAATTTTCCTAAAAAATATAAATGGCTGTAAAAAAATTACTATGGATTATTGAATCTTTAAAGTTTGCAATTTAGTAATTCAAGGAAGATTTAATTATTTCACAAAAAAGAGACAAAAAGGAAGATTAATGAGGAGTTGTCAAACAAAAATATTGATGCTACTCAACTGGTATACACAACTCGAGCAATTTTAGCTTCAATTGAAATCCAACTCGACTAATATTCACAATGATAAATATTGCATTCATCAAAATGATACAATCAATACTAAATTATCCCCTGAAGAGCCATTGTTATGTTCATCACGCCATTAATAATTGGACAGAAATTGCAAAATGCAATAACTGAGAAAAACCTAACGACCTACTATGGTGAAGTGGTGATTAGAACTGATAAAAAATCAACAGAGTTGTAGCCTCTAAAATATGAATAAACATGTTCAATGTTGATTTGTTGCCTCTGAAATCTGAATAAACATGTTCCAATTTGGTAACACAGGCCGCAGTAGGAACTCTGAAGAAGCAATAATGCAGTGCATGTAGCTACTCTGCACAGAGAAGGAAAAATGAGAGCAAGTAGGGGATACACAGTGAAATAAATAAATACAACATGAAGTTAGTCTTGTGTTTATACGTGGACTTCTCAATGGTTGAAACCTACTGTCCGGGAACAGCAACAACAATCATCATTCCTGAACGTCTGCAAGAATGAGCCTAGAATTAAACCAATCAGTCAGGAATTTACAATGCATCCCAAGCAAACAACTGGGCAATCAAAAAACATCATATGTTCGTGTGCATAACTAAGCAGAACTACCACATCGAAATAATAACCAAGGAGAATAGCTTTACAACCATGTCCGTTGGTGCTAGCGATGTCTGATGGAGATAACTGAATAGAGTGGCGGAGGCAAGCAGAACTGTAAAGACCCTCTCCTCTTCCTCTCCCAGCGTACGATATGTTGTTCATTTGCTGAGCTCCACACCAGAGCAAAGGGAGGAGGGACCAAAAGGGGACGGGTAGTGGCACGATCCTTGATGGCGCTGGAACGGTGTGGGGTGGGTGCCGACGGTAGCGCCGGACGGTCGAAGCCGATGCGGACGATCAGATATGGTTGGTCCGGGAAAGCCAATGAGGGGCACCGGGGAGGCACTATAGGTGCCGGTGAGGCGCTGCGGGCATGCGGCGCCGCCATCCAGGCGCAGCGTCGTGGCTGGGCGAAGTTGTAGCGAGGAGTAGTGAGGCGCAGCAGACGTGCAGCGGCGCCGTCCAGGGCCGGCTTCATGGCCAAGCGAAGCGGACGCGGGACGTGCTGTAGGAGTGCGGCGGCGCCTTCCAGGCATGGCGTCGTGACTGGGCGAAGATGAAACAGGGCACCAGGGAGGCGCCGTGGGTGTGCGTCAGCACAGTAGCACCGTTGAGGCGCGGCATCGATCTCCATCTCGTTGTGGTGATGAGGCTAAACACCTCCGAGCTCAGTTCTGGTGGAGACGACTCAATTATAAATAGGAGAAGAATGAGATGTGTAGATCAAGCACCGTGTTACGCATGCATCGGGCCCTTGAACTACTCATTTATACTATAGAAGATGGAAGAACAAACAACCAAGGGACGGCTGATCCTTCGCATAAATAAAAGTGTTAGTGGAAGAACAAACGATCGATGAATAAATAAAAGTTGTGTCGCACTATTTGTTTTTTTTCTGAGATGGAATGTGTGTGGGGCATGTGGGGTGACGTGGATAGCTTGCATGTCTAGATAAATTAGATAGTGGAGGTGAACTTTTTAGGTATATAGGATACGACGATGCGCTTTGCCTAGGTTAGTTGCCAACGCACCCGTCGCCGTCTTCCATGCCATAATACGCATCTTGAGTGGAACATTAGATTTCCAAATCGAATTCCAAATCGATATGTCGCCGTCCGGTCTAGTACTGCAAGTGCCCCCTGAATTCATCTCATCGTGTGTTTCCGTCGCCAACCTGTTGGCACTTTTGACTGTAAAATTCCCATGCGGCTCGAGAAACCAGCCGATGAAGTCCTGCCGGTTCCTAGGAGACGTGCGTATCTTAAGAATCTCAGCAACATCCATTGGCCAAAAATGCTCCTCAACACGGTCTCTGATCCAAGCACCATTATTATCTAAGAAATCAGAGACACGATTAAACCGGCAGTTCCTTTTAGGAGTAATTGGTCGAAAATCGCATCGTCGAGGAATCCAAGGATCTCTCCACGTTCTAACCGATGCACCATCACCAATCCTCCATATTATTCCTTTCTTAACAAGATCCAAACCATGAGCTATTCCTTTTCGGTATTTAGCAAAAGCTTCACAATTAGCGAAGCGTGAAAACTACCACTTTATGATTTTGTCAAAACTACCACTTTTTATTAATCCGTGACAAAAGACTACCAAGTGTGAAAACTGCTCGCTTTGCCTGGGTTAAACGCGAATCTGACTGCCCGACCCCACACATAAACGGGCTAAAAATGCAATCGGGTCCCTAGTTTTTCTTCAAAAAAGCAATCGGGTCCTCCGCCTCCTTCTCCTCCTCGTCGCCGGCCTCCTCCTTCCCCAGCCGTCCGCAGCTTGCACGCCATCGCTCACCATCGAACGGGTCCTTCCCCCCGCCGCCGTCCCCACCCACAATGACGCCGGCCATGTCGTTGAACACCTGCTGCAGCTCCAGCAGCGACCTCTCCAGGTCCGCCACGGCGCCGTGCCGCTCCTGGATCTCCGCCACCAGGCCCAGCACCTCCCCGCGGCCCTGCTGCTCCGCGATGGCCCGCTGCAGGAACCGCTCCCCCTCGCCCGTCTCCGCCAGCGTGTCCAGCGTCGCCTCGTCGGGCTGGGCCCCCGTCACCGTGAAGTAGCGCCGCGCCACCGTGTCCCGGTACTCGGAGGTGATGCGGGAGCGGAGGGAGGAGAAGGACTCCATGGCGTCCCGCAGCTTCTTGCGCAGGCCGGCCACGACGGAGGTGCGGGTGCGGTCCGTGGAGGAGCCCGGCCCGCACCCGGCCACGGAGCGGTTGGCGGCGTTGGCCCGGTCGAGCGACTCGAGGCGGAGCTTGACGACCTTGGCCTTCTTGATGGCGGCGGCGACGTCGGCATCCATGCGGGAGCGGAGCGCGCGCACGGCGGAGGCGTCGTGGAGCGACTTGCCCGACTCGTTGCCGTCGTGGAGCGAGCGCTGGATCCGCTCCAGCTCCCGCAGGTCGTCCTTGATCGACTCCACGTCCTCGAGAGGTCGGGGCCGGGGTCGTCGGCGCTGGGGAAGGAGGAGGCCGGCGACGAGGAGGAGAAGGAGGCGGAGGACCCGATTGCTTTTTTAAAAAAAACTAGGGATCCAATTGCATTTTTAGCCCGTTTATGTGTGGGGTCGGGCAGTCAGATTCGCGTTTAACCCAGACAAAGCGAGCAGTTTTCACACTTGGTAGTTTTTTGTCACGGATTAATAAAAGTAGCTTTTACAAAAATCGTGAAAGTAGTTTTTCACACGCTTCCGCTAATTGCAGATTTATGGTCAAATACTCATTCCTTTCCATACAGCCAATGAATTCCCAGTGAAAAACGTTTCCAAGATACTGTCGTGTGGAAAATATTTTGCCTTCAACAGACGGGCACATAAACTGTTAGGGGAATCAATCAATCGCCACGCTTGTTTTGCCAATAACGCTTGATTAAAAGCACGCATATCCCTGAATCCCATACCCCCTTGCTTTTAGGGAGTCTCGGCTTATCCCAGCTCAGCCATGCCATTTTTCTCTTGCCTCTCTGAACTCCCCGCCAGTACTGCCTCATCATCCTTGTCAGATCATCACATACCGAAGCAGGTAAGCGAAACACACTCATAATATATGTGGGAATAGCCTGGGCTACAGATTTGATTAAAATCTCTTTGTTAGCTGAAGACATGAACTGCTCGCTCCAGTCCACTAGTCTCTTCCTCAATCTTTCTTGGGTGGTTTCAAAGCTCCCTTTATGCATTCTCCCCTCAGGTACTGGCAAACCCAAATATTTGGGTTCAAACGCTTCACTTGTAATCTCCAAAATACTCTTTACTTCCCCAGATACCACCTCAGTACAGTTACTAGAGAAAAGGATGGAACACTTTGACGGGTTTATAAGTTGTCCCGTAGCCAGCACATAAGTGCTCAACAAACCTTTCACAATTGTTGCTTGCTGTTCCGAGGCTCGAAAAAACAATAGTGAATCATCCGCAAATAATAAGTGAGATATCGTCGGTGCACGACGACAAATTTTAACACCTTCCAGCCCCTCCTCCGTAATAGCTTTGTTGTTTGTTGTTTCTTTGTTTGACTGTTTTTTCTTCTTTAACTTTCAATCGGTAAACAAGTTACTATTTTGCTTCCCAAAAAAATATGGGTTTTTCCGGAATTTGTCAGCAGAGGGCACACCGGCTGGAGCACTCCAACTATATATAATAAAACTAGTAACACGAGGAAAATTTCAGTTTCAATATTATTAAGATGTAAAGTTATTACAAATTAGAATCCAGACGCACAACTTTGGCACACTAAATTCATTTCAGCAAAATGGTGACTCGTTGAGCACAAACCATGGTACTCAGCTAAGATCAGCGGACCGGGAACAAACATAAATAGTGATTCCTTTTCTTCACCCCCTTGTCCTCACCGTGGAAGTTACCTATAGAACTGGCACTGCTCGGCAATGAGAACATCGACCTGCGGGATCCAAGAGGACCCCTCGTCTTCCCTTCCCATCGGTGGTGACTCTTAACTTACGGTCTAGTTTCAGTGAGAAAAGTGCCATTAGTGGTGTATCATTACCACCGAAATCACTAGTTAAGGGGTATCCTTTACGGGGTAGCTCGATCTCCAATGGCTCCATGTTCAACACATGGCGGAAATAGAAAGATGGCGAGGAGAGGACCAAGAAACCGACCAATCCAAAATTTTCGGATCAGCAGGAAGGAAACCAGAGGTTTGCGGCGCATGTACATATACACATACGCTACGCGGTCCACGGATGGGATGAACGGCACAACAATGCTATCCGCAGTGCATACTGGTGGAAGCAGCGGTGGCAGGTCGGTATTAGGAAAACGACGGCGAGCCATCATGAATTCGATGATGGAGTACCAACACAATCGTCGGCACCGCCACTACTTCGACCATTAGGATAATGACGACGAACTCATTCTGGGGGACACAGAGTCTGATGCTGACGACGCGACATCCGGACAAGTCGACATCATCTCATCGGATAACAACGAGGCATAGGGCGTCGTGTCGGCGGCTTTGATAAATTATGCATAGTAGCAGTAGTCTTTGTTTAGAGTGTTGGTCTTTTGTTATAGCCATGTTTAAGTGTACTAGCTCACTAAAATAGTGAAAATTTGCCATCCGCGTCAATATCTGACTTTACCGTTTCTTCTATCCGACCAAAAGCCACATTTCCCCCCTTTACTTCCCACTTTATAAGATCAAACGCTCCTTGATGTGCAGTCTCCTCGCCAACACTGCCCCTCCATGTGCTCGCCTCGTCGATCTAGTCAGGTAATCCACCCCTCCTCCTCCTCTATCCTATATGGCCAGATCATCGGCGTGACACCTACCATCCAAATCATCATCGTCCCATCCTCGAAACTCTCGTCGCCCATCACTATGGTCCCCTCCGCATGTCCGGGAGCTCAAGGAGCATTTGACCGTGAAGAGGCAAATCGTTGTCGCACATGCGCGAAGTTGTGGTGGCTAACTTGTGCACCAACCCCCATATCCTAAAGGAGCACCTAGCCTTCCATGCCACGGTTAACGCCGAACGCATGGATGCCGCCGTCAATGCCGAGCGTGTGGATGCCACCGTGTGGTTGTCTGGTTAAATGAAATGGTGTGGGGATTTTTTTTAAGGCCACCGTTGGTGCGAACGACGAACACTATGAAGTGTTTTCTCAGTGTGCTCGTGCTTTTTCCTCAAGTCCAGAGCCCCGGGTAGTGCTGGACCAGCCCAGGTGATCCATCATTGCGAGGCAGTGCTAATCGTCATCTACTCAGACGTCAAGGATGGCACCCATGATGTGGAGGCCTCGCTCTCTTTCAAGGAGAAGGATCCCATCTACATCTCCTCTGACGATGAGTACTAGCTCATTTCTAGCTTATTAAGACCTATGTTTAGCTACCTATGTTGTAGTTAATTGTCTTTGGTTAACCTTTTGCATGGGCCGATTCTATCTTTCCTCTATATATTCTAGTCACTTATCAAATGTAATGTTATTATGCAGTCTGATCTTCAAGCATGTATGCAATGTGATATCCTATGGTGTAATGTGGTGTTCAATTGTACTGTTGCGTTTAATTATGCAATGTGATGTTCAATTGTTGGGGTATAATTTTGTATTATTATATATGTGAGAAATATATCAAATATGGCTACACTAAGACATTAGAAACATATACTATTGCGAAAGTACACTTCTGAACTCAAGCTCAAATGAGCTCAAATGAACGGTAAAATTGAAAAAAATATCAAAACAATCTGGAAATTTTTGTGGTAAACTTGGACAAATGTTCTAAGTGTTTGTAGATTTTCATCATGAGATCACATTTGTCGAAGGCATGCAAAAAAAACAAATTAGTGCTCCAAAATGCTTTCGAAGTTTTCCTTCAGTTTTTTTTGGGTTTTCTTTTTCCTATTCCTTTCTTATTTCTTTGTTTTTTGTTTTTTTTGTTCTTTTATGGTTCTGTACGCTTTTTTCAGGTTTTCACCGGGGTCTTTTAGATTTGTTTCCTTTTTTAATAATTTTCTAATTTTTTACACAAAATGTACATTTTCTTCCATACATTTATAACATTTTCAAATACATACAACAACAAAGCCTTTAGTCCCAAACAAGTTGGTGTAGACTAGAGGTGAAATTCATTAGATCTTGCAATCAACTCATAGTTCTGGCACATAGCAATCTTCCACGCATCCCTGTCCATGACTAGTTCTCTAGTAATACTCCAGTCCTTCATGTCCCTTTTTACGGACTCCTCTCATGTCAAGTTCGGTCTACCTCGATGTCTCTTGACATTATCGGCACGCTTTAACCGTTCTCCATGCACTGAAACTTCTGGGGGCCTGTGTTGAATATGCTCAAACCATCTCTGACGATGTTGGATAAGCTTCTCTTCAATCGGCTACCCCAACTCTCTTCAATCGGTCCTTCCTTGTGTGGCCACACATCCATCTCAACATGCGCATCTTCGCCACATCTAACTGTTGAACATGTCATCTTTTAGTCGGCTGACACTCAGCGCCATATAACATTGTGGGTCGAACTGTCGTCCTATAGAACTTGCCTTTTAGCTTTTATGGCATTCTCTTCTCACAGAGAATGCCAGAAACTTGACGCCACATCATCCATCTGGCTATGATTCGATGATTCACATCTTCATCGATATCCCCATCCTTTTGCAACATAGACCCCAAATAGCGAAAGGTGTCCTCCTGAGGCAGCACCTGCCCATCAAGGCTAACCTCCTTCTCCTCCTCGTGCCTAGTGGTACTGAAACCACATCTCATGTACTCGATTTTAGTTCTATTAAGTCTAAAACCTTTGGATTCCAAGGTTTGTCTTCATAGCTCTAACTTTCTATTGACCCCCATCCGACTATCATCAAATAGCACCACATCATCCGCAAAGAGCGTACACCATGGGATATCTCCTTGTATATCCCTTGTGACCTCATTCATCACCAGAGCGAAAAGATAAGGGCTCAAAGTTGACCCTTGGTGCAGTTCTATTTTAATCGGGAAGTCATCAGTGTTGCCATCACTTGTTCGAACACTTGTCGCAACATTATCGTATATGTCCTTGATGAGGGTAATGTATTTTGCTGGGACATTGTGTTTCTCCAAGGCCCACCGCATGACATTTCGCGATATATGATCATAGGCCTTCTCCAAGTCAATGAACACCATATGCGGGTCCTTCTTTTGCTTCCAGTACCTCTCCATGAGTTATCGTACAAGAAAATGGCTTTCATGGTCGATCTCCCACGCATGAAACCAAACTTATTTTTGGTCACGCTTTTTATACTTCTTAAGAGGTGCTCAATGACTCTCTCTAATAGCTTCATTGTATGGCTCATCATCTTACTTCTATGGTAATTAGTACAACTCTGAATATCCCCCTTGTTCTTCAAGATTGGTACTAATATACTCCGTCTCCATTCTTCGGGCATCTTGTTTGCCCGGAAAATGAGGTTGAAAAGCTTAGTTAGCCATACTATAGCTATGTCTCTGAGGCCTCTCCACGCCTCAATGGGGATACAATCAGGGCCCATCGCCTTGCCTCCTTTCATCCTTTTTAAAGCCTCCTTGACTTCTGACTTCTGGATTCGCCACACAGAACGTCTGTTGGTATCATCAAGGGAGTCGTCCAGTTCAATGATAGAGCTCTTATTCTCCCCATTGAACAGCTTGTCGAAGTACTCCCACCATCTATGCTTAATCTTCTCGTCCTTCACCAGGAGCTGGTCAACTCCGTCCTTGATGCATTTGACTAGGTCAACATCCCTTGTCGTCCTCTCTCGGATCTTGGTCATCTCATAGATGTCCCTTTCGCTCCTTTGTGTCTAACCACTGGTAGAGGTCCTCATACGCCCGACCCCTTGCTTCACTACAGCTCGCTTTGTGGCATTCTTTGTCATCTTGTACTGCTCTATATTGTCCACACTCCCATCTAGGTAGAGGCGCCTAAAATAATCTACCTTCTCCTTGATAGCCTTCTGGGCATCATCATTCCACCATCAGGTATATTTAGCTTCTCTTCTACTTTCCCAGGACACTCCAAACTCCTTTGAGGCCACCTTACAAATGCAAGTCGCCATCTTCATCCACATATTATTTGCATCACATCCTTTCTCCCAAGGGCTCTCCTTAATGGCCCTCTCCTTGAACGCCTAAGCTACCTCCCCCTTGAGCTTCCACCACTTTGTTCTAGCGACTTTGGCATGCTTATCCCGCTGCACACGAATCCGAAAGCGGAAGTCAGCCACCGTGAGATTATACTGAGTGACAATACTCTCTCCAGGTATCCCCTTACACTCTAGTCATGCACGCCTGTCTTCTCTTCTCGAGAGGATGAAACCAATGTAGCTAGAGTGTTTACCACTACTAAAAGTCACAAAATGTGATTCTCTCTTTTGGAAGAGGGTGTTAGCTATGATCATGTCATAGGCTAGAGCAAAGCTTAAGGGCATCTCCAAATTGCTCGGCCCCAGGCGCTTAACTAGAGCTGCTGAGGCGTGCCGGCGCTTAGTTCGGCCTCGGGGCGACCTAGCTCCCAACACGCCCACGCCGGCCCCAGATGCGGGAAATTTAAACTTGGCCGTTCGCTCTCAAAAGACGCCGCAAATCCGCGATCGGACGTAGTCTGGCGTTACAAACAGAGCGCCGCCACCGCAAGTTCGCAGGCGCAACGATTCACTCGGCGGGTCGGCTCCGAGCGTTGGCGGAGTCGGCGGCGCGGGCTCGTCGGTGTCGGAGCTGCTTTCGGTGCTGGATCGTGCATCGGCAAGCCCGGCACTTCTTGGGCGGCGATGTAGAGGCGTCGTTCGGGCTTGGCGTCCGTGTGGTCGTGGGCGTCCGGCGTCGTCGGCGTTGCCGTCGGCAGCTCGTTCAAGATGAGGCCGCGCTGCACTGTGTACCACGCCTTGAGCTTCTCGTCGCTGTTCGAGCATGTCCGCCTGGCCATCGAAAAGCCATGTCGGTGTTCCTCTTCTTCGCGGCAACATTCGTCCCGGAGCAGGTCGAGCTTGATGGCGTTGCTCTTCATTAGCTTTACCACCGCCTCCTCGGTCTTCTCTTCGCAGGGACGCCCGGCTCGGGCGTCGGCGAGGCAATGCTCGATGGACTCTCGCAATCGCGCGGTTGCCGCTGCCGGGCGCTTTTTCCCTTTCTTTGCCAATTTGTAGGCCGTCCGGCTTCTCCGACGCGCCCGGAGTCGCCGCGTCCGCTTGTATGTCTCCTTGGCCTTGTCGAGGGCACGCCGGACTTCCGCCACTTCTCGCACTTGTGAATGCGCTTGTAGACGTGGAGGTGCTTGAAGTCGGCGTCTTGGTTGTCGCCCCGATACATGGCGTAACATACGCGGCAGCCGCGGAGGGACGAATATTGGCGGGCGGCGGGCGAGGGGGCGAAGATATGCGGGCGAACGGCGTGTGTACCGATCCTCAACGCCGGCGCCGCTTCCGGGCGAACGCGACCTCCTCGACGATTCCATGCCATTTGTTGCACGCCAACCGGATACGCCCCAATGGTTCGCCATCGCCTTGGAGCCGCTACCGCATGTAGACGCCTTTGGTAGGGGTCGACGAGCTTCCGCTCGTCGAACTCGGCCTTGATGCGGTCCCAGTACGTCTCCAAGCTCTGGTTCGCGCCGGTGGTCGAGTCGAGGCAGACGACTTTCCATGCTTCGGCGAGGCATTCCTCCTCCTTGGACGCCCACTTGATGCGCGATTCGCCTGACCTAGCCGCCCGCTTCTTCTTCTTTTGGCGCCTTCGTCCGGAACAGAGCCGCTCCTCCTCCTCCTCGCCCTCCTCCTCCTCCTAGGGTTCCCGCGATTGCCGCCGTAGATGTAGCCGAGCTCGGCCTCCATGTCGCCGCTGAGGTCCACTACCTCGTCCTGGGTGGCGAACCCGGGAGACGCGGCGGCCGCGGTCGATCCTGCCGCGATGATGTCGTCCATGTCGGCTCCCGTGTCGTCGGCGTCGCCGAGGTGCGAGAAGGGTAGCGGTCCACGGTAGAGATGGGGCGTCGGTGTGGACGCGTAGGCGGCGGGCGGCGATTAGTTCTATGGAGGGTACTGCACGCCGACGAAGGCGGGCGAGGGCGTGCGCGTAGCGGGGTGACCATGAGGGAAGGTCACGTTTGGGTTGAACCCACCGTGCGCGTCACCGTCGGCGTAGCCGGGCAACGATGAACCCCATGGAGATCCGGCGCCTTGCTGTCCCGAGCACGTCTTTGGCGTGGGCGGCACGGGTGGATTCATCCCGCTGGTCGGCCGATAAGGAAGACGCGCTTGCTGCGCGTTGTCGAGCCTTCTTAGCTATGTACTGTTCCGCTTTGTCGGCGGTGATCGCTTCGCGCCATTGAACTTCCACCCTCCACTTTCGGCGTTCGACGGGCGGTGGCTTGATGGCGGCGCCCTCGGCTTCCTCTGCTTGGTAGCCTGGCGCCGATCGCGGTTGCCGCCAGCCTTACATAAGCCATTTCTTCGCGGCATGGCGTGCTTCTTCGCGGCGGCGGAGGTGGTTTAGCGGGAGAAATGGAGAGAATGGCGGAGGAAGGCGGCGGCGGAGAGATGCGAGGAAAAGGCCAAGAACGGCGGGAAAAAGGCCCTCGGTCGCCTCCTGGCGGGCCCACGCGCTTTTTCGCTTGTGTGGCTCCCAAGCGCCCAGTGGCGCCGGTTCGGCCTGGTCCGCTGCACTTGGCCCGAGCCAAGCAAAACGGGCTTCGGGGCGACTGGGGCCTTTTTTTGGCGCCGGCGCGGCAAAATCGCCTGGGGAGGGCCTGTTGGGGGCGCGGCTGGAGATGCCCTAAGACATCTTCTCCTTTTTGATTCCTGATGCCATAGCCAAAGCCCCCACGCACCCCTTCAAAACATGTGTTAGATGTACCCACGTGGCCATTGAGGTCTCCTCCTATGAAGAACTTCTTGCCAATCGGTGCCCTCCTAAACCATGTCCTCCAGGCCTTCCCAGAACTCCCTCTTGGTGTTCTCATTGAGGCCTATTTGCGGGGCATACGCGCTGATAACATTGAGAACTAAATCCCCAACTACCAGCTTGACCAGGATAATCCGGTTCCCATGTCTCTTGACGTCTACCACTCCATACTTGAGGCTCTTGTTGAGCAAGATGCCTACTCCATTTTTGTTTGCAGCCATCCCCATGCACCATAGCTTGAAACCAGTATCCTCCACCTCATTCGCCTTCTGTCCCCTCCATTTGGTTTCTTGGATGCGAAGGATATCAACACCTCTCCTCCCCACTGTATCAACTAGCTCCTGAAGCTTACCTCTCAGGGGCCCTACATTCCAGCTACCTAAGCGGATCTTCCTAGGCTCGGCTATCCTTACCCTTCGCACTCATTGAGTAAAATGTGAAGACCTTTACTCATTTTCCACTACACCGTGGTGTCGGTGTAGCGCGCCACTAAGGATGCGACGACCCAATCCTTGCTCACTTGCCACCGTATCCAGATCAAGATATGACATGCACCAGGGGGTGACGGCCCGACCCTTGCCCATCTGACACCACACCTGGGTTTCGATGTGGCGCGTCACTGAGAGGGTTACGCTCCAACGAAAATCTTTTGGGTTTCATCTCCATAAGAGTGGCTGAGTTTTCACGTTGGCTCGCCAAGCCTATCACAACCCTCCTCCTTTATCCAGGCTTGGGACCCGATGTTGAGACAACATAGGCGGAGTTAACATTTTAAATACTACCTCCGCCTAGGTGAACAAGTCATTCGCGTAGTTCTAGGTCATCGATCTGAGGAATTAAATATGTGTTATATGTCATGAAAAGTATATCACTAGATTTCTACAAGGATGTAGTTTCTAAATATATAACTTTTGTCACATATAATACATATTTAGATAGTTAAATCGTTAACTTAGAACTACGCGAATGACTTATTCGCCGAAACGGAGGTAGTACATGGTTAACATTCTTTAATATAGATATTAATGCCTATATTTTTATTACACATAGTACATTTTTGTATATATCAGGAATATTTTTAAACATGTTTAGCATTTTTAAATAAATAATTAACACTTTCTAAAATACATTTATTGATATCTACCTTTTTCAAGACACGTCTACATTTTTTAATAAAAAATTTACATTTTTATATGAGCCCTTGCATTTTGTATAGTGTTAAAAATAATTTTTTATCTATTTTCCAAATTTTGTAAATTTTAACATTTTTCAAATACATGATTTGTTCAATTTTTTCATACACATTGTACATTTTTTGTGTAAATCACAAAAGAAATTATACATGTTTACCACTTTTCACATACATGATTTACATATTTTAAAAGTGCAATGAATACTTAGAACCTAAAAATAAAAATAAAAACAATAGAGAAAGATAGAATCCAAAAGTACAAACAAAAGGAAATAAAATAAAGATGCGCGACCTCATCATGACATCATCCTGGCAAATGGGCGGGCCCACAAACCTGCCAACTGCTGCCTCTAGTTACTATCTGGTATCCCTCAAAAAAATAAAGTTACTATATGGTGCCTTAAGTGCCGGACTTAGTACGTTTCGCAAATGGGCGCACAACTTTATGGGCCGACACAACTTGTTTTTTGTATTTGTTCTTATATTTCCTTTTTTTTCGTTTTCATTTTCCTTTTCCTTTTCTGGTTTTTTTATTTTCCTTTTTCTTTTCTTCCTAATTTTTTTCCAAATCCTTGAACTTTTAAAATTCGATGAATTTTTTTTTCAAAATTGTTGAAGTTTTTTTCAAAATCAATGATTTTTTTTCCAAAATTTGTAAAAAAAATTGAAAATTGATTAAAAAAATCAAAATTTAATAAAAAAATTCAAAATTGATGAAGTTTTTTGAGGTTTGTGAAATTTTTCCCAAAATCGATGAACTTTATCTATTATGTGAAATTTTTCAAAATCGATAAACTTCTTGCAAATTCGATAGAACTTTTCCAAAATGGATGAATTTTTTTAATTTGTCAAAAAAATCAAAATCGATAAATGTTTTCCTAATTTGATGAACTTTTTTTTTCAAATTCATGAACAGTTTTGAAGTTTGTGAACTTTTTTCAAAAACATGAATATTGTCTAGTGAGCGGGGGGTGCGCCCCGTATTAAATACACACTATTTCGCTAGCAAATAGGATTGGGTAGGTGAGACATAGGCGCTCCCTCGCTTTTTGGAGTCTTTGCATGTGTGACTCAGTTGGGTCTAACTGAGCTAATGCACGCCGAAAATCATGTTGTGCATGTAGTTTGGTAGCTCTCGCATGTAGGCTCGCTGCATCAGGGAACCAATTTTTTCTGACATTTGGTGGTATGCGTTGGACTGGGTTGATGAACTAAGCAGTGTTTAGTTGTGCACGACATAAGTTGTAATCACCCCTTCTCACTAGTGCTGACCTTACCACACACGATCGAATAATGTTTCAGTCCTAGCCAGTAAACAAATGATAATTCATTTTAACTACTAACGAATAGTAGTACAAAATTTAAGTCATATGGCTCGATAGGGGAAAGTTCACCGATGTCAAACTAGGTGGATGTCCATCCTAGTCTTCTTTCTTCTCGCTTGCCATCTGTTGCTTCTTCCCGCTTTTCGTTGTTGTTGCTTCTTATTCTTCTCCAGATCCTTGTCTTGCCTCTGTTTGCCCACATTGCCTCAGCCCACTCAATCCTTTTGTTTTTTCAAGCGTCATTGTCAAATGCCACCATATCATGGCCGGAGCTATCAACATCATCAGTTGTCACATCTTTTCTCCTTCAACACAAACTCATCACAAAACCCATTATAGGGTCCAGATATGGAGGATGCAACATGCAAGGACGGGCTTAATGCAGGTGGGGAAAAGTGTGGAATGGCTTCACGATTTAGGATCTTAAATCTATTTTTCAGATCTTTAAATTCCCTCTCAAACATAACTCTAAGGCTTAAATGTATGAGATTGAACAATTCCTATGAAGCACTAGGATAGAAACTGTTGGGGAACGTAGTAATTTCAAAAAAAATCCTACGCACACGCAAGATCATGGTGATGGCATAGCAACGAGAGGGGAGAGTATTGTCCACGTACCCTCGTGAGACCAGAAGCTGAAGCGTTATGACAACGCCGGTTGATGTAGTCACGTCTTCACGATCCGACCGATCCAAATACCGAACGACTGGCACCTCCGAAGTTCAAAGACATCGCTCAGCCTCGATGGCGATCCCCTCCGATCCAGCAAAAGCGTCGGGGATGAGTTCCGTCAAGACGACGGCGCGTGGTGACGATGATGATGCTCTATCGGCGAGGCTTCGCCTAAACTCCATGACGATATGACCGAGGTGGAATATGGTGGAGGGGGGCACCGCACGGCTAAGGAACGATTAGTAGATCAACTTGTGTGTCTAGGGGTGCCCCTCGCCCTTTGTATATAAAGGAGCAAGGGGTGCGGCCGGCCTAGGAGGAGGCGCTACGGAGGAGTCCTACTCCCACCGAGTAGGACTCCCCTTCCTAGTTGGACTAGGACTTGGGGAAGGAGGAGGGGGAAAAGGAAGGGGCGCCCCCTCCTTGTCCTATTCGGACTTAGGGGAGGGCCATGGCTGCCCCTTGGCCCCTTCTCCTCTTTCTCCACTAGGCCCATCGAGGCCCATTAGGTCACCGGGGTTCCGATAACCTCCCGATACTTCCGGTAAATGCCGATTTCACGGAACACTTCCGATGTCCAAACATAGGCTTCCAATATATCAATCTTTACGTCCTCGACCATTTCGAGACTCCTCGTCATGTCCGTGGATCACATCCGGGACTCAACAAACTTCGTACATCAAAACTTATAAACTCATAATAAACTGCCATCGTGAACGTTGTTGCGTGCGGACCCTACGGGTTCGAGAACTATGTTCACATGACCTAGAACTATTCTCGGTCAATAACCAATAGCGGAACCTGGATGCCCATATTGGTTCCTACATATTCTACGAAGATCTTTATCGGTCAAACCGCATAACGACATACGTTGTTCCCTTTGTCATCGGTATGTTACTTGCCCGAGATCTGATCGTCGGTATCCAATACCTAGTTCAATCTCGCTATCGCAAGTCTCTTTACTCGTTACGTAATGCATCATTCCGTAACTAACTCATTAGCTACATTGCTTGCAAGGCTTATAGTGATGTGCATTACCGAGAGGGCCCAGAGATACCTCTCCTACAATCGGAGTGACAAAACCTAATCTCGAAATACGCCAACCCAACATGTACTTTTGGAGACACCTGTAGTACTCCTTTATAATTACCCAGTTACGCCAGGACGCTTTGGTAGCACCTAAAGTGTTCCTCCGTAAACGGGAGTTGCATAATCTCATAGTTACAGGAACATGTATAGGTCATGAAGAAAGCAATAGCAATATACTAAACGATCAAGTGCTAGGCTAACGGAATGGGTCATGTCAATCACATCATTCTCCTAATGATGTGATCCCATTAATCAAATAACAACACATGTCTATGGTTAGGAAACATAACCATCTTTGATTAATGAGCTAGTCAAGTAGAGGCATACTAGTGACTATATGTTTGTCTATGTATTCACACATGTATCATGTTTTAGGTTAATACAATTCTAGCATGAATAATAAACATTTATCATGATATGAGGAAATAAATAATAACTTTATTATTGCCTCTAGGGCGTATTTCCTTCAGCCTCCCACTTGCACTAGAGTCAATAATCTAGATTACACAAGAATGATTCTAACACCCATGGAGTCTTGGTGCTGATCATGTTTTGCTCGTGGAAGAGGCTTTAGTCAACGGGTTCACAACATTCAGATCCGTATGTATCTTGCAAATCTCTATGTCTCCCACGGACTTGGTCCCGGATGGAATTGAAGCGTCTCTTGATGTGCTTGGTCTTCTTGTGAAATCTGGATTCCTTTGCCAAGGCAATTGCACCAAAGATTGTCACAGAAGATCTTCATTGGTCCCGATGCACTAGGTATGACACCTAGATCGAAATGAACTCTTTCATCCAGACTCCTTCATTTGCTGCTTCCAAGCAGCTATGTACTCCGCTTCACATGTAGATCCCGCCACGACGCTTTGTTTAGAATCGCACCAACTAACAGCTCCACCGCTTAATAAAAATACGATCCGGGTTTGTGATTTAGAATCGTCCGGATCGCTGTCAAAGCTTGCATCGACGTAACCATTTACGACTAGCTCTTTGTCACCTCCATATACGAGAAACATATCCTTAGTCCTTTTCGTATTTCAGATGTTCTTGACCGCTGTCCAGTTGATCCACTCTCGATTACTTTGGTACCTTCCTCGCCAAGCTTATTGCTACATACGTCGTGTCCGGTACACAAGATTGCATACATGATAGAGCCTATGGCTGAAGCATAGGGAACATCTTTCATTTCTCTCTATCTTATGTGTGGCTCGGGCATTGAGTCTGACTCAATTTCACACCTTGTAATCTGTGTAAAATCCTTTCTTTGTTCGATCCATTTTGAACTTTTTCAAAACTTTATCAAGGTATGTGCTTTGTGAAAGTCCAATCAAGCGTCTTGATCTATCTCTATAGATCTTGATGCCCAATATGTAAGCAGCTTCACCGAGGTCTTTCATTGAAAAACTTTTAGTCAAGTAGCCATTTATGCTATCCAGAATTTATATCATTTCCAATCAATAATATGTCGTCCACATATAATATTAGAAATGCTACAGCTCCCACTCACTTTCTTGTAAATACAGACTTCTCCAAAAGTCTCAGATAAAAGCATATGCTTTGATCACACTATCAAAGCGCTTATTCCAACTCCGAGAGGCTTGCACTGCACCATAAATTGATCGCTGGAGCTTGCACACTTTGTTAGCACCTTTTGGATCAACAAACCTTCCGTTGCATCATATACAACTCTTCTTCTAGAAATCCATACAAGAATGCAGATTAAACATCCATATGCCAACTTTCATAATCAAAAACAGCAGCAATTGCTAACATGATTCTGACAGACATAAGCAACGCAAAGCGAGAGAAAGACACAACGTAGTCAACCCCTTCAACTTGACGAAAACCTTTCTCAACAAGTTGAGCTTTATAGACGATTACATTACCATCGTCAGTCTTCTTCTTAAAGATCCATTTATTCTCAATGGCTTGCCGATCATCGGCAAGTCTACCAAAGTCCATACTTTGTTCTCATACATGGATCCCATCTCAGATTTCATGGCTTCCAGCCATTTTATGAATCTGGGCTCACCATCGCTTCTTCATAGTTCGTGAGGTTCGCCGTGGTCAAGTAACATGACTTCCGTAATAGGATTACTGCACCACTCGTGCGGATTTTACTCTGGTTGACTCCACGAGTTCAAGAGAAACTTGATTTGAAGTTTCATGATCAATATCATTAGCTTCCTCACTAATTGGTGTAGTTGTCACAGAACCGGTTCTTGTGATGAACTACTTTCCAATAAGGGAGCAGGAATATGATTATCTCATCAAGTTCTACTTTCCTCCCACTCACTTCTTTTCTCGAGAGAAACTCCTTTTCTAGAAAGGATCCGAATTTAGCAACGAAAAATCTTGCCCTCGTGATCTGTGATAGAAGGTGTACCCAATAGTCTCTTTTGGGTATCCTATGAAGACACATTTCTCCGATTTAGGTTCGAGCTTATCTGGTTGAAGTTTCTTCACATAAGCATCACAGCCCCAAACTTTAAGATACGACAACTTTGGTTTCTTGCCAAACCATAGTTCATAAGGTGTCGTTTCAACGGATTTTGATGGTGCCCTATTCAACGTGAATGCGCCGCCTCTAAAGCATAACCCCAAAACGATAGCGGTAAATCAAGAAGAGACATCATAGATCGCACCATATCTAGTAAAGTACAATTACGACGTCGGACACACCATATTTCGCTTGTGGTGTTCCGGTATGGCGTGAGTTGCTAAACTATTCCGTATTGTTTCAAATGTAAACCAAACTCAGAATCTCAAATATTCTCCTCCACGATCAGATCGTAGAAATTTTATTTTCTTGTTACGATGATTTTCCACTTCACTCTGAAATTCTTTGAACTTTTCAAATGTTTCAGATTTGTGTTTCATTAAGTAGATATACCCATATCTGCTCAAATCATCTGTGAAGGTGAGAAAATAACGATACCCGCCACAAGTGCCTCAACATTCATTGGACCACAAACATCGGTATGTATGATTTCCAACAAATCGCTTGCTCGCTCCATAGTTCCGGAGAACGGCGTTTAGTCATCTTGCCCATGAGGCACGGTTCGCAAGTACCAAGTGATTCATAATCAAGTGATTCCAAAAGCCCATCAAGATGGAGTTTCTTCATGCATTTTACACCGATATGACTCCAAACGGGCAAGTACCACAAATAAGTTGCACTATCATTATCAACTCAGTATCTTTTGGTTTCAACACTATGAATATGTGTATTACTATTATCGAGATTCAATAAAATAGACCACTCTTCAAGGGTGCATGACCATAAAAGATATTATTCATATAAATGGAACAACCATTATTCTCTCGACTTAAATGAATAACCGCCTCGCATCAAACAAGATCCAGATATAATGTCCATGCTTAACGCTGGCACCAAATAACAATTATTTAGGTCTAAAACTAATCCCGATGGTAGATGTAGAGGTAGCGTGTCGACCGCGATCACATCGACTTTGGAACCATTTCCCACGCCGCATCGTCACCTCGCCCTTAGCCAATCTTCGCTTAATCCGTAGTCCCTGCTTCGAGTTGCAAATATTAGCAATGTAACCAAAGATCAAATACCTGTGTACTCTGCGAGCATTAGTAAGGTACACATCAATAACATGTATATCACATATACCTTTGTTCACTTTGCCATCCTTCTTATCCGCCAAATACTTGGGGCAGTTCCGCTTCCAAAGGTCGATCGCTTATGAGAAGCACTCGGGCCTCAGTTTAGGTCCAGATTTCTGGGTTTCTTCTCTTGAGCAGCAACTTGTTTGTCGTTCTTCTTGAAGTTCCCTTCTTCTTCCTTTTTCTTGAAATCGGTGGTCTTGTTGACCATCAACACTTGATGCTCCTTTTTGGTTTCTACCTCCGCTGCTTTTAGCATTGCTAAGAGCTCGGGAATAGTCTTGTCCATCCCTTGCATATTATAGTTCATCACGGCTCTTGTAGCTTGGTGGCGTTGATTGAAGAATTTCATCAATGACACTATCATCGTGAAGATTAACTCCCGCTTGAATCAAGTGATTATTATACCCAGACATTTTGAGTGTGTGTTCACCGACGTAACTATTCTCCTCCATCTTGCAGCTATAGAACTTATTGGAGACTTCATATCTCTCAATCCGGCATTTGCTTGAAATATTAACTTCAACTCCTGGAACATCTCATATGCTCCATGACGCTCAAAACGCCGTTGAAGGCCCGGTTCTAAGCCGTAAAGCATGGCAATAATCGAACTATCGAGTAGTCATCAGCTTTGGCTCGCCAGATGTTCTTAACGCCGCTGGGCCAGTTGCATCAAGCAAAGAAGTTCGGCACCCAAATGCGGTGCTTCCAGGATTTAATTCTTCCGTGGCAGCAATGAGGATAATCCTCAAAGTTACGGACCCAGTCCGTAATTGCTACCATCATCTTTCAACTTTGCTTTCTCAAGGAACGCATTAAAATTCAACGGAACAACAAAGACGAGCCATCTATCTACAAACAAACATAGACAAGCAAAATACTATCAGGTACTAAGTTCATGATAAATTTAAGTTCAATTAATCATATTACTTAAGAACTCCCACTTAGACAGACATCTCTCTAGTCATCTAAGTGATTACGTGATCCAAATCAACTAAACCATGTCCGATCATCACGTGAGATGGAGTAGTTTCAATGGTGGACATCACTATGTTGATCATATCTACTATATGATTCACGCTCGACCTTTCGGTCTCCGTGTTCCGAGGCCATATCTGTATATGCTAGGCTCCGCCAAGTTTAACTCGAGTATTCCGTGGGTGCAACTGCTTTTGCACCCGTTGTATTTGAACGTAGAGCCTATCACACCCGATCATCACGCGTGGTGTCTCAAAGACGAAGAACTTTCGCAGAACGGTGCATACTGGGGAGAACACTTCTTGATAATTTTAGTGAGAGATCATCTTAAAATGCTACCATTAATCAAAGCAAGATAAGATGCATAAAGGATAAACATCACATGCAATCAATATAAGTGATATGATATGGCCATCATCATCTTGTGCTTGTGATCTCCATCTCAAGCACCGTCGTGATCACCATCGCCACCGCGCCGACACCTTGATCTCCATCGTAGCATCGTTGTCGCTACGCCATCTATTGCTTCGACTAATTATCGCTACCGCTTAGTGATAAAGTAAAGCAATTACAGTATGCTTTGCATTTCATACAATAAAGCGACAATCATATGGCTCCTCGCCAGTTGCCGATAACTTCGGTTACAAAACATGATCATCTCATACAATAAAATATAGCATCACGCCTTGACCATATCACATCACAACATGCCCTGCAAAAACAAGTTAGACGCCCTCTACTTTGTTGTTGCAAATTTTACGTGGCTGCTACGGGCTGAGTAAGAACCGTTCTTACTTCACGCATCAAAACCACAACGATAGTTTGTCAAGTTGGTGCTGTTTTAACCTTTTCGAAGGACCGGGCGTAGCCACACTCTTCAACTAAAGTGAGAGAGATAGACACCCGCCGGTCACCTTTAAGCACGAAAAGTGCTCGCATGCAGGTGAAACCGGGCCTCGCGAAGCGCACGCTGCAATGTCGGTCCGGCCGCTTCATCTCACAATACCGCCAAACCAAAGTATGACATGCCGGTAAGCAAGATGACTTGTATCGCCCACAACTTACTTGTGTTCTACTCGTGCATAAGACATCTACGCATAAAACCAGGCACGGATGCCACTGATGGCGAAAGAAGTAATTTCAAAAATTTTCAAACGCACACGCAAGATCATGGAGATGGCATAGCAACGATAGTGCAGAGTAATGTCCACGACCCTCGTGAGACCGTAGAAGCGAAGCGTTATGACAACGCTGTTGATGTAGTCAGACGCCTTCACGATCCGATCGATCCAAGTACCTCAACGCACGGCACCTCCGAGTTCAGCACACGCTCAGCTCGATGACGATCCCCGGCTCCGATCCAAAGAAAGCGTCGGGGATGAGTTCCACAAGACGACGGCGTGGTGACGATGATGATGCTTCACCGGCGCAGGGCTTCGCCTAAACTCCGCGACGATATGACCGAGGAGGAATATGGTGGAGGGGGGCACCGCACACGGCTAAGGAACGATCTGTAGATCAACTTGTGTCTTCTTGGGGTGCCCCCGCCTCAGATATATAAAGTAGCAAGTGCGGCCGGCCCTAGGAGGAAAGGAAAGGAGGGGGCGCCTCCTTGTCCTATTCGGACTTGGGGGGAGGCCTTGCGCTGCCCTTGGCCCCTTCTCCTCTTTCTCCACTAGGCCCACTGAGGCCCATTAGGTCACCGGGGTTCCAGTAACCTCCAGATCTCGATAAAATGCCGATTTCACCTTTAACACTTCATGTCCAAACATAGGCTTTCAATATATCAATCTTTATGTCTCGACCATTTCGAGACTCCTCGTCATGTCCGTGATCACATCCGGGACTCCGAACGAACTTTGGTACATCAAAACTTAGAAACTCACAATAAAACTGTCATCGTAACGTTAAGCGTGCGGACCCTACAGGTTCGAGAACTATGTAGACATGACCTAGAACTATTCTCGGTCAATAACCAATAGCGGAACCTGGATGCCCATATTGGTTCCTACATATTCTACGAAGATCTTTATCGGTCAAACCGCATAACGATAGGAATTAAATATGTGTTATATGTCATGAAAAGTATATCACTAGATTTCTACAAGGATGTAGTTTCTAAATATATAACTTTTGTCACATATAATACATATTTAGATAGTTAAATCGTTAACTTAGAACTACGCTAATGACTTATTACGGCCAAACGGAGGTAGTACATGGTTAACATTCTTTAATATAGATATTAATGCCTATATTTTTATTACACATAGTACATTTTTGTATATATCAGGAATATTTTTAAACATGTTTAGCATTTTAAATAAATAATTAACACTTTCTAAAATACATTTATTGATATCTACCTTTTCAAGACACGTCTACATTTTTTAATAAAAATTTACATTTTTTATATGAGCCCTTGCATTTTGTACAGTGTTAAAAATAATTTTTATCTATTTTCCAAATTTTGTAAATTTTAACATTTTTCAAATACATGATTTGTTCAATTTTTTCATACACATTGTACATTTTTGTGTAAATCACAAAAGAAATTATACATGTTTACCACTTTTCACATACATGATTTACATATTTTAAAAGTGCAATGAATACTTAGAACCTAAAAATAAAAATAAAAACAATAGAGAAAGATAGAATCCAAAAGTACAAACAAAAGGAAATAAAATAAAGATGCGCGACCTCATCATGACATCATCCTGGCAAATGGGCGGCGGGCCCACAAACCTGCCAACTGCTGCCTCTAGTTACTATCTGGTATCCCTCAAAAAAATAAAGTTACTATATGGTGCCTTAAGTGCCGGACTTAGTACGTTTCGCAAATGGGCGCACAACTTTATGGGCCGACACAACTTGTTTTTTGTATTTATTCTTATATTTCCTTTTTTTCGTTTTCATTTTCCTTTTCCTTTTCTGGTTTTTTATTTTCCTTTTCTTTCTTTTCTTCCTAATTTTTTTCCAAATCCTTGAAGTTTTAAAATTCGATGAATTTTTTTTTCAAAATTGTTGAAGTTTTTTTCAAAATCAATGATTTTTTTCCAAAATTTCTAAAAAAAAATTGAAAATTGATTAAAAAAATCAAAATTTAATAAAAATTCAAAATTGATGAAGTTTTTGAGGTTTGTGAAATTTTTCCCAAAATCGATGAACTTTATCTATTATGTGAAATTTTTCAAAATCGATAAACTTCTTGCAAATTCGATAGAACTTTTCCAAAATGGATGAATTTTTTAATTTGTCAAAAAATCAAAATCGATAAATGTTTTCCTAATTTGATGAACTTTTTTTTTCAAATTCATGAACAGTTTTGAAGTTTGTGAACTTTTTTCAAAAACATGAATATTGTCTAGTGAGCGGGGGGTGCGCCCCGTATTAAATACACACTATTTCGCGCTAGCAAATAGGATTGGGTAGGTGAGACATAGGCGCTCCCTCGTTTTTGGAGTCTTTGCATGTGTGACTCAGTTGGGTCTAACTGAGCTAATGCACGCCGAAAATCATGTTGTGCATGTAGTTTGGTAGCTCGCATGTAGGCTCGCTGCATCAGGGAACCAATTTTTTCTGACATTTGGTGGTATCGTTGGACTGGGTTGATGAACTAAGCGGTGTTTAGTTGTGCACGACATAAGTTGTAATCACCCCTTCTCACTAGTCTTGACCTTACCACACACGATCGAATAATGTTTCAGTCCTAGCCAGTAAACAAATGATAATTCATTTTAACTACTAACGAATAGTAGTACAAAATTTAAGTCATATGGCTCGATAGGGGAAAGTTCACCGATGTCAAACTAGGTGGATGTCCATCCTAGTCTTCTTCTTCTGCTGCTACTGTTGCTTCTTCTGTTTTCTGTTGTTGTTGCTTCTTATTCTTCTCCAGATCCTTGTCTTGCCTCTGTTTGCCCACATTGCCTCAGCCCACTCAATCCTTTTGTTTTTTCAAGCGTCATTGTCAAATGCCACCATATCATGGCCGGAGCTATCAACATCATCAGTTGTCACATCTTTCTCCTTCAACACAAACTCATCACAAAACCCATTATAGGGTCCAGATATGGAGGATGCAACATGCAAGGACAGGCTTAATCTGGGTGGGGAAAGTGTGGAATGGCTTCTGATTTAGGATCTTAAATCTATTTTTCAGAGCTTTAAATTCCCTCTCAACCATAACTCTAAGGCTTAAATGTATGAGATTGAACAATTCCTATGCAGCACTAGGATAGAAACTGTTGGGGAACGTAGTAATTTCAAAAAATTTCCTACGCACACGCAGGATCATGGTGATGGCATAGCAACGAGAGGGGAGAGTATTGTCCACGTACTCGTGAGACCGTCAGAAGCGAAGCGTTATGACAACGCGGTTGATGTAGTCGTACGCCTTCACGATCCGACCGATCCAAGTACCGAACGACGGCACCTCCGAAGTTCAAGACATCGTTCACTCGATGACGATCCCCGGCTCCGATCCAAAGAAAGGCTGGGATGAGTTCCACAAGACGACGGCGCAGGACGATGATGATGTTTCATCGGGCGCAGGCTTCGCCTAAACTCCGCGACGATATGACCGAGGTGGAATATGGTGGAGGGGGCACCGCACACGGCTAAGGAACGATTCGTAGATCAACTTGTGTGTCTGAGGGGTGCCCCGCCGCCTGCATATAAAGGAGCAAGGGGGTGCGGCCGGCCCTAGGAGGAGGCGCGGAGGAGTCCTACTCCCACCGAGTAGGACTCCCCCTTCCTAGTTGGACTAGGACTTGGGGAAGGAGGAGAGGAAAAGGAAAGGGGCGCCGCCCCTCCTGTCCTATTCGGACTTGGGGGAGGCGTGGCTGCCCCTTGGCCCCTTCTCCTCTTTCTCCACTAGGCCCACTGAGGCCCATTAGGTCACCGGGGTTCGGTAACCTCCTGCATACTCCTAAGAAATGCCGATTTCACCCGAACACTTCCGATGTCCAAACATAGGCTTCCAATATATCAATCTTTATGTCTCGAACATTTCTAGACTCCTCGTCATGTCCGTGATCACATCCGGGACTAAGAAAAACCTTAGATACATCAAAAATTTTAAACTCATAATGAACTGCCATCGAATCGTTAAGCGTGCGGACCCTACGGGTTCGAGAACTATGTAGACATGACCTAGAACTATTCTCGGTAAATAAACACTAGCGGAACATGGATGCCCATATAGGTTCCTACATATTCTACGAAGATCTAAATCGGACAAACCGCATAACAACAAACGTTGTTCACATTCTCATCTATATGTTACTAACACGAGATTCGATCCTCGGTATAAAATACCTAGTTCAATCTCGCTATCGCAAGTCTCTTTACTCGTTACGTAATGCATCATTCCGTAACTAACTCATTAGCTACATTGCTTGCAAGGCTTATAGTGATGTGCATTACCGAGAGGGCCCAGAGATACCTCTCCTACAATCGGAGTGACAAAACCTAATCTCAAATACGCCAACCCAACATGTACTTTTGGAGACACTGTAGTACTCCTTTATAATCACCCGATGCCAGTGACGCTTTGGTAGCACCTAAAGTGTTCCTCCGTAAACGGAGTTGCATAATCTCATAGTTACTGTGAACATGTATAGGTCATGAAGAAAGCAATAGCAATATACTAAACGATCAAGTGCTAGGCTAACGGAATGGGTCATGTCAATCACATCATTCTCCTAATGATGTGATCCCATTAATCAAATAACAACACATGTCTATGGTTAGGAAACATAACCATCTTTGATTAATGAGCTAGTCAAGTAGAGGCATACTAGTGACTATATGTTTGTCTATGTATTCACACATGTATCATGTTTCCAGTTAATACAATTCTAGCATGAATAATAAACATTTATCATGATATGAGGAAATAAATAATAACTTTATTATTGCCTCTAGGGCATATTTCCTTCAGTCTCCCACTTGCACTAGAGTCAATAATCTAGATTACACAATAATGATTCTAACACCCATGGAGTTTTGGTGCTGATCATGTTTTGCTCGTGGAAGAGGCTTTAGTCAACGGGTCTACAACATTCAGATCTGTATGTATCTTGCAAATCTCTATGTCTCCCACCGGACTTGGTCCGGATGGAATTGAAGCGCCTCTTGATGTGCTTGGTCTTCTTGTGAAATCTGGATTCCTTTGCCAAGGCAATTGCACCAAAGATTGTCACAGAAGATCTTCATTGGTCCCGATGCACTAGGTATGACACCTAGATCGGAAATGAACTCTTTCATCCAGACTCCTTCATTTGTCGCTTAAGCAGCTATGTACTCCGCTTCACATGTAGATCCCGCCACGACGCTTTGTTTAGAACTCGCACCAACTAACAGCTCCACCGCTTAATAAAAAATACGATCCGTTTGTGATTTAGAATCGTCTGGATCAGTGTCAAAGCTTGCATCGACGTAACCATTTACGACTAGCTCTTTGTCACCTCCATATACGAGAAACATATCCTTAGTCCTTTTCGGTATTTCAGGATGTTCTTGACCGCTGTCGATGATCCACTCGGATTACTTTGGTACCTTTCCCGCCAAGCTTATTGCTAAGCATCACGTGTCTGGTACACAGACATTGCATACATGATAGAGCCTATGGCTGAAGCATAGGGAACATCTTTCATTTCTCTCTATCTTATGTTGTGGTCGGGCATTGAGTCCTGACTCAATTTCACACCTATGTAACATGTAAAATCCTTTCTTTGCCTCGATCCATTTTGAACTTTTTCAAAACTTTATCAAGGTATGTGCTTTGTGAAAGTCCAATCAAGCCGCCTTGATCTATCTCTATAGATCTTGATGCCCAATATGTAAGCAGCTTCACCGAGGTCTTTCATTGAAAAACTTTTAGTCAAGTATCCTTTTATGCTATCCAGAAATTCTATATCAATTCCAATCAATAATATGTCGTCCACATATAATATTATAAATGCTACAGTAGCTCCCACTCACTTTCTTGTAAATCTGGACTTCTCCAAAAGTCTCAGATAAAAGCATATGCTTTGATCACACTATCAAAGCGTTTATTCCAACTCCGAGAGGCTTGCACTGCACCATAAATTGATCATTGGAGCTTGCACACTTTGTTAGCACCTTTTGGATCAACAAACCTTCTGGTTGCATCATATACAACTCTTCTTCTAGAAATCCATTCAAGAATGCAGCTTTTGACATCCATTTGCCAAATTTCATAATCATAAAATGCAGCAATTGCTAACATGATTCGACAGACTTAAGCATCGCTAAGGGTGAGAAAGTCTCATCGTAGTCAACCCCTTGAACTTGTCGAAAACCTTTCGCAACAAGTTGAGCTTTATAGATGCTTACATTACCATCGGCCATCGGTCTTCTTCTTAAAGATCCATTTATTCTCAATGGCTTGCCGATCATCGGCAAGTCTACCAAAGTCCATACTTTGTTCTCATACATGGATCCCATCAGATTTCATGGCTTCCACCATTTTGCGGAATCTGGGCTCACCATCGCTTCTTCATAGTTCGTAGGTTCGCCGTGGTCAAGTAACATGACTTCCAGAATAGGATTACCGTACCACTCAAAAGCGGATTTTACTCTGGTTGACCCACGAAGTTCAAGAGAAACTTGATCTCAAGTTTCATGATCAATATCATTAGCTTCCTCACTAATTGGTGTAGTTGTCACAGAACCGGTTCTTGTGATGAACTACTTTCCAATAAGGGAGCAGACATGCTTATCTCATCAAGTTCTACTTTCCTCCCACTCACTTCTTTCGAGAGAAACTCCTTTTCTAGAAAGGATCCGAATTTAGCAACGAAAATCTTGCCCTCGGATCTGTGATAGAAGGTGTACCCAATAGTCTCTTTTGGGTATCCTATGAAGACACATTTCTCGATTTAGGTTCGAGCTTATCCGGTTGAAGTTTCTTCACATAAGCATCACAGCCCCAAACTTTAAGATACGACAACTTTGGTTTCTTGCCAAACCATAGTTCATAAGGTGTCGCTTCAACGGATTTTGATGGTGCCCTATTCAACGTGAATGCGGCCGCCTCTAAAGCATAACCCCAAAAGCGATAGCGGTAAATCAAGAAGAGACATCATAGATCGCACCATATCTAGTAAAGTACAATTACGACGCTCGGACACACCATTTCGTTGTGGTGTTCCGTATTGGCGTGAGTTGCGAAACTATTCCGTATTGTTTCAAATGTAAACCAAACTCAGAACTCAAATATTCTCCTCCACGATCAGATCGTAGAAATTTTATTTTCTTGTTACGATGATTTTCCACTTCACTCTGAAATTCTTTGAACTTTTGAAATGTTTTAGATTTGTGTTTCATTAAGTAGATATACCCATATCTGCTCAAATCATCTGTGAAGGTGAGAAAATAACGATACCCGCCAAGGCGTGCCTCAACATTCATTGGACCACAAACATCAAGATGTATGATTTTCAACAAATCATTTGCTCGCTCCATAGTTCCGAGAACGGCGTTTTAGTCATCTTGCCCATGAGGCACGGTTCGCAAGTACCAAGTGATTCATAATCAAGTGATTCCAAAAGCCCATCAAGATGGAGTTTCTTCATGCATTTTACAATCGATATGACCCAAACGGCAAGTGCCACAAATAAGTTGCACTATCATTATCAACTCTGTATCTTTTGGTTTCAACACTATGAATATGTGTATTACTATTATCGAGATTCAATAAAAATAGACCACTCTTCAAGGGTGCATGACCATAAAAGATATTATTCATATAAATGGAACAACCATTATTCTCTGACTTAAATGAATAACCGTCTCGCATCAAACAAGATCCAGATATAATGTCCATGCTTAACGCTGGCACCAAATAACAATTATTTAGGTCTAAAACTAATCCCGATGGTAGATGTAGAGGTAGCGTGCCGACCGCGATCACATCGACTTTGGAACCATTTCCCACGCCAAGATCGCCACCTCGCCCTTAGCCAATCTTCGCTAATCCGTAGTCCCTGCTTCGAAGTTGCAAATATTAGCAATGTAACCAAAGATCAAATACCTGTGTACTACTGCGAGCATTAGTAAGGTACACATCAATAACATGTATATCACATATACCTTTGTTCACTTTGCCATCCTTCTTATCCGCCAAATACTTGGGGCAGTTCCGCTTCCAAAGGTCCACCGCTAGAGAAGCACTCGGCCTCGTGCTTAGGTCCAGACTTGGGTTTCTTCTCTTGAGCAGCAACTTGTTTGCTGTTCTTCTTGAAGTTCCCCTTCTTCTTCCTTTTTCTTGAAACTGGTGGTCTTGTTGACCATCAACACTTGATGCTCCTTTTTGGTTTCTACCTCCGCGGCTTTTAGCATTGCGAAGAGCTCGGGAATAGTCTTGTCCATCCCTTGCATATTATAGTTCATCACGAAGCTCTTGTAGCTTGGTGGCGATGATTGAAGAATTACATCAATGACACTATCATCGTGAAGATTAACTCCCGCTTGAATCAAGTGATTATTATACCAGCACATTTTGAGTGTGTGTTCACCGACGTAACTATTCTCCTCCATCTTGCAGCTATAGAACTTATTGGAGACTTCATATCTCTCAATCCGGCATTTGCTTGAAATATTAACTTCAACTCCCGGAACATCTCATATGCTCCATGACGCTCAAAACGTCGTTGAAGGCCCGGTTCTAAGCCGTAAAGCATGGCACAATCGAACTATCGAGTAGTCATCGACTTGGCTCGCCAGATGTTCTTAACGCCGTCATTGCATCAGCAAAGAAGTTCGGCACCCAGCGGTGCTTCCAGGACGTAATTCTTCCGTGCAAAGAATGAGGATAATCCTCGATTACGGACCCAGTCCGTAATTGCTACCATCATCTTTCAACTTTGCTTTCTCAAGGAACGCATTAAAATTCAACGGAACAACAGACGAGCCATCTATCTACAAGAAACATAGACAAGCAAAATACTATCAGTACTAAGTTCATGATAAATTTAAGTTCAATTAATCATATTACTTAAGAACTCCCACTTAGATGCACATCTCTCTAGTCATCTAAGTGATTACGTGATCCAAATCAACTAAACCATGTCCGATCATCACGTGAGATGGAGTAGTTTCAATGGTGGACATCACTATGTTGATCATATCTACTATATGATTCACGCTCGACCTTTCGGGTCTCCGTGTTCCGAGGCCATATCTCGTATATGCTAGGCTCGTCAAGTTTAACCCGAGTATTCCGTGTGTGCAACTGTTTTGCACCCGCTGTATTTGAACGTAGAGCCTATCACACCCGATCATCACGTGGTGTCTCAAAGACGAAGAACTTTCGCAACGGTGCATACTCGTGGAGATCACTTCTTGATAATTTTAGTGAGAGATCATCTTAAAATGCTACCGTCAATCAAAGCAAGATAAGATGCATAAAGGATAAACATCACATGCAATCAATATAAGTGATATGATATGGCCATCATCATCTTGTGCTTGTGATCTCCATCTCCGAAGCACCGTCGTGATCACCATCGCCACCGGCGCGACACCTTGATCTCCATCGTAGCATCGTTGTCGTTACGCCATCTATTGCTTCTACGACTATCGCTACCGCTTAGTGATAAAGTGAAGCAATTACGAGCGCTTGCATTTCATACAATAAAGCGACAATCATATGGCTCTCGCCAATTGCCGATAACTTCGGTTACAAAACATGATCATCTCATACAATAAAATATAGCATCACGTCTTGACCATATCACATCACAACATGCCCCGCAAAAACAAGTTAGACGCCCTCTACTTTGTTGTTGCAAATTTTACGATGGCTGCTACGGGCTGAGCAAGAACCGTTCTTACCTACGCATCAAAACCACAACGATAGTTTGTCAAGTTGGTGCTGTTTTAACCTTCGCAAGGACCGGGCGTAGCCACACTCGTTCAACTAAAGTGAGAGAGATAGACACCCGCCAACACCTTTAAGCACGAGTGCTCGCAACGGTGAAACCAGTCTCGCCAGAAGCGACGCTGCGTAATGTCGGTCCGGCCGCTTCATCTCACAATACCGCCAAACCAAAGTATGACATGTCGGTAAGCAAGATGACTTGTATCGCCCACAACTTACTTGTGTTCTACTCGTGCATATGACATCTAAGCATAAAACCAGGCTCGGATGCCACTTTGTTGGGGAAACGTAGTAATTTCAAAAATTTCCCACGCACACGCAAGATCATGGTGATGGCATAGCAACGATAGGGAGAGTATTGTCCACGCACTCGTGAGACCGTAAGCGGAAGCGTTATGACAACGCGGTTGATGTAGTCAGACGCCTTCACGATCCGACCGATCCAAGTACCGAACGACGGCACCTCCGAAGTTCAAGACATCGCTCAGCTCGATGACGATCCCCGGCTCCGATCCAAAGAAAGCGTCGGGATGAGTTCCACAAGACGACGGGCAGGACGATGATGATGCTCTATCGGCAGGGCTTCGCCTTAAACTCCGCGACGATATGACCGAGGTGGAATATGGTGGAGGGGGCACCGCAGACACGGCTAAGGAACGATCCGTAGATCAACTTGTGTCTATGGGTGCCCCTCGCCTCAGATATAAAGTAGCAAGGGAAGTGCGCGGCCCTAGGAGGAAAGGAAAGGAAAGGGGCGCCTCCTTGTCCTATTCGGACTTGGGGGGAGGGCTGCCCCTTGGCCCTTCTCCTCTTTCTCCACTAGGCCCACTGAGGCCCATTAGGTCACCGGGGTTCCGGTAACCTCCCTGCATCTGATAAAATGCCGATTTCACCCGAACACTTCCGATGTCCAAACATAGGCTTTCAATATATCAATCTTTATGTCTCGACCATTTCGAGACTCCTCGTCATGTCCGTGGATCACATCCGGGACTCCGAACGAACTTTGGTACATCAAAACTTAGAAACTCACAATAAAAGCATCATCGTAACGTTAAGCGTCATGGACCCTCTACAGTTCGAGAACTATGTAGACATGACCTAGAACTATTCTCGGTCAATAACCAATAAGCGAACCTCGGATGCCCATATTGGTTCCTACATATTATACGAAGATCTTTATCGGTCAAACCGCATAACGATAGGAATTAAATATGTGTTATATGTCATGAAAAGTATATCACTAGATTTCTACAAGGATGTAGTTTCTAAATATATAACTTTTGTCACATATAATACATATTTAGATAGTTAAATCGTTAACTTAGAACTACGCGAATGACTTATTCAATAAACGGAGGTAGTACATGGTTAACATTATTTAATATAGATATTAATGCCTATATTTTTATTACACATAGTACATTTTTGTATATATCAGGAATATTTTTAAACATGTTTAGCATTTTTAAATAAATAATTAACACTTTCTAAAATACATTTATTGATATCTACCATTTTCAAGACACGTCTACATTTTTTAATAAAAAATTTACATTTTTTATATGAGCCCTTGCATTTTGTACAGTGTTAAAAATAATTTTTTATCTATTTTCCAAATTTTGTAAATTTTAACATTTTTTCAAATACATGATTTGTTCAATTTTTTTTCATACACATTGTACATTTTTTGTGTAAATCACAAAAGAAATTATACATGTTTACCACTTTTCACATACATGATTTACATATTTTAAAAGTGCAATGAATACTTAGAACCTAAAAATAAAATAAAAACAATAGAGAAAGATAGAATCCAAAAGTACAAACAAAAGGAAATAAAATAAAGATGCGCGACCTCATCATGACATCATCCTGGCAAATGGGCGGGCCCACAAACCTGCCAACTGCTGCCTCTAGTTACTATCTGGTATCCCTCAAAAAAATAAAGTTACTATATGGTGCCTTAAGTGCCGGACTTAGTACGTTTCGCAAATGGGCGCACAACTTTATGGGCCGACACAACTTGTTTTTTGTATTTATTCTTATATTTCCTTTTTTTTCGTTTTCATTTTCCTTTTCCTTTTCTGGTTTTTTTATTTTCCTTTTTCTTTTCTTCCTAATTTTTTTCCAAATCCTTGAAGTTTTAAAATTCGATGAATTTTTTTTTCAAAATTGTTGAAGTTTTTTTCAAAATCAATGATTTTTTTCCAAAATTTCTAAAAAAAAATTGAAAATTGATTAAAAAAATCAAAATTTAATAAAAAAATTCAAAATTGATGAAGTTTTTTGAGGTTTGTGAAATTTTTCCCAAAATCGATGAACTTTATCTATTATGTGAAATTTTTCAAAATCGATAAACTTCTTGCAAATTCCATAGAACTTTTCCAAAATGGATGAATTTTTTTAATTTGTCAAAAAATCAAAATCGATAAATGTTTTTCTAATTTGATGAACTTTTTTTTCAAATTCATGAACAGTTTTGAAGTTTGTGAACTTTTTCAAAAACATGAATATTGTCTAGTGAGCGGGGGTGCTACTCAGACAAATACACACTATTTCGCGCTAGCAAATAGGATTGGGTAGGTGAGACATAGGCGCCCTCGTTTTTGGAGTCTTTGCATGTGTGACTCAGTTGGGTCTAACTGAGCTAATGCACGCCGAAAATCATGTTGTGCATGTAGTTTGGTAGCTCGCATGTAGGCTCGCTGCATCAGGGAACCAATTTTTTCTGACATTTGGTGGTATGCGTTGGACTGGGTTGATGAACTAAGCAGTGTTTAGTTGTGCACGACATAAGTTGTAATCACCCCTTCTCACTAGTGCTGACCTTACCACACACGATCGAATAATGTTTCAGTCTAGCCAAGAAACAAATGATAATTCATTTTAACTACTAAACGAATAGTAGTACAAAATTTAAGTCATATGGCTCGATAGGGGAAAGTTCACCGATGTCAAACTAGGTGGATGTCCATCCTAGTCTTCTTCTTCTGCTGCTACTGTTGCTTCTTCTGTTTTCTGTTGTTGTTGCTTCTTCTTCTTCTCCAGATCTTTGTCTTGCCTCTGTTTGCCCACATTGCCTCAGCCCACTTAATCCTTTTGTTTTTTCAAGCGTCATTGTCAAATGCCACCATATCGTGGCCGGAGCTATCAACATCATCAGTTGTCACATCTTTCTCCTTCAACACAAACTCATCACAAAACCCATTATAGGGTCCAGATATGGAGGATGCAACATGCAAGGACAAAGCTTAACTGGGTGGGGAAAGTGTGGAATGGCTTCGATTTAGGATCTTAAATCTATTTTTTCAGAGCTTTAAATTCCTCTCAACCATAACTCTAAGGCTTAAATGTATGAGATTGAACAATTCCTATGCAAAGACTAGGATAGAAACTGCTGGGGAACGTAGTAATTTCAAAAATTTCCTACGCACACGCAGGATCATGGTGATGGCATAGCAACGTAGAGGGGAGAGTATTGTCCACGCACTCGTGAGACCAGAAGCGGAAGCGTTATGACAACGCGGTTGATGTAGTCAGACGCCTTCACGATCCGACCGATCCAAGCACCGAACGCACGGCACCTCCGAAGTTCAAAGACATCGCTCACTCGATGACGATCCCCGGCTCCGATCCAAAGAAAGCGTCGGGGATGAGTTCCACAAGACGACGGCGCAGGACGATGATGATGTTTCATCTATGAGGGCTTCGCCTAAACTCCGCGACGATATGACCGAGGTGGAATATGGTGGAGGGGGCACTGCACACGGCCAAGGAACGATTCAGTAGATCAACTTGTGTGTCTATGGGGTGCCCCCGCCTCAGATATAAAGGAGCAAGGGGTGCGGCTGCCCTAGGAGGAGGCGCGGCTGAGGAGTCCTACTCCCACCGGAGTAGGACTCCCTTCCTAGTTGGACTAGGACTTGGGGGAAGGAGGAGAAAAGGAAGGGCGCCCGCCTCCTTGTCCTATTCGGACTTGGGGGGAGGCTGGCTGCCCCTTGGCCCCTTCTCCTCTTTCTCCACTAGGCCCATCGAGGCCCATTAGGTCACCGGGGTTCCGGTAACCTCCGCATCTCAGGTAAAATGCCGATTTCACGGAACACTTCCGATGTCCAAACATAGGCTTCCAATATATCAATCTTTATGTCTCGACCATTTCGAGACTCCTCGTCATGTCCGTGATCACATCCGGGACTCAACAAACTTTGGTACATCAAAACTTATAAACTCATAATAAACTGGCCATCGTGAACGTTGTTGCAAGGACCCTACGGGTTCGAGAACTATGTAGACATGACCTAGAACTATTCTCATTCAATAACCAATAGCGGAACCTGGATGCCCATATTGGTTCCTACATATTCTACGAAGATCTTTATCGGTCAAACCGCATAACGACATACGTTGTTCCCTTTGTCATCGGTATGTTACTTGCCCGAGATTCGATCGTCGGTATCCAATACCTAGTTCAATCTCGTTATCGCAAGTCTCTTTACTCACATGTAATGCATCATTCCGTAACTAACTCATTAGCTACATTGCTTGCAAGGCTTATAGTGATGTGCATTACCGAGAGGGCCTCAGAGATACCTCTCCTACAATCGGAGTGACAAAACCTAATCTCAAATACGCCAACCCAACATGTACTTTTGGAGACACCTGTAGTACTCCTTTATAATCACCCGATTACGTTGCCAGGACGCTTTGGTAGCACCTAAAGTGTTCCTCCGTAAACGGAGTTGCATAATCTCATAGTTACAGGAACATGTATAGGTCATGAAGAAAGCAATAGCAATATACTAAACGATCAAGTGCTAGGCTAACGGAATGGGTCATGTCAATCACATCATTCTCCTAATGATGTGATCCCATTAATCAAATAACAACACATGTCTATGGTTAGGAAACATAACCATCTTTGATTAATGAGCTAGTCAAGTAGAGGCATACTAGTGACTATATGTTTGTCTATGTATTCACACATGTATCATGTTTCCGGTTAATACAATTCTAGCATGAATAATAAACATTTATCATGATATGAGGAAATAAATAATAACTTTATTATTGCCTCTAGGGCGTATTTCCTTCAGTCTCCCACTTGCACTAGAGTCAATAATCTAGATTACACAGTAATGATTCTAACACCCATGGAGTCTTGGTGCTGATCATGTTTTGCTCGTGGAAGAGGCTTTAGTCAACGGGTCTACAACATTCAGATCCGTATGTATCTTGCAAATCTCTATGTCTCCCACCTGGACTTGGTCCCGGATGGAATTGAAGCGTCTCTTGATGTGCTTGGTCTTCTTGTGAAATCTGGATTCCTTTGCCCAGGCAATTGCACCAGTATTGTCACAGAAGATCTTCATTGGTCCCGATGCACTTGGTATGACACCTAGATCGGAAATGAACTCTTTCATCCAGACTCCTTCATTTGTCGCTCAAGCAGCTATGTACTCCGCTTCACATGTAGATCCCGCCACGACGCTTTGTTTAGAATCGCACCAACCAACAGCTCCACCGCTTAATAAAAATACGATCCGGTTTGTGATTTAGAATCGTCCGGATCAGTGTCAAAGCTTGCATCGACGTAACCATTTACGACTAGCTCTTTGTCACCTCCATATACGTAGAAACATATCCTTAGTCCTTTTCGTGTATTTCAGATGTTCTTGACCGCTGTCCAAAGGATCCACTCTGGATTACTTTGGTACCTTCCCGCCAAGCTTATTGCTAAGCATACGTCAGTCCGGTACACAGCATTGCATACATGATAGAGCCTATGGCTGAAGCATAGGGAACATCTTTCATTTCTCTCTATCTTATGTCTGTGGTCGGGCATTGAGTCCGACTCAATTTCACACCTTGTAACTGTGTAAAATCCTTTCTTTGCTCGATCCATTTTGAACTTTTTCAAAACTTTATCAAGGTATGTGCTTTGTGAAAGTCCAATCAAGCCGCCTTGATCTATCTCTATAGATCTTGATGCCCAATATGTAAGCAGCTTCACCGAGGTCTTTCATTGAAAAACTTTTAGTCAAGTATCCTTTTATGCTATCCAGAAATTCTATATCATTTCCAATCAATAATATGTCGTCCACATATAATATTAGAAATGCTACAGTAGCTCCCACTCACTTTCTTGTAAATATGCACTTCTCCAAAAGTCTCAGATAAAGCATATGCTTTGATCACACTATCAAAGCGCTTATTCCAACTCCGAGAGGCTTGCACTGCACCATAAATTGATCACCGGAGCTTGCACACTTTGTTAGCACCTTTTGGATCAACAAACCTTCCGTTGCATCATATACAACTCTTCTTCTAGAAATCCATTCAAGAATGCAGTTTTGACATCCATTTGCCAAATTTCATAATCATAAAATGCAGCAATTGCTAACATGATTCGGACAGACTTAAGCATCGCTAAGGGTGAGAAAGTCTCATCGTAGTCAACCCCTTGAACTTGTCGAAAACCTTTCGCAACAAGTCGAGCTTTATAGACAGTTACATTACCATCAGCGCCGGTCTTCTTCTTAAAGATCCATTTATTCTCAATGGCTTGCCGATCATCGGGCAAGTCTACCAAAGTCCATACTTTGTTCTCATACATGGATCCCATCTCAGATTTCATGGCTTCCACCATTTTATGGAATCTGGGCTCACCATCGCTTCTTCATAGTTCAGGTTCGCCGTGGTCAAGTAACATGACTTCCGTAATAGGATTACCGCATTCACTGGGTGCGGATTTTACTCTGGTTGACTCCACGTAGTTCAAGAGAAACTTGATCACAAGTTTCATGATCAATATCATTAGCTTCCTCACTAATTGGTGTAGTTGTCACAGAACCGGTTCTTGTGATGAACTACTTTCCAATAAGGGAGCAGATATGCTTATCTCATCAAGTTCTACTTTCCTCCCACTCACTTCTTTCGAGAGAAACTCCTTTTCTAGAAAGGATCCGAATTTAGCAACGTAAAATCTTGCCCTCAGATTCGTGATAGAAGGTGTACCCAATAGTCTCTTTTGGGTATCCTATGAAGACACATTTCTCCGATTTAGGTTCGAGCTTATCCGGTTGAAGTTTCTTCACATAAGCATCACAGCCCCAAACTTTAAGATACGCACAACTTTGGTTTCTTGCCAAACCATAGTTCATAAGGTGTCGCTTTCAACGGATTTTGATGGTGCCCTATTCAACGTGAATGCGGCCGCCTCTAAAGCATAACCCCAAAACGATAGCGGTAAATCAAGAAGAGACATCATAGATCGCACCATATCTAGTAAAGTACAATTATGACGCTCGGACACACCATTTCGTTGTGGTGTTCGGGTGGCGTGAGTTGCTAAAACTATTCCGTATTGTTTCAAATGTAAACCAAACTCATAACTCAAATATTCTCCTCCACGATCAGATCGTAGAAATTTTATTTTCTTGTTACGATGATTTTCCACTTCACTCTGAAATTCTTTGAACTTTTGAAATGTTTTAGATTTGTGTTTCATTAAGTAGATATACCCATATCTGCTCAAATCATCTGTGAAGGTGAGAAAATAACGATACCCGCCACAAGTGCCTCAACATTCATTGGACCACAAACATCAAGATGTATGATTTTCAACAAATCATTTGCTCGCTCCATAGTTCCGAGAACGGCGCTTTTAGTCATCTTGCCCATGAGGCACGGTTCGCAAGTACCAAGTGATTCATAATCAAGTGATTCCAAAAGCCCATCAAGATGGAGTTTCTTCATGCATTTTACAATCGATATGACCCAAACGGCAAGGCCACAAATAAGTTGCACTATCATTATCAACTCTGTATCTTTTGGTTTCAACACTATGAATATGTGTATTACTATTATCGAGATTCAATAAAATAGACCACTCTTCAAGGGTGCATGACCATAAAAGATATTATTCATATAAATGGAACAACCATTATTCTCCTCGACTTAAATGAATAACCGCCTCGCATCAAACAAGATCCAGATATAATGTCCATGCTTAACGCCGGCACCAAATAACAATTATTTAGGTCTAAAACTAATCCCGATGGTAGATGTAGAGGTAGCGCGTCGACCGCGATCACATCGACTTTTGGAACCATTTCCCACGCCAAGCATCGTCACCTCGCCCTTAGCCAATCTTCGCTAATCCGTAGTCCTCGCTTCGAGTTGCAAATATTAGCAATGTAACCAGATATCAAATACCCGTGTACTATCATGAGCATTAGTAAGGTACACATCAATAACATGTATATCACATATACCTTTGTTCACTTTGCCATCCTTCTTATCCGCCAAATACTTGGGGCAGTTCCGCTTCCAAAGGTCCATCGCTTAAGAGAAGCACTGGGCCTCGTGCTTAGGTCCAGACTTGGGTTTCTTCTCTTGAGCAAAGCAACTTGTTTGTCAGTTCTTCTTGAAGTTCCCCTTCTTCTTCCTTTTCTTGAAACTGGTGGTCTTGTTGACCATCAACACTTGATGCTCTTTTTTGGTTTCTACCTCCGCGGCTTTTAGCATTGCGAAGAGCTCGAATAGTCTTGTCCATCCCTTGCATATTATAGTTCATCACGAAGCTCTTGTAGCTTGGTGGCGTGATTGAAGAATTTCATCAATGACACTATCATCGTGAAGATTAACTCCCAGCTGAATCAAGTGATTATTATACCCAGACATTTTGAATGTGTGTTCACCGATGTAACTATTCTCCTCCATCTTGCAGCTATAGAACTTATTGGAGACTTCATATCTCTCAATCCGGCATTTGCTTGAAATATTAACTTCAACTCCCGGAACATCTCATATGCTCCATGACGCTCAAAACGTCGTTGAAGGCCCGGTTCTAAGCCATAAAGCATGGCACAATCGAACTATCGAGTAGTCATCAGCTTGGCTCGCCAGACGTTCTTAACGCCGCCGGGCCAGATCAAGAAGCAGTTCGCACTCCAGCGGTGCTTCCAGATTTAATTCTTCCGTGCAGCAATGAGGATAATCCTCAAATTACGGACCCAGTCCGTGTAATTGCTACCATCATCTTTCAACTTTGCTTTCTCAAGGAACGCATTAAAATTCAACGGAACAACAAAGACGAGCCATCTATCTACAAAGAAACATAGACAAGCAAAATACTATCAGTACTAAGTTCATGATAAATTTAAGTTCAATTAATCATATTACTTAAGAACTCCCACTTAGACAGACATCTCTCTAGTCATCTAAGTGATTACGTGATCCAAATCAACTAAACCATGTCCCATCATCACGTGAGATGGAGTAGTTTCAATGGTGGACATCACTATGTTGATCATATCTACTATATGATTCACGCTCGACCTTTCGGTCTCCGTGTTCCGAGGCCATATCTGTATATGCTAGGCTCACAAGTTTAACCGAGTATTCCGTGTGTGCAACTGCTTTTTGCACCCGTTGTATTTGAACGTAGAGCCTATCACACCCGATCATCACGTGGTGTCTCAAAGACGAAGAACTTTCGCAACGGTGCATACTCGTGGAGAACACTTCTTGATAATTTTAGTGAGAGATCATCTTAAAATGCTACCGCTAATCAAAGCAAGATAAGATGCATAAAGGATAAACATCACATGCAATCAATATAAGTGATATGATATGGCCATCATCATCTTGTGCTTGTGATCTCCATCTCCGAAGCACCGCCGTGATCACCATCGCCACCGGCGCGACACCTTGATCTCCATCGTAGCATATCGTTGTCGTTACGCCATCTATTGCTTCTACGACTATCGCTACCGCTTAGTGATAAAGTAAAGCAATTATGTATGCTTGCATTTCATACAATAAAGCGACAACCATATGGCTCCTCGCCAGCTTCGTCGATAACTTCGGTTACAAAACATGATCATCTCATACAATAAAATATAGCATCACGCCTTGACCATATCACATCACAACATGCCCTGCAAAAACAAGTTAGACGCCCTCTACTTTGTTGTTGCAAATTTTACGTGGCTGCTACGGGCTGAGCAAGAACCGTTTACCTACGCATCAAAACCACAACGATAGTTTGTCAAGTTGGTGCTGTTTTAACCTTCGCAAGGACCGGGCGTAGCCACACTGGTTCAACTAAAGTGAGAGAGATAGACACCCGCCGGTCACCTTTAAGCACGAGTGCTCGCAACGGTGAAACCAGTCCTCGCCAGAAGCGTGACGCTGTAATGTCGGTCCGGGCCGCTTCATCTCACAATACCGCCAAACCAAAGTATGACATGTCCGGTAAGCAAGATGACTTGTATCGCCCACAACTTACTTGTGTTCTACTCGTGCATATGACATCTAAGCATAAAACCAGGCTCGGATGCCATGTTGGGGAAACGTAGGTAATTTCAAAAAATTCCCACGCACACGCAAGATCATGGTGATGGCATAGCAACGATAGGGGAGAGTATTGTCCACGCACTCGTGAGATCAGAAGCGGAAGCGTTATGACAACGCGGTTGATGTAGTCAGACGCCTTCACGATCCGGACCGATCCAAGTACCGAACGACGGCACCTCCGAAGTTCAGACATCGCTCAGCTCGATGACGATCCCCGGCCCGATCCAAAGAAAGCTGCCGGATGAGTTCCACAAGACGACGGCGTGGTGACGATGATGATGTTTCATCAAGCAGGCTTCGCCTAAACTCCGCGACGATATGACCGAGGTGGAATATGGTGGAGGGGGGCACCGCACACGGCTAAGGAACGATCCGTAGATCAACTTGTGTGTCTATGGGTGCCCCCGCCTCGTGATATAAAGTAGCAAGGGTGCGGCCGCCCTAGGAGGAAAGGAAAGGGGGCGCCTCCTTGTCCTATTCGGACTTGGGGGAGGGCGCCACACTGCCCCTTTGGCCCTTCTCCTCTTTCTCCACTAGGCCCATCGAGGCCCATTAGGTCACCGGGGTTCCGGTAACCTCCCAGATTCGATAAAATGCCGATTTCACCCGGAACACTTCCGATGTCCAAACATAGGCTTCCAATATATCAATCTTTATGTCTCGACCATTTCGAGACTCCTCGTCATGTCCGTGATCACATCCGGGACTCCGAACGAACTTCGGTACAACAAAACTTAGAAACTCACAATAAAACTGTCATCGTAACGTTAAGTTGCAACGGACCCTACAGGTTCGAGAACTATGTAGACATGACCTAGAACTATTCTCGGTCAATAACCAATAGCGGAACCTGGATGCCCATATTGGTTCCTACATATTCTACTTAAGATCTTTATCGGTCAAACCAAGATAACGATAGGACTTAAATATGTGTTATATGTCATGAAAAGTATATCACTAGATTTCTACAAGGATGTAGTTTCTAAATATATAACTTTTGTCACATATAATACATATTTAGATAGTTAAATCGTTAACTTAGAACTACGCGAATGACTTATTCACCGAAACGGAGGTAGTACATGGTTAACATTATTTAATATAGATATTAATGCCTATATTTTTATTACACATAGTACATTTTTGTATATATCAGGAATATTTTTAAACATGTTTAGCATTTTTAAATAAATAATTAACACTTTTTAAAATACATTTATTCATATCTACCATTTTCAAGACATGTCTACATTTTTTAATAAAAAATTTACATTTTCTATATGAGCCCTTGCATTTTGTACAGTGTTAAAAATAATTTTTTATCTATTTTCCAAAATTTGTAAATTTTAACATTTTTTCAAATACATGATTTGTTCAATTTTTTTTCATACACATTGTACATTTTTTGTGTAAATCACAAAAGAAATTATACATGTTTACCACTTTTCACATACATGATTTACATATTTTAAAAGTGCAATGAATACTTAGAACCTAAAAATAAAAATAAAAACAATAGAGAAAGATAGAATCCAAAAGTACAAACAAAAGGAAATAAAATAAAGATGCGCTGACCTCATCATGACATCATCCTGGCAAATGGGCGGGCCCACAAACCTGCCAACTGCTGCCTCTAGTTACTATCTGGTATCCCTCAAAAAATAAAGTTACTATATGGTGCCTTAAGTGCCGGACTTAGTACGTTTCGCAAATGGGCGCACAACTTTATGGGCCGACACAACTTGTTTTTTGTATTTATTCTTATATTTCCTTTTTTTTCGTTTTCATTTTCCTTTTCCTTTTCTGGTTTTTTTATTTTCCTTTTTCTTTTCTTCCTAATTTTTTTCCAAATATTTGAACTTCTAAAATTCGATGAATTTTTTTTTTCAAAATTGTTGAAGTTTTTTTCAAAATCAATGATTTTTTTTCCAAAATTTGTAAAAAAAATTGAAAATTGATTAAAAAATCAAAATTTAATAAAAAAATTCAAAATTGATGAAGTTTTTTGAGGTTTGTGAAATTTTTCCCAAAATCGATGAACTTTATCAATTATGTGAAATTTTTCAAAATCGATAAACTTCTTGCAAATTCGATAGAACTTTTCCAAAATGGATGAATTTTTTTAATTTGTCAAAAAAATCAAAATCGATAAATGTTTTCCTAATTTGATGAACTTTTTTCAAATTCATGAACAGTTTTGAAGTTTGTGAACTTTTTTTCAAAAACATGAATATTGTCTAGTGAGCGGGGTGCTCAGTATTAAATACACACTATTTCGCGCTAGCAAATAGGATTGGGTAGAGTGAGACATAGGCGCCCCTCGCTTTTTGGAGTCTTTGCATGTGTGACCTCCAGTTGGGTCTAATCGAGCTAATGCACGAAAAAATCATGTTGTGCATATAGTTTGGTAGCTCGCATGTAGGCTCGCTGCATCAGGGAACCAATTTTTTCTGACATTTGGTGGTATGCGTTGGACTGGGTTGATGAACTAAGCAGTGTTTAGTTGTGCACGACATAAGTTGTAATCACCCCTTCTCACTAGTCTTCTTTACCACACACACCACGATCGAATAATGTTTCAGTCCTAGCCAAGAACAAATGATAATTCATTTTAACTACTAACGAATAGTAGTACAAAATTTAAGTCATATGGCTCGATAGGGAAAGTTCACCGATGTCAAACTAGGTGGATGTCCATCCTAGTCTTCTTCTTCTGCTGCTACTGTTGCTTCTTCTGTTTTCTGTTGTTGTTGCTTCTTATTCTTCTCCAGATCCTTGTCTTGCCTCTGTTTGCCCACATTGCCTCAAATTTCACTCAATCCTTTTGTTTTTTCAAGCGTCATTGTCAAATGCCACCATATCGTGGCCGGAGCTATCAACATCATCAGTTGTCACATCTTTCTCCTTCAACACAAACTCATCACAAAACCCATTATAGGGTCCAGATATGGAGGATGCAACATGCAAGGACAGGCTTAATCTGGGTGGGGAAAGTGTGGAATGGCTTCTGATTTAGGATCTTAAATCTATTTTTCAGATCTTTAAATTCCCTCTCAACCATAACTCTAAGGCTTAAATGTATGAGATTGAACAATTCCTGGCAAAAGACACTAGGATAGAAACTGTTGGGGAACGTAGTAATTTCAAAAATTTCCTACGCACACGCAAGATCATGGTGATGGCATAGCAACGAGAGGGGAGAGTATTATCCACGCACTCGTGAGACCGTAAGCGGAAGCGTTATGACAACGCTGTTGATGTAGTCAGACGTCTTCACGATCCGACCGATCCAAGTACCGAACATACGGCAGCCCGAAGTTCAAGACACGCTCATTTCGATGACGATCCCGGCCCGATCCAAAGAAAGCGTCGGGATGAGTTCCACAAGACGACGGCAAGGCAGGACGATGATGATGCTCTACTGGGCGCAGGCTTCGCCTAAACTCCGCGACGATATGACCGAGGTGGAATATGGTGGAGGGGCACCGCACACGGCTAAGGAACGATTCAGAGATCAACTTGTGTGTCTATGGGGTGCCCCCCGCCTGTGATATAAAGGAGCAAGGGGGTGCGGCTGGCCCTAGGAGGAGGCGCTGCTGAGGAGTCCTACTCCCACTGGAGTAGGACTCCCTTCCTAGTTGGACTAGGACTTGGGGAAGGAGGAGAGAAAGGAAGGGGGCCGCCTCCCTTGTCCTATTCGGACTTGGGGGGAGGCTGCTGGCTGCCCCTGGCCCCTTCTCCTCTTTCTCCACTAGGCCCACCGAGGCCCATTAGGTCACCGGGGTTCCGTAACCTCCGGTACTGCAGAAATGCCGATTTCACCCGGAACACTTCCGATGTCCAAACATAGGCTTCCAATATATCAATCTTTATGTCTCGACCATTTCGAGACTCCTCGTCATGTCCGTGATCACATCCGGACTCGAACAAACTTTGGTACATCAAAACTTATAAACTCATAATAAAACCTGTCATCGTAACGTTAAGCGTAAGGACCCTACGGGTTCGAGAACTATGTAGACATGACCTAGAACTATTCTCGGTCAATAACCAATAGCGGAACCTGGATGCCCATATTGGTTCCTACATATTCTACGAAGATCTTTATCGGTCAAACCGCATAACGACATACGTTGTTCCCTTTGTCATCGGTATGTTACTTGCCCGAGATTCGATCGTCGGTATCCAATACCTAGTTCAATCTTGGTACCGCAAGTCTCTTTACTCACTACGTAATGCATCATTCCGTAACTAACTCATTAGCTACATTGCTTGCAAGGCTTATAGTGATGTGCATTACCGAGAGGGCCCAGAGATACCTCTCCTACAATCGGAGTGACAAAACCTAATCTCAAATACGCCAACCCAACATGTACTTTTGGAGACACCTGTAGTACTCCTTTATAATCACCCAGTTACGCCAGGACGCTTTGGTAGCACCCAAAGTGTTCCTCCGGTAAACAGGAGTTGCATAATCTCATAGTTACAGGAACATGTATAGGTCATGAAGAAAGCAATAGCAATATACTAAACGATCAAGTGCTAGGCTAACGGAATGGGTCATGTCAATCACATCATTCTCCTAATGATGTAATCCCATTAATCAAATAACAACACATGTCTATGGTTAGGAAACATAACCATCTTTGATTAATGAGCTAGTCAAGTAGAGGCATACTAGTGACTATATGTTTGTCTATGTATTCACACATGTATCATGTTTCCGGTTAATACAATTCTAGCATGAATAATAAACATTTATCATGATATGAGGAAATAAATAATAACTTTATTATTGCCTCTAGGGCATATTTCCTTCAGAAACTAGAAGAGAACTCGTTCAGATGGTACATGGTTTTTTTGAAGGGTGGAAGAACACCAGGGCGACATGCATAGCTAGCATCTCCTAGGTAGAACTTGTCATCGGGGATATTGATGCCATTAGGTTGAGCCATGTTGTTAGATAGAATGTTACCATCATGGGCTAATCCTTCCCAGCCAGCTAACCCATATGTGAACTTCATATCAAAGTCAACAGCAGCAAGAACATTCTTATTTGTGTAGTGCTTTCTACCCTTGTATGTTGCAGCATGTGACCTAGGCGCGCTAGCAGTCACATGAGTATGCTCAAAATATTACGAGTACAATACAAAGTAATTGGTATTACCGTCATATTGGCACAATTCATATATTCTTACCATGAACTAAAATCTCTCCACACCTAATCTCTTCATTGTAGGAAACACCATTTACATTTTAAGCTCTTGTTATTTACATTTATTAGTTATTTAGTAGTCACCTTTAAATGCTCTATGTACTAGCATACTTTAGTTTATCGTTTACCCAGGACAGTAATAGTATATGCAGAAGCTCAAGCAATACTTCACACAAGAACTGCGACACCTTGTGTGTGACAGAAACGCCTTCATAAATACTCTCCTCCGCTCTTTGATGTGACGATTACTCATTGGGATACTTCTGTGAAAGTGCTACATTCCCCTGTTTGGTCTGCAGGTACCAGGCATGATATTTTTTGCCCCCTACTAATGAAGAAAAGCTATAAAAGAAAAATATTATTCTAATAAACATGATAATCTTTATGATTCAAGTGATGAAGACGATGCACTTGATGAGGCACTATTGAAGATGATTTTATTATGCCTACTATTTATTTTGACGATCATGATTGGGGAGTTAATTATGATGCTTCTTGTGATATTGAGGATTTATTTGAGCTTTATGATGAAAATGTTATTAAAAATGTTTATAATATTATTGAAAATGGGTTTGGAAGATTAGGTAAAAAGAATCCCACTTGATTGGGAAGGAAGTAGCAGGCGTCGCTGCACGTGTGGTTCTTCTTCACGTTCCCGAGCCCCGCCAAGAAACCTCAGCTTCAACAGGTCATCTCGATGGCTGCCCATATTTGATCCATGGGCACGCCGGCAGGCGGCACGATGGCGGCCGGGGGCGCGGGCGTCACCGCGCAAGTCTCCTTGTTCAGCTACCGCGTCTTGACCGGGGGTCATGCGACCGACCCACCTCGTCCCGTTCGCGCCGGAGTGGGAGTGGGCGCGCTCCCAGCTCAACCAAGTGGGCAAGTGCGATTGCGCCAGGCACGGTACGAGTGCAGGTGGACCAGGTCATAAAGCCGAACAAAGAAAACAAAAAATGCATTTGAAAAAACCGATCGGCCAAATAAACACAGTCAACACTAAAATAAGGGAAACACATAAATGGGGTGTAAATTCAGAATTTTCGCTAGATGTGGTAATATTTGTCACAAACCTGAAACTTGAGGGGCAGAAAGTGGAATTAACTCTCATCTTACTAAAATACTACTCCCTTCGTCTCAAAATAAGTGTCTTAACGTTAGTACAAAATTGAGACATTTACTTCGAGACGGAGGGAGTATATCTAAAGCTGGAACAATCCATAAAATTTCTTAAGGCTGCGATTGGAATGTCGGATTTCTTTTCCGGCTGGAAATGTTTACACTTGTATCTTACCAGGCTCCAGCAAAATCCGGTTGTATTTCTTTTCCGGTTGTAAACATTGCTTGGCTGCCGGAACGACCATGTCGCCAAGGAAGAACACCCAGCCGCCGGCTGACCGGGGAATGATGATGCACGGACTAGCAAGATGCTAACTCGTGCGTGTAGATGGCCCGATCTTTCACGGCGATGTTTTATGAGCAGTTCGTCTCCCTGTTCCTCCTCGCAACCTCCAAGAACAATTTTCACCCGCGTACAAAAATACACGAATAAAAATAATGATCCCCTTGGATCAGCACGTAGGTGTCGATGTGATAATCAACCCTTCGCCGTTAATAAATTTTCACGATGAAAAATCACAGATGATACACAAGATATGATCGTCCCTAAGTCGGACGTTTTTCTGTATATTTCATAACTCTGAAAACAAACTAAAACTCAAAACTGCCTTCGTACACGGCCGAAGCCAGCCTTTTATATGGCTCAAGTCTCGTACGCCTAAAGCAAAGAAATATCTGGACTCTAAAAAAATAAACTAACAAATGACTAGATCCTAACAAAAGTTATTCTCACGTAGGTAACAAAACTAGTGGACGCAAATCAAAGGAATAAAATACTACTAATTGATTTGGAAGGAAAGGACTCCTATCGTGACATATCTAGGAGGTGTCCTAAAATTTGGTAGCACCTTGTCACATGCATGATCTTCTTTTATCTCATGTTTCCTCCTTTGATGTATATCTATTAGTTGACATGATTTTAATTGCTGTTTAAAATCAAAACACGCCTGATCTCTTGCCATACTGCCCCATGATGATCCTCCCCACGTCATGTTTTTCTTATAGTCTAAATCTTGTGCATTACAATGCGTACAGGACCATGCACATCTCTTCTTCTTGAATCTAATGCATGCAACACTTCATTGATCTTTGGTCTGCTAATTACAGAATTTATTCTCGGTCCACACAATTGACGTACATGACCATCGTTTCCTCGATGCAATCTGACCGCATGCATGACATTATTTTCCGTTATTCTTTCATGGCTTCTCTCCTTAACTGGCTTAGCTTCGATAGCATTAACAATTGATGGTGCCATGTCCATATCATCCTCCCTCCCTTCAAATGAAACCGTCCTCGGTTTCAAGTCTATTTTGGGTACCATCCAATTTTCTGGAGCTTGCAATTCTATTTTGATTATAGAATCAGACATTGGTTTCAGTACATGTCGTCTTCCATCATGCACGAACGTGTATGTGTTCGATTTTCCTGCATGCATTGCATCGCGATCGAACTGCCATGGTCTCCCTAATAGCAACTGACAAGCATCCATCAAAAAGACATCACAATCCACCTTATCAATATAATCTCCAACAGCAAATGGTACACGTAGCTTATGTGTAATCTTTAATTTCCCGGAGTTGTATAGCCATTCCACGTGGTGTGGACGAGGTGCCGCCACATAGACAAACCCAATTGTTGCACAAGATCTTTGCTAATGGCGTTTGTAAAACTGCCACCATCGATTATCATCTTGCATGCACGATCTTTAATCTTGCATTGCGTTTTAAAACACTCCATCGCTGCCCTTTGCACCACTATCATCTTGTACCTTCTCCACCAAAAGATTCAACCCCTCTGTTGGTGCATCAACTTCATCCTTTTTTCTTCCTGATATTCTTCTCTTTTTAGCAAACGATTTTTCCAATCTGCCCTGAACACATCCGTTGGCATGGGAACAAAACAAATTTGTTGACCCTTCCATGATAGAGAGTAACTATTTTTCTTGCAATTCGAACAGCCCCAACACGCTTTGCACCATGGATTACCAAGTAGCAGATGGCACGACACCATGGACACAGGACAAACATGAAAAAATTCCGCACAACAATATTTTCCCAGATCAAAAAATAGCAAAATCCGATCGTAATTTTGATTTCACCTTTGAACCACTTCAGCGCAGTACGGTCTTTCAAGAGGCGCCATCTCCAGCCCCAATTTTTCCACCACCTCGATGCTCACCATATTGACTGCAGAACCTTCATCGATCGTCAAATTAACACGCCGTTCCTTCACGATGCAACGAGTGTGAAAAAGAACGACCTCGCCGATGCCTTCCTCCTCCATCAATATGTTCTTGCTCAATGCCTTGATGCTCGGCTCCCCAGGCGACATTGCCAATTGATCGCCCGTGACCAATCTTAGCTCTGAATACCACTTGATGATGCACGGACTAGCAAGATGCTAATTGCATGCGTGTAGATGGCCCGATCTTTCACGGCGATGTTTTATGAGCAGTTCGTCTCCCTGTTCCTCCTCGCAACCTCCAAGAACAATTTTCACCCAGCGTGCGAAAATACACACGAATAAAAATAATGATCCCTTGGATCAGCACGTAGGTGTCGATGTGATAATCAACCCTTCGCCGCTAATAAATTTTCACGATGAAAATCACAGATGATACACAAGATATGATCGTCCCTAAGTCGGACGTTTTTCTGTATATTTCATAACTCTGAAAACAAACTAAAACTCAAAACTGCCTTCGTACACGGCCGAAGCTAGCCTTTTATATGGCTCAAGTCTCGTACGCCTAAAGCAAAGAAATATCTGGACTCTAAACAAATAAACTAACAAATGACTAGATCCTAACAAAAGTTATTCTCACGTAGGTAACAAAACTAGTGGACCCAAATCAAAGGAATAAAATACTACTAATTGATTTGGAAGGAAAGGACTCCTATCGTGACATATCTAGGAGGTGTCCTAAAATTTGGTAGCACCTTGTCACATGCATGATCTTCTTTTATCTCATGTTTCCTCCTTTGATGTATATCTATTAGTTGACATGATTTTAATTGCTGTTTAAAATCAAAACACGCCTGATCTCTTGCCATACTGCCCCATGATGATCCTCCCACGTCATGTTTTTCTTATAGTCTAAATCTTGTCGTACAATGCGTACAGGACCATGCACATCTCTTCTTCTTGAATCTAATGCATGCAACACTTCATTGATCTTTGGTCTGCTAATTACAGAATTTATTCTCGGTCCACACAATTGACGTACATGACCATCGTTTCCTCGATGCAATCTGACCGCATGCATGACATTATTTTCCGTTATTCTTTCATGGCTTCTCTCCTTAACTGGCTTAGCTTCGATAGCATTAACAATTGATGGTGCCATGTCCATATCATCCTCCTCCTTCAAATGAAACCGTCCTCGGTTTCTAGTCTTTTTTGGGTACCATCTTATTTTCTGGAGCTTGCAATTCTATTTTGATTTTAGATTCAGACATTGGTTTCTGTACTTGTCGCCTTCCATCATGCACGAACGTGTATGTGTTCGATTTTCCTGCATGCATTGCATCGCGATCGAACTGCCATGGTCTCCCTAATAGCAACTGACAAGCATCCATCAAAAAGACATCACAATCCACCTTATCAATATAATCTCCAACAGCAAATGGTACACGTAGCTTATGTGTAATCTTTAATTTCCGGAGTTGTATAGCCATTCCACGTGGTGTGGACGAGGGTGCCGCCACATAGACAAACCCAATTGTTGCACAAGATCTTTGCTAATGGCGTTTGTAAAACTGCCACCATCGATTATCATCTTGCATGCACGATCTTTAATCTTGCATTGCGTTTTAAAACACTCCATCGCTGCCCCTTTGCACCACTATCATCTTGTACCTTCTCCACCAAAAGATTCAACCCCTCTGTTGGTGCATCAACTTCATCCTTTTTTCTTCCTGATATTCTTCTCTTTTAGCAAACGATTTTTCCAATCTGCCCTGAACACATCCGTTGGCATGGGAACAAAACAAATTTGTTGACCCTTCCATGATAGAGAGTAACTATTTTTCTTGCAACTCCGAACAGCCCCAACACGTTTGCACCATGAATTACCAAGTAGCAGATGGCACGACACCATGGACACAGGACAAACATGGAAAAAATTCCGCACAACAATATTTTCCCAGATCAAAAAATAGCAAAATCCGATGCGTAATTTTGATTTCACCTTTGAACCACTTCAGCGTGTACGGTCTTTCAAGAGGCGCCATCTCCAGCCCCAATTTTTCCACCACCTCGATGCTCACCATATTGACTGCAGAACCTTCATCGATCGTCAAATTAACACGCGTTGCCTTCACGATGCAACGAGTGTGAAAAAGAACGACCTCGCCGATGCCTTCCTCCTCCATCAATATGTTCTTGCTCAATGCCTTGATGCTCGGCTCCCCAGACGACATTGCCAATTGATCGCCGTGACCAATCTTAGCTCTGAATACCACTTGATGATGCACGGACTAGCAAGATGCTAATTCGTGCGTGTAGATGGCCCGATTTTTCACGGCGATGTTTTATGAGCAGTTCGTCTCCCTGTTCCTCCTCGCAACCTCCAAGAACAATTTTCACCCGCGTACGAAAATACACGAATAAAAATAATGATCCCCTTGGATCGGCACGTAGGTGTCGATGTGATAATCAACCCTTCGCCGCTAATAAATTTTCACGATGGAAAATCACAAATGATACACAAGATATGGTCGTCCCTAAGTCGGACGTTTTTCTGTATATTTCATAACTCTGAAAACAAACTAAAACTCAAAACTGCGAAGCCAGCCTTTTATATGGCTCAAGTCTCGTACGCCTAAAGCAAAAGAAATATCTGGACTCTAAAAAATAAACTAACAAATGACTAGATCCTAACAAAAGTTATTCTCACGTAGGTAACAAAACTAGTGGACGCAAATCAAAGGAATAAAATACTACTAATTGATTTGGAAGGAAAGGACTCCTATCGTGACATATCTAGGAGGTGTCCTAAAATTTGGTAGCACCTTGTCACATGCATGATCTTCTTTTATCTCATGTTTCCTCCTTTGATGTATATCTATTAGTTGACATGATTTTAATTGCTGTTTAAAATCAAAACACGCCCGATCTCTTGCCATACTGCCCCATGATGATCCTCCCCACGTCATGTTTTTCTTATAGTCTAAATCTTGTCGTACAATGCGTACAGGACCATGCACATCTCTTCTTCTTGAATCTAATGCATGCAACACTTCATTGATCTTTGGTCTGCTAATTACAGAATTTATTCTCGGTCCACACAATTGACGTACATGACCATCGTTTCCTCGATGCAATCTGACCGCATGCATGACATTATTTTCCGTTATTCTTTCATGGCTTCTCTCCTTAACTGGCTTAGCTTCGATAGCATTAACAATTGATGGTGCCATGTCCATATCATCCTCCCTCCCTTCAAATGAAACCGCCCTCGGTTTCAAGTCTATTTTGGGTACCATCCAATTTTCTGGAGCTTGCAATTCTATTTTGATTATAGAATCAGACATTGGTTTCAGTACATGTCGCCTTCCATCATGCACGAACGTGTATGTGTTCGATTTTCCTGCATGCATTGCATCGCGATCGAACTGCCATGGTCTCCTAATAGCAACTGACAAGCATCCATCAAAAAGACATCACAATCCACCTTATCAATATAATCTCCAACAGCAAATGGTACACGTAGCTTATGTGTAATCTTTAATTTCTAGGAGTTGTATAGCCATTCCACGTGGTGTGGACGAGGGTGCCGCCACATAGACAAACCCAATTGTTGCACAAGATCTTTGCTAATGGCGTTTGTAAAACTGCCACCATCGATTATCATCTTGCATGCACGATCTTTAATCTTGCATTGCGCTTTTAAAACACTCCATCGCTGCCCCTTTGCACCACTATCATCTTGTACCTTCTCCACCAAAAGATTCAACCCTCTGTTGGTGCATCAACTTCATCCTTTTTTTCTTCCTGATATTCTTCTCTTTTTAGCAAACGATTTTTCCAATCTGCCCTGAACACATCCGTTGGCATGGGAACAAAACAAATTTGTTGACCCTTCCATGATAGAGAGTAACTATTTTTCTTGCAATTCCGAACAGCCCCAACACGTTTGCACCATGGATTACCAAGTAGCAGATGGCACGAGACCATGGACACAGGACAAACATGAAAAAAATTCCGCACAACAATATTTTCCCAGATCAAAAATAGCAAAATCCGATGCGTAATTTTGATTTCACCTTTGAACCACTTCAGCGCAGTACGGTCTTTCAAGAGGCGCCATCTCCAGCCCCAATTTTTCCACCACCTCGATGCTCACCATATTGACTGCAGAACCTTCATCGATCGTCAAATTAACACGCCGTTCCTTCACGATGCAACGAGTGTGAAAAAGAACGACCTCGCCGATGCCTTCCTCCTCCATCAATATGTTCTTGCTCAATGCCTTGATGCTCGGCTCCCCAGACGACATTGCCAATTGATCGCCGTGGACCAATCTTAGCTCTGAATACCACTTGATGATGCACGGACTAGCAAGATGCTAATTGCGTGCGTAGATGGCCCGATTTTTCACGGCGATGTTTTATGAGCAGTTCGTCTCCCTGTTCCTCCTCGCAACCTCCAAGAACAATTTTCACCCGCTGCATTTAAAATACACGAATAAAAATAATGATCCCTTGGATCGCACGTAGGTGTCGATGTGATAATCAACCCTTCGCCGCTAATAAATTTTCACGATGGAAAATCACAAATGATACACAAGATATGGTCGTCCCTAAGTCGGACGTTTTTCTGTATATTTCATAACTCTGAAAACAAACTAAAACTCAAAACTGCGAAGCCAGCCTTTATATGGCTCAAGTCTCGTACGCCTAAAGCAAAGAAATATCTGGACTCTAAAAAATAAACTAACAAATGACTAGATCCTAACAAAAGTTATTCTCACGTAGGTAACAAAACTAGTGGACGCAAATCAAAGGAATAAAATACTACTAATTGATTTGGAAGGAAAGGACTCCTATCGTGACATATCTAGGAGGTGTCCTAAAATTTGGTAGCACCTTGTCACATGCATGATCTTCTTTTATCTCATGTTTCCTCCTTTGATGTATATCTATTAGTTGACATGATTTTAATTGCTGTTTAAAATCAAAACACGCCCGATCTCTTGCCATACTGCCCCATGATGATCCTCCCCACGTCATGTTTTTCTTATAGTCTAAATCTTGTCGTATAATGCGTACAAGACCATGCACATCTCTTCTTCTTGAATCTAATGCATGCAACACTTCATTGATCTTTGGTCTGCTAATTACAGAATTTATTCTCGGTCCACACAATTGGCGTACATGACCATCGCTTTCCTCGATGCAATCTGACCGCATGCATGACATTATTTTCCGTTATTCTTTCATGGCTTCTCTCCTTAACTGGCTTAGCTTCGATAGCATTAACAATTGATGGTGCCATGTCCATATCATCCTCCCTCCCTTCAAATGAAACCGTCCCTCGGTTTCAAGTCTATTTTGGGTACCATCCAATTTTCTGGAGCTTGCAATTCTATTTTGATTATAGAATCAGACATTGGTTTCAGTACATGTCGCCTTCCATCATGCACGAACGTGTATGTGTTCGATTTTCCTGCATGCATTGCATCGCGATCGAACTGCCATGGTCTCCCTAATAGCAACTGACAAGCATCCATCAAAAAGACATCACAATCCACCTTATCAATATAATCTCCAACAGCAAATGGTACACGTAGCTTATGTGTAATCTTTAATTTCCGGAGTTGTATAGCCATTCCACGTGGTGTGGACGAGGGTGCCGCCACATAGACAAACCCAATTGTTGCACAAGATCTTTGCTAATGGCGCTTTGTAAAACTGCCACCATCGATTATCATCTTGCATGCACGATCTTTAATCTTGCATTGCTTTTAAAAACACTCCATCGCTGCCCCTTTGCACCACTATCATCTTGTACCTTCTCCACCAAAAGATTCAACCCTCTGTTGGTGCATCAACTTCATCCTTTTTTCTTCCTGATATTCTTCTCTTTAGCAAACGATTTTTCCAATCTGCCCTGAACACATCCATTGGCATGGGGAACAAAACAAATTTGTTGACCCTTCCATGATAGAGAGTAACTATTTTTCTTGCAATTCCGAACAGCCCCAACACGCTTTGCACCATGGATTACCAAGTAGCAGATGGCACGAGACCATGGACACAGGACAAACATGAAAAATTCCGCACAACAATATTTTCCCAGATCAAAAATAGCAAAATCCGATGCGTAATTTTGATTTCACCTTTGAACCACTTCAGCGTACGGTCTTTCAAGAGGCGCCATCTCCAGCCCCAATTTTTCCACCACCTCGATGCTCACCATATTGACTGCAGAACCTTCATCGATCGTCAAATTAACACGCCGTTCCTTCACGATGCAACGAGTGTGAAAAAGAACGACCTCGCCGATGCCTTCCTCCTCCATCAATATGTTCTTGCTCAATGCCTTGATGCTCGGCTCCCCAGACGACATTGCCAATTGATCGCCGTGACCAATCTTAGCTCTGAATACCACTTGATGATGCACGGACTAGCAAGATGCTAATTCGTGCGTGAAGATGGCCCGATTTTCACGGCGATGTTTTATGAGCAGTTCGTCTCCTGTTCCTCCTCAAGAACCTCCAAGAACAATTTTCACCCGCGTGCATTTAAAATACACGAATAAAAATAATGATCCCTTGGATCGCACGTAGGTGTCGATGTGATAATCAACCTTCGCCGCTAATAAATTTTCACGATGGAAAATCACAAATGATACACAAGATATGGTCGTCCCTAAGTCGGACGCTTTTTCTGTATATTTCATAACTCTGAAAACAAACTAAAACTCAAAATCATGCGAAGCCAGCCTTTTATATGGCTCAAGTCTCGTACGCCTAAAGCAAAGAAATATCTGGACTCTAAAAAATAAACTAACAAATGACTAGATCCTAACAAAAGTTATTCTCACGTAGGTAACAAAACTAGTGGACGCAAATCAAAGGAATAAAATACTACTAATTGATTTGGAAGGAAAGGACTCCTATCGTGACATATCTAGGAGGTGTCCTAAAATTTGGTAGCACCTTGTCACATGCATGATCTTCTTTTATCTCATGTTTCCTCCTTTGATGTATATCTATTAGTTGACATGATTTTAATTGCTGTTTAAAATCAAAACACGCCTGATCTCTTGCCATACTGCCCCATGATGATCCTCCCCACGTCATGTTTTTCTTATAGTCTAAATCTTGTCGTACAATGCGTACAGGACCATGCACATCTCTTCTTCTTGAATCTAATGCATGCAACACTTCATTGATCTTTGGTCTGCTAATTACAGAATTTATTCTCGGTCCACACAATTGACGTACATGACCATCGTTTCCTCGATGCAATCTGACCGCATGCATGACATTATTTTCCGTTATTCTTTCATGGCTTCTCTCCTTAACTGGCTTAGCTTCGATAGCATTAACAATTGATGGTGCCATGTCCATATCATCCTCCCTCCCTTCAAATGAAACCGTCCTCGGTTTCAAGTCTATTTTGGGTACCATCCAATTTTCTGGAGCTTGCAATTCTATTTTGATTATAGAATCAGACATTGGTTTCAGTACATGTCGCCTTCCATCATGCACGAACGTATGTGTTCGATTTTCCTGCATGCATTGCATCGCGATCGAACTGCCATGGTCTCCCTAATAGCAACTGACAAGCATCCATCAAAAAGACATCACAATCCACCTTATCAATATAATCTCCAACAGCAAATGGTACACGTAGCTTATGTGTAATCTTTAATTTCCGGAGTTGTATAGCCATTCCACGTGGTGTGGACGAGGGTGCCGCCACATAGACAAACCCAATTGTTGCACAAGATCTTTGCTAATGGCGTTTGTAAAACTGCCACCATCGATTATCATCTTGCATGCACGATCTTTTAATCTTGCATTGCGTTTTAAAACACTCCATCGCTGCCCTTTGCACCACTATCATCTTGTACCTTCTCCACCAAAAGATTCAACCCCTCTGTTGGTGCATCAACTTCATCCTTTTTTCTTCCTGATATTCTTCTCTTTTTAGCAAACGATTTTTCCAATCTGCCCTGAACACATCCATTGGCATGGGAACAAAACAAATTTGTTGACCCTTCCATGATAGAGAGTAACTATTTTCTTGCAATTCCGAACAGCCCCAACACGTTTGCACCATGGATTACCAAGTAGCAGATGGCACGAGACCATGGACACAGGACAAACATGAAAAAAATTCCGCACAACAATATTTTCCCAGATCAAAAAATAGCAAAATCCGATGCGTAATTTTGATTTCACCTTTGAACCACTTCAGCGTGTACGGTCTTTCAAGAGGCGCCATCTCCAGCCCCAATTTTTCCACCACCTCGATGCTCACCATATTGACTGCAGAACCTTCATCGATCGTCAAATTAACACGCCGTTCCTTCACGATGCAACGAGTGTGAAAAAGAACGACCTCGCCGATGCCTTCCTCCTCCATCAATATGTTCTTGCTCAATGCCTTGATGCTCGGCTCCTGCATTTACATTGCCAATTGATCGCCGTGACCAATCTTAGCTCTGAATACCACTTGATGATGCACGGACTAGCAAGATGCTAATTCGTGCGTGTAGATGGCCCGATTTTTCACGGCGATGTTTTATGAGCAGTTCGTCTCCTGTTCCTCCTCGCAACCTCCAAGAACAATTTTCACCCGCGTGCATTTAAAATACACGAATAAAAATAATGATCCCTTGGATCGCACGTAGGTGTCGATGTGATAATCAACCCTTCGCCGCTAATAAATTTTCACGATGGAAAATCACAAATGATACACAAGATATGGTCGTCCCTAAGTCGGACGTTTTTCTGTATATTTCATAACTCTGAAAACAAACTAAAACTCAAAACTGCGAAGCCAGCCTTTTATATGGCTCAAGTCTCGTACGCCTAAAGCAAAGAAATATCTGGACTCTAAAAAAATAAACTAACAAATGACTAGATCCTAACAAAAGTTATTCTCACGTAGGTAACAAAACTAGTGGACGCAAATCAAAGGAATAAAATACTACTAATTGATTTGGAAGGAAAGGACTCCTATCGTGACATATCTAGGAGGTGTCCTAAAATTTGGTAGCACCTTGTCACATGCATGATCTTCTTTTATCTCATGTTTCCTCCTTTGATGTATATCTATTAGTTGACATGATTTTAATTGCTGTTTAAAATCAAAACACGCCCGATCTCTTGCCATACTGCCCCATGATGATCCTCCCCACGTCATGTTTTTCTTATAGTCTAAATCTTGTCGTACAATGCGTACAAGACCATGCACATCTCTTCTTCTTGAATCTAATGCATGCAACACTTCATTGATCTTTGGTCTGCTAATTACAGAATTTATTCTCGGTCCACACAATTGACGTACATGACCATCGTTTCCTCGATGCAATCTGACCGCATGCATGACATTATTTTCCGTTATTCTTTCATGGCTTCTCTCCTTAACTGGCTTAGCTTCGATAGCATTAACAATTGATGGTGCCATGTCCATATCATCCTCCCTCCCTTCAAATGAAACCGTCCTCGGTTTCAAGTCTATTTTGGGTACCATCCAATTTTCTGGAGCTTGCAATTCTATTTTGATTATAGAATCAGACATTGGTTTCAGTACATGTCGTCTTCCATCATGCCGCGAACGTGTATGTGTTCGATTTTCCTGCATGCATTGCATCGCGATCGAACTGCCATGGTCTCCCTAATAGCAACTGACAAGCATCCATCAAAAAGACATCACAATCCACCTTATCAATATAATCTCCAACAGCAAATGGTACACGTAGCTTATGTGTAATCTTTAATTTCCCGGAGTTGTATAGCCATTCCACGTGGTGTGGACGAGGGTGCCGCCACATAGACAAACCCAATTGTTGCACAAGATCTTTGCTAATGGCGTTTGTAAAACTGCCACCATCGATTATCATCTTGCATGCACGATCTTTAATCTTGCATTGCGTTTTAAAAACACTCCATCGCTGCCCCTTTGCACCACTATCATCTTGTACCTTCTCCACCAAAAGATTCAACCCCTCTGTTGGTGCATCAACTTCATCCTTTTTTTCTTCCTGATATTCTTCTCTTTTTAGCAAACGATTTTTCCAATCTGCCCTGAACACATCCATTGGCATGGGAACAAAACAAATTTGTTGACCCTTCCATGATAGAGAGTAACTATTTTTCTTGCAATTCCGAACAGCCCCAACACGTTTGCACCATGGATTACCAAGTAGCAGATGGCACGAGACCATGGACACAGGACAAACATGAAAAATTCCGCACAACAATATTTTCCCAGATCAAAAATAGCAAAATCCGATGCGTAATTTTGATTTCACCTTTGAACCACTTCAGCGTGTACGGTCTTTCAAGAGGCGCCATCTCCAGCCCCAATTTTCCACCACCTCGATGCTCACCATATTGACTGCAGAACCTTCATCGATCGTCAAATTAACACGCCGTTCCTTCACGATGCAACGAGTGTGAAAAAGAACGACCTCGCCGATGCCTTCCTCCTCCATCAATATGTTCTTGCTCAATGCCTTGATGCTCGGCTCCCCAGGCGACATTGCCAATTGATCGCCGTGACCAATCTTAGCTCTGAATACCACTTTGATGATGCACGGACTAGCAAGATGCTAATTAGATGCGTGTAGATGGCCCGATTTTTCACGGCGATGTTTTATGAGCAGTTCGCCTCCTGTTCCTCCTCGCAACCTCCAAGAACAATTTTCACCCGCTGCATTTAAAAAATACACGAATAAAAATAATGATCCCCTTGGATCGGCACGTAGGTGTCGATGTGATAATCAACCCTTCGCCGCTAATAAATTTTCACGATGGAAAATCACAAATGATACACAAGATATGGTCGTCCCTAAGTCGGACGTTTTTCTGTATATTTCATACCTCTGAAAACAAACTAAAACTCAAAGCTGCTGAAGCCAGCCTTTTATATGGCTCAAGTCTCGTACGCCTAAAGCAAAAGAAATATCTGGACTCTAAAAAATAAACTAACAAATGACTAGATCCTAACAAAAGTTATTCTCACGTAGGTAACAAAACTAGTGGACGCAAATCAAAGGAATAAAATACTACTAATTGATTTGGAAGGAAAGGACTCCTATCGTGACATATCTAGGAGGTGTCCTAAAATTTGGTAGCACCTTGTCACATGCATGATCTTCTTTATCTCATGTTTCCTCCTTTGATGTATATCTATTAGTTGACATGATTTTAATTGCTGTTTAAAATCAAAACACGCCTCGATCTCTTGCCATACTGCCCCATGATGATCCTCCCCACGTCATGTTTTTCTTATAGTCTAAATCTTGTCGTACAATGCGTACAGGACCATGCACATCTCTTCTTCTTGAATCTAATGCATGCAACACTTCATTGATCTTTGGTCTGCTAATTACAGAATTTATTCTCGGTCCACACAATTGACGTACATGACCATCGCTTTCCTCGATGCAATCTGACCGCATGCATGACATTATTTTCCGTTATTCTTTCATGGCTTCTCCTTAACTGGCTTAGCTTCGATAGCATTAACAATTGATGGTGCCATGTCCATATCATCCTCCTCCTTCAAATGAAACCGTCCTCGGTTTCAAGTCTATTTTGGGTACCATCCAATTTTCTGGAGCTTGCAATTCTATTTTGATTATAGAATCAGACATTGGTTTCAGTACATGTCGCCTTCCATCATGCACTAACGTGTATGTGTTCGATTTTCCTGCATGCATTGCATCGCGATCGAACTGCCATGGTCTCCCTAATAGCAACTGACAAGCATCCATCAAAAAGACATCACAATCCACCTTATCAATATAATCTCCAACAGCAAATGGTACACGTAGCTTATGTGTAATCTTTAATTTCCGGAGTTGTATAGCCATTCCACGTGGTGTGGACGAGGGTGCCGCCACATAGACAAACCCAATTGTTGCACAAGATCTTTGCTAATGGCGTTTGTAAAACTGCCACCATCGATTATCATCTTGCATGCACGATCTTTAATCTTGCATTGCGTTTTAAAAACACTCCATCGCTGCCCCTTTGCACCACTATCATCTTGTACCTTCTCCACCAAAAGATTCAACCCCTCTGTTGGTGCATCAACTTCATCCTTTTTTTCTTCCTGATATTCTTCTCTTTAGCAAACGATTTTTCCAATCTGCCCTGAACACATCCGTTGGCATGGGAACAAAACAAATTTGTTGACCCTTCCATGATAGAGAGTAACTATTTTTCTTGCAATTCGAACAGCCCCAACACGTTTGCACCATGGATTACCAAGTAGCAGATGGCACGAGACCATGGACACAGGACAAACATGAAAAATTCCGCACAACAATATTTTCCCAGATCAAAAATAGCAAAATCCGATGCGTAATTTTGATTTCACCTTTGAACCACTTCAGCGTGTACGGTCTTTCAAGAGGCGCCATCTCCAGCCCCAATTTTTCCACCACCTCGATGCTCACCATATTGACTGCAGAACCTTCATCGATCGTCAAATTAACACGCCGTTCCTTCACGATGCAACGAGTGTGAAAAAGAACGACCTCGCCGATGCCTTCCTCCTCCATCAATATGTTCTTGCTCAATGCCTTGATGCTCGGCTCCCTGCATTTACATTGCCAATTGATCGCCGTGACCAATCTTAGCTCTGAATACCACTTGATGATGCACGGACTAGCAAGGTGCTAATTCGTGCGTGTAGATGGCCCGATTTTTCACGGCGATGTTTTATGAGCAGTTCGTCTCCCTGTTCCTCCTCGCAACCTCCAAGAACAATTTTCACCCGCTGCATTTAAAAATACACGAATAAAATAATGATCCCCTTGGATCGCACGTAGGTGTCGATGTGATAATCAACCCTTCGCCGCTAATAAATTTTCACGATGGAAAATCACAAATGATACACAAGATATGGTCGTCCCTAAGTCGGACGCTTTTTCTGTATATTTCATAACTCTGAAAACAAACTAAAACTCAAAACTGCGAAGCCAGCCTTTTATATGGCTCAAGTCTCGTACGCCTAAAGCAAAAGAAATATCTGGACTCTAAAAAATAAACTAACAAATGACTAGATCCTAACAAAAGTTATTCTCACGTAGGTAACAAAACTAGTGGACGCAAATCAAAGGAATAAAATACTACTAATTGATTTGGAAGGAAAGGACTCCTATCGTGACATATCTAGGAGGTGTCCTAAAATTTGGTAGCACCTTGTCACATGCATGATCTTCTTTTATCTCATGTTTCCTCCTTTGATGTATATCTATTAGTTGACATGATTTTAATTGCTGTTTAAAATCAAAACACGCCCGATCTCTTGCCATACTGCCCCATGATGATCCTCCCCACGTCATGTTTTTCTTATAGTCTAAATCTTGTCGTACAATGCGTACAGGACCATGCACATCTCTTCTTCTTGAATCTAATGCATGCAACACTTCATTGATCTTTGGTCTGCTAATTACAGAATTTAAGTCCACACAACTGATGTACATGACCATCGTTTCCTCGATGCAATCTGACCGCATGCATGACATTATTTTCCGTTACCTTTCATGGCTTCTCTCCTTAACTGGCTTAGCTTCGATAGCATTAACAATTGATGGTGCCATGTCCATATCAGGGAAGGATGGGGAGGGGAAGTAGAGGAGAAGGAGCAGCAGCGGAGGCGGGAGGACACCTTGAGGAGGTCGCTTAGAGGAGGAAGAGCGATTCGTCGTCTTGTTCAGGTCTGCCGGTCAAGGTCGCCGTCGCGGCCAGGAGCAAGTCGTCGTCGCCGTCGAACCTAACCCCCGTTGTGGCCAACGTCTTCACCGCCTCACCACGTCGCTTCACCCTGGCGGCGCAACCTGGATCTAGGTCTCGAGCGAGAGGGAGGTGGGGGAAAAACGACGGGCAGTGGTCTGTATTGGATACCGGTCTATTACGGGTGTAAACGAGAAAACCGGTGTAAAAGTTACAGCCCAAAAACGACATACCAAGCACCAACGTGAGGCCCATGCATTTTTATTTCACAGGGGTATATTTTACACGTGTATTGGGCCTCAAAACGACGAACCAAGCGGGGCCTAAGACTTCTGACATGACTTCTGACACAACCTTCGTTAAAAGTGGAACATGTTGAGTGTCAGAAATTTCATGAAATGTTGACAAAGCAATATTCTATCAAAAACATTGACACTCATGTATATACTCTGAAAAATAAACCACACAACACAATACACAGGTCTATCATCTGATCCGCGGACGGATCGGCGGTCCAGTCGTAGACCGATCTCTGTCCGGGGGCGGTTAGGCCGCTCAGCCAGAGCTGCTAGGCTCGGGCGCACCCGCCGCGGAGGGCTCGGAGGCGGGGCCCTCGACGGGCGAGACAGCCGAGGGCGCCGGCGACTCAGCCTCTTTCTCCTCTTTCGCGGCGGCCTTCTTGTCCTCCGTGACCACGTTGCGCGCCTGCGCGAACGGCGCCACCACGACGGCGGCCAGGAGGAGCGCGACGATGAAGAGGGCGCGGGCCATGTGGCCGGCCGGTCGGCTTGCTGGGTGCTTGGGAACGGGAGCTTGTTTGCTTGCTTGCCTGGTCGTGGTGCGGTGGCGACGTGCGTGCTTTGCCGTGGCGTTTATATGCGGAGCGCGCCGGCTATTCTTGGGGGGCGAGGCGAGGACGTCGCGGTGCTCCGGCGGTGGCGGTGGCGACGGACGGTCCAACGGCATGCGGCGTTCATGTCCAGTGGGTGGCGCGGAGCGGGGCTTGGGGACGAGTGCAGCTATTTTGGGAAGGCTTTCCCGTCTCCGTCGTCGGACCCGGCTTCATCGCGTTCCTTCAGCGATGCATGTATAGAGACCAGAAATGCATGTTATCACATAATAAAAGATGAAACATATGGAGAAAAGGATTTACAATACAGGCAACATGCTTTTGCTCGACGTATGAAACTGTGGCATACATTTTCAAATGATGAAACCATTTTCCCTGCCATAAACATGGTAATTTCAACTATAAATACCCGCACACTTCAGGTCCAATAAAAATTCCGCACAACAAAATGAACTAGATCCCGCTCAAATTAACATTACAGTTTAAAATTAAGATTTCACGAAAGACATATGGTCAATCAAATAGAAGGGATTAATCGGCCAAATGGTTCCCGCTCTCTTTTTGCCAGCCAAATGAATCATGTCCTCGGTTGGGTTACTTGACTGCGTATAGATCAACATGGATGGATAGAGATGGACCAAATGATACCTCTTCTCAGTTGGACTCAATAGGAGGAATAACCTTGTGAGCATCAAAAGGAAATTGCTGATGTTTATGATCAAAAAGGGGCAGAAACTCTGCTTCCTCTTCTACAAAAACCAGAGTCCCAAGTGCCTACCTCCTAAGCCTATCTCTAAACCAATACAGGACATCAAACCCTGAGGCTACTTACCAAAATTCAGCCTATCCAGCATTGCTGATTCTTGCTCAAGCGGTACAGACATACTACTACGCTCCTGTTCGGCAAACATCGACAAGAACTACCGCGTGCAAATCGTGCTACTACAATGGTCAGCAGGAAGCAAAGTGACGCCTGTAGGGCGGTGCACGTGTTCTTCAGAGACTACCATTCTAGAGGATCTTGGACATGCTGCTCTAGCTGCCTGCCCGTGCTAGCTACTGGTCGCCAACCTCAAAGGCTCATGGCTCAGTTCGGTACCGCCTCGCCTGCTGCTACCATTGTCACGCTGGAAGGGGCCTGCTGATCCTTACTTCTCGGTCGCCTTCTTGCCTCGCCGCTGGTGCTTGCATCCCCAACGCGGCCTTTAGCCTGGGACAGAAGTTGCTTCCTTCGCTGCTTCGGGCTGGTGTGACCGTCTCTTTCTATTGCTCGCAGAACAGCTTTCCGGAGCCTGGACTCCACCATTTCCCATGACACGAGCTTCTCTAGAACTGCAGAGACATACTCGGCCCTTCGATTCTGCAGCCATGTAACAAGAACAGACTGAGTGGCGAATATGGCAAATATAACCACTAGAAATCATGAGCACCATTGGTGTCTAACCTCATAATCCAGGTAGTAGGCATGCTGTTCCCAAGACAGAATTGGTTAGCAAAGATAACTTTTATTGAGGAAAATGCATGGAAAAGAATATGAAATATGCATACATACCTCCCAAACATCAATCGCAAGGAGTGGCTGCCAACAAGAATAGACAGATAAAAATATCAGATCACTATCGAATATAATATGCATGGGAGAGACAATAGATTTTAAATAAATAAAAAATCTTGTCAAAGCAAATAACAGGAAACGATACAAAGCTTCCAGAATAAGTACATGGTATACACTGCATGATTATGTAGGGAAACACAGTTGAAGGTAAATACTCACAGAGTGGCCCCAGACAAGAGGATTGATAGCATTTGGAGACTTTGAGATGACCAGCCTACCATAATTGTCAGATGGGATTGGGCTTTTTGACTTCACATGAGGTAACTTGCTCCCCTTGTCTGAACCAGTTACAGAGCAGAGTTCAGTCCAGCACATTCACACCACATGGAACAAGTTTTGAAACTGGTAGACGCAGCTAACAAATGTGGGTTTTAGCATCACTTACAAGAAAGCCAAACCCATCCAGAACCGAACTGAGTTAGTGCGGCATCCATGAATTGTTTGATCATGCCGTCATAGGATCCAAAGTCCCTGTTTATAAACTTGAGAAGACGTTCCGGGGGCTTGCCTCCACCGCCAGGCTTCATCGATCGCCAGTAGAAATCATGGTTCCATACCTACATAGCATGGCCCAAGAATTAGGGATCTAAAGCATACGCAAGCCACAAAAGATGGTCCCAAATAGTATCGAAATGCTACCTGTGCGGCATGGAAAAAGGGAGCGTGAGGTGGCTCCCTGCCCTCGTTGAATGAGGCGAGCATCATCTGCCCAATCGACATCCGCTCCCACTCGCTGCCGCCTATCATGCCGTTGAGCCTGTCGACGTGCCCGCGCTGGTGAACTCCCCAGTGCTGCTCCACCGTCTCCTTGCTTATGTACGGCTCCAGAGCATCCTGCATTACAACCCCTTGTCCGTCACCCCGTTCCCAGGGGCACCAATTTTTTTGTGAATCATTACTTCTGTACTCACTGCAGGATAAGGGAGAGGCTGCTGCTTTATCCAGGCAACTGAATCAGCATCTTCGTCAGGGTTCAAGGACTCGAGCACATCGGCGGTATCATCGGCAGCTTGGTCCGCGGCGGCATGAGCAGAAACATTCGCCGTATTGTCCTCGGTCACCACATTCGCCTCGCCGGCACAGCGAGTCATGCGGCAATCCCATCTTCTCCGGCTATCTCCCTAGCCACATATGTACATACAGTCACTACACCGCACCAAATCAAACATCTACAGAAGCCGGAAAGGAATAGTGAAATCTAGAATGATGGTACGATTACAGTCTAATCTAGACACAGAGCTGTTGTAACTCCAACACAGAAGTTCCTTTCTGTAACTGAAACCAAAGGGGGAAAAAATGACAGTAATCTTGCTCTTAGAGCGTCGAGAAGAATCGAACGAGGGGTGATGAACCCAGTTCGCTCGAAATTCGACTTCCGAATCTACTTAATCAGCATGAGGAGCATGGGGGGAGGGGGAAGCAACGAAGAGCTGGGTGAAGAGCTTACCATGGCGCCTCCTCTCCCTGGGACGGCTAAGCGGCGCCGCCGGGATTCGCCGCCGGCGCGGGGGAGGAAGGAGGCCGAGCCGGAGCTGGAAGGCGCGGGGAGGGTGAGGGGGAGAAGGGCTCCCGCCACCCCTACCGGCGCGGTGAACGCCATGGACGGACGCGAGCTTGGGGCAGAGAGAGGCTGAGTGGGGGACGCGGAGGGGATAAGCGAGCGGCCAGGGGACGCGGCGGGGGTTTGGGTTGTAGGCTCGAACTGCTCGCGGGATGTGGGCCTGTTGGCGGGTGCGTATGGGCCAAAAGAAGCCCGTTTCGTCTTTGACACAGGCCGAATTGGAAGGGAAAAACGTCTCAGATGAAGAAGGCGTAATATCTCCCTTCCGCTTTGTCAGTCCCGGAAGCTGAAAACGAAACTGAAATTATTATCTCTGAAGACTCTTTACCAAATCCAGTTTTATAAAACTGATTTGATCCCTTTGCCTGTTCTTGCATCTCCCAGCTGCTCCGAAGATTTCATGGGAAACTTTTCTGAGACGAGATTTCTTCAACCGTCCCGGGTCATCGGCGGCGGGGAAGCGCGCCCGTGATCCGTCAGTGCGCCGGCAGGGGTCGGCCGCCGGCGGCCACAGCGACGTGCGCCAGCTATAATAAACACACACAGCCCAGCCCAGCCCAGGCTTCGCTTTCAAGCAGACGGCGCCCCTCCGCGGCCGCCGCGGCATGGATCGATCGCCGATGATGACGCGGACGCGCCACCTAACGTACGAGACATCGCCGTCAGTGATGGATGCACCTGAACTGGAGGGACGGTCAAGGGAGGGGGATCTTTGGCCAGACCTCTCCTCTAAGGCTCTAACCGGTAATGGGGCCGTTGAGGTCAGTGTCGCTGTGATATCATATCATACTTTTTTTTACCTTTACTTTGACAGTGAGTGTAACCATGTTATTATTACTTTCTGCTGCACCAGTTAACACCCCTGCAGTTGATTTTAAAACAGGCAATTTGCAGGGGTTTTACTACTGCCCTATCATCAGTGAAAAATGATGATGTGTGCATTACCACATCAGGAAGAATTTTTAATTTTTACAGTTGAAATAGTTGGTGGTAATAGTGGGTAATTGCCAGTGGCAGCAGAAGACGAGTTGTTTTACCTTGGAAGCAAGCCTGTGATGAGAGCCTGGGGACTGGCCATCCACTTCTTGCAAATCCAGCATTACAGCATGCATCATCATTGAGTCATTGATGTTGTCACCCCCTGGCAGCAAGTTGCGACAGTATTATATTAACCCACTGGGGAAAAATTAAGGATGCAATGATACTTGTCAGCATAGAAACGTTTGATGTATTGGAGAAAAAAATAACGCTTAGAAAGAATATTCCAAGAGAACCTATGGAAGATTTGTCTGATCTTTCTGTTGCAATTTTGCAGACCGTGATCAAAAGAGCATCCGTCTGAAACAGCGTGCCGCTTTTCTGTTCGTACCTGCCTGGTGTAAGCCTTCTAGGGTGTTCCCTGTTAAACATTTAGGCATACCTCTCCAACAAGGCAAGCTGTCTAGGAGTCATATTCAGCCCCTTACAGATTAAATCCTATGTAGGATAGCTATATGATATGGAGAGGAAAGCTCCTTTTTTTTATGCAGGCAGGATCATATTGATCAAAGCCTATTTGGCTAGCATGCCTATTTACCTCCTTTCCTTCTTAAATTTCCTAAGTGGGTTGTGGATCGTATGAACACTCAAATGGCCAACTGCCTGTGGGATGATTTTGAGTGGCATAGGAAAATTCATGTAGCCAACTGGCCTCTAGTTGCTATGAAAAAATATTATGGGGATTTGGGTATCCCAAACATCCATAACTTAAAACATTTATTTGCTAGGGGCTTGGGTTAAAGGATATATGCTTAGAGAAGATATAAGGGGAAAACTATTAAGCAGGTTTGGGATGGGATCCACCCGTATACTCTCTGAGGAGAGTGATTCCCTAGTCTGGCAGTATGAGAGCTCTGGACTTTACTCCACTGATTCCCTAGTCAGACTGAGGATTGTTTATTTTGCGTTGAAGCTGAAAGTCTTCGGCATTCTTCTTTGAGTGTGCTGTTGCTCTGAATATCCAGAGAGATGTCAGTGTTTTCTTTGGGAAACAGCTGGGGTAACGTTCTCTCTCTGGGTAGCTGGAGAAAAGCTTCATGTGCTTAATTCTGTTAGTGCTGCTGTTGTTCTATTGTTTTGGAGCAAGTTGACCTGGTTACGCAGGCTTCGAGCCGGGGAGCTCTCCATGTTTTTCTATTGAAAAAACAATTTTAAACTGATTCTATTTCCTTGCCTGTTCTTCCATCGCCTGCACTGAAGATGTCTCCAGTCCAGCCAGCCATGACAAATTTCCCTCGCCTGCTCTTGCATCTCGCCTGCTGCTCTCATGATTTCTCCAGCGGTCCAGCCAGCCATGGGAAACTTTCTGCAACATGATTTTTTCAACCGTCCCGGGTCATCGGCGGCGAAGCGTGTCCGTCAGTGCGCGGGTGTTCACAGCGACGGCCGCCAGCTATAACTAATAAACATACATAGCCAAGGTTTCGCTTTCAAACATACGGCGCTCCTCTGCAGCCGTCGTGGCATCAATCGCCGATGAAGCCGACACGCCACCTAACGAAACATCACCGTCAGTGATGGATGTGCCTGGACTGGAGGGACGGTCAAGGCAGATCTTTGGTCAGAAACTCTTCTTCTCTAAACGGTAATGAGGCCGTTGAGGTCAGTGTCAGACTATCAGCGCAATTATAGTTTTTACTTTGACAGTGAGTGTAACCATGTTATTACTTTCTTCTGCACCGGTTAACACTCCTGCAGTTGATATATAAACAGGCAGTTTGCAGGGGTATTCCTACCTTGATGATGTATGCATTAGTCATTACCACATCAGGGAGATTTTAAAAAATTTACAGTTGAATTAGTTAGTACTAATAAGAGTTGTTTTACCTTGTAAGCCTGTGATGAGATCCTGAGGAATGGCCATCCACTTCTTGCAAATCTTGCATTATATTATGTCAGCATGGATCATCAATGAGTCATTGATATTGTCACCCCCACCTAGCAGCAAGTTACTATTACCTCATCCCAAATTAGTTGTCTTAGCTTTGTCTAGATACGGATGTACCTAACGCTAAAATGTGTCTAAGACAACTAATTCGGGACGGAGGGAGTATTATATTAAACCACTGGGGAAAACTAAGAATGCAGTTGTACTACTAACCATAGAAACGTCAAACGTTGATATGTTGGAGAAAAATATAGTGCTTAGAAAGATTTGTCTGATCTTTGTGTTGCAATTTTCGGTTCATACCTGCCTGATGTAAGCATTCTAGGGTACACCTGTTCTTCAGGGGCCAGTTCTTCCACTGATGAGACAAAATGAGAAGAATGGAATCTTTGCCTGAACTTTGTACTCCAGTTTTTCTTATCTGTTCTTGCATCACTTGCTCAGAAGATTTCTCCAGCGGTAAGAAATTTTCTGCGAAAAGATTTCTTCAATCATCCCGGGCCATTAGCGGCGAAGCGCGTCCGTGCGCCGGCAGGGTCGGCTGCCAGCGATCACAGCAACGGGCAACAGCTATTATAAACATAGGCGAAGTCTGTTTCAATGATACTCTTCTGCAGCCGCCGCGGCATCGATCGCCGGTGACACTGGCACGCCACCTAAAGAAGCCTCGCCATCAGTGATGAACGTATCTGGATGGACGATCGATAGAGATCTTGGTCAAAGCCCTCCTCTAAACGGAAATGGGGCCATTAAGGTCAGTATCAGTGTAATATCATACTTTTACTTTGACAGTGAGCGTAACCATGTTATTACTTTCTTCTGCACCAGCTAATGTTTCTGCAGTTACTTTAAAACATGCAATTTGCAGGGCGTTTGCTGATTACCCACCCAATCATACAGTTGTGATTTAGTTAGCAGCAATAATAAGTAATTGACAGTGGCAGCAGAAATGTCATTAGTGGCAGCAGAAAAGTAATCCTCGAAGGCCATCGCCGTCGAGGCGTCCGTCAACCAACACGCATCAACGACTAAACAAGATGAGAGGTGTTTTACCTTGTAGGCAAGCCTGTGATGAGATCCTGGGGACTGGCCATCCACTTCTTGCAAATCCTGCATTATATTATGTCAGCGTGCGTCATCCTTCATGCTGTCACCCCCTGGCAGCAAATTGCTATTTCATTAAACCATTGGGGAAAAGAAAAATTAAGAACACAATGATAATACCAATCATAGAAACGTTTGATGACTTGGAGAAAAAACTATCACTTAAAAAGAATATTCCATGAGCACCTATAGAAGATTTGTCTGACCTTTGTGTTGCGATTTCGCAGACCATGATCAAAAGAGCATCCATTTGAAATCGCGTGCAGTTTCCGTGTTCATACCCGCCTGATGTAAGCCTCCTACTAGGGTACACCTGTTCTTCGACGCGTAAGCGGACAAATTCTACAGAGCCCAGCTTCTTTCCACTGATGAGACAAAAGTGAGAAGGATGGAATCTTTGCCTCTGACTGCAGGGAAGATACCTCAATCAGTTAGTTTAGTGTCAGGCTATCGCAGTTTTTAAATTAGCTTAGTGTCTTGTGTGCCTGAGTTCTTCTGCCAAGTACCCTTTCTTAGTTTAATGAGTGTTTTAGGTGGGATTCTATTTTACAATATCTTATTTGTTCCACTATGGTTGCTTGAGTTCACACATTACAAGTGCACTGGTACTAAAGACAGCTTTTAGGAACTATTTCAGTCAATCATCAGCAGAGGTGAGGTGAGGTGAGGTGAGCTGAGGAGGAGTTCATGGAGATGGAGGGCCGGGGTCTGTCTGACCTGTTCAGGAACACCAGCGAGGAGATCTTCCTCAAGGCGGTGATGGAGAACTCGATCGGAGTGGCGGCGCCACCGAGCATGGAGATGATGGGGTTCAGAAACATGTCGCAGAGCTTCAGAGAAGACAGCGAGGAGTTGTTCAACAGCTGGCTGATGAATGGAGAGGCAAGAATTCTGGGAGTTTCAAGCACTTTCTTTTGCTTTTCCTTTGCTTTGTGTTCTTCCGGGTCTCTCTTCTGGGGTTTTCGGATTGTAAGACCAGCATCATCTTGGCGTGTTCTCTTTTTCGAGAAAAAGAAGTTGAACTTTCTTGCCATTTTTTACTCTCCGTGCATGAAAAGTGAGCCATATATCTTGTTCAGAAGAAAATTTCGTTCACTTAAGAAGATCACTCGCTAGTCGTTTATTGTTTGAATTCATATAGCAAAAAAAGTGAAATCCTATAATTTTTTTGGAGTTAATACTGATGATTTATTATGCCAGGTTGATCTTTTTGCTTGAAATTTATCACCTAAAGCTCTTGATTCTTTATTCACAGATTCCAGGCTTTAGTCACCTGAATAATCGGCCTCGACAACCATCTAGGTATGATGCTGATAAAGAGTGCAGGGTTAATTGTATTGGGTGATATGTGCAGGTGTGAGTTGATGAATAAATAACTGTGTTACATAAAGTGAAAATTATATAAATCAATTTCAGCAACTGAATATGTTACCAAGGCTTTGCAAAAGTAGCTGAATCAAGAGAAAGTACATAACCTCGGGCATCCAAATCTTACACGTGTCAATACAGTAAGCACCTACAAAACAAGTAATAGTTAGGAATCATACATCAGACATGCTTTGTTGTAATTTTGCATGTCCATGGAACTTCTTTCTTCTATCTAGCATGTAAATGATGCTGAACTTTGCACCGAGAGACATTAGCACGACACGGCATGTAAAAACTGACTGTTAGTGCTACATCATAACAACTTATATCTATGCAGGTTGTCATCAGAGGCAGGTGCCTTTCCTAATCAACAACATGACATTGCTCGACAAAATTTTCTTGCCGACAACTTGATCCCTGAGAATTGTGCAGTTCCTCCTGAATACACCAATAACCATAACCAGCAACCACTCAAGTAATGTATCTTATGAACCAGCATCATTTATATTCAGGGATTTATGCAATCTAAAGCTATACCAACTTGTTTGTTTATCATACACCAGGAATGCAGCAGAGAAAGGGATGCAAGCCAGTGATCTACTTTTGGCAAAGGTTAGCTATCCCATCATCCAGATACTTGATTATTACATCTACATGGATAATATTCTAACGGGTAAAAGGCGGTATTTGTTCATAAGCAGACCTGGTTTCACTGCACTCAACCAATGACTAGAAGCAGATCTTCAGAACTGAGGCATGAATTGAATCACCAATTACATGTGCATTATTACCTTCTGTAGCACACCTTTATGATTCTTCGTTCCATTATTTCTCAAACCCGACCATCTTTTGCAGGAGGCGATATGCTGCAATGCAAAGCAATGTGTCACCAATAACTACAGGAACTATGAGAGCAGCAAACCAATTGAGACTAGATTTTACCAACACAAATGCAGCAAATGGTGCCCCAATGAGCAGCACTCCACTTCAGACTTCGACATTTGTATCTCCTTCATGTTCATCGACTTCCCCCTTGGACAATCCTCATATGCTTGCGCAAGATACTGTTACATCAGTGGTGAGCATGCTCAAGGATACGCTCGAGCGTAAGAAGCTCAGCAGCCCTGCCAACAGAGATATGCCGCATGGCAACCCTTTTGGGTTTTACGACAACCAGCAGTTTCAGCACAACATTCTTGGAGGAACAGATATGTTCCCCCTGGTGACCAATGGACATGTTCAGGACTCCCTGATGCTTCCTGAAGTCGAGAGGCCCACGGAACCAAACGCCGAGAACTTTGTCGCTCCCGCGAGCCAGATTTGGATCAGTGCAGCGTCTCGCGAACCTTCACAGAGTGGATCGTCTAATGCTCTGACGGCTCAGTCAGCTGGTTTTGAAGTGTGTGATGAGCTACGTCCTATGGGGCAAGGACTGTCTGTGTGTGAGAGCACTAGGAAAAATGTTGCAAATGGGACAGCTGACTGCAGATCAAACGGCAAAGGTACTTCAACAATACACTTATTGGCAAGCCATATCTAATCACATACATGATCATCTATTAGGCAGTACAATGGATGTGACATATTTCTTGAGATCTATTATAGAATTGCCGTTATCACAATACTGAATGCGTAATGTCAACAATGTGCAGATTACAGAGAGAAGGTACTAAAAGATAATTTGAAGGATGAAAGAAAGGTAATGCCTGATTCAGATTTCAGAAACGTCAAAAATTTCGTCTCATGGCATATGCTAATCTGCTCGTTTTACTCATTGACAGAGAGTGGCCCTGACACGAATGGGATCCATCTCATCAGAACAAGCAGGTAAATGAAACAGCAAGATGTTCTTTTTGGCACCAAATCTTCGGCATTTATATGATGACTGTAAAAAGTTCTTTCTAGACACATGTTTGTAGATTAGATGAAGCATAGGGCTATTGAAAGATAATATGCTTCACCTTGCATAGTACTACGTCATCTATTATTTAATCACTGAAAGCTCTAACTAGTTAGCTTTTGCAGTTGATAGAGGAGATCCTACGAAGAAACGCAGGGTTGAGCGCACACGCAAGTATGTCTATGCAATTTGGTTATTATACATTTAATCTATATGTAATATTATTTCCCGCTGACATGACTGATTACGAAAAGGCAAGAACCAATTTAAGGCATGTGCCCCTATCCAAATGACACTTGTAGGACTCCTCTTAATCAAAGTTCTATATACTTCATGGACCATTCCATATTGAACCCAGAACCTGGATCATGTCATTAATAACTTTTTATGGTTCAGAATGGCAGAAGCAAAGGAAAGAAGTTCGACCCCGGTAATACCAACCGACATGCAAGCGGTGCTCAAGCGCTGCGAAAACCTAGAGAAGGAGGTCAGGTCACTAAAGCTTAACTTGTCATTCATGAACCGGTGAGTACAATCTCAAATCACATTGCTGCCATGATTTCACTAGCTTGATTTTTACTTCAGATTGCCCAATTATCCCAAATATCTGATGTCATTGCAGGAAGGATTCAGAACAGACAAAGCAGATCGAGGATCTTCAGAAGCAAAACGAGGACATGGCGGAAGAGAAGGAGAGGCTGATAGAGGAGATCGAACGAATGGCCTCCGACTCCACGGCATGATCACCACCTAGCACTTCCTGCTTTATAAACTAATAGCAGTGGACTTGGAAAGAGTCCCTGCTCACTAGATACAGATATACACCCAATTATAGTTGATGGTCTGAATGTACCATTCTTTTCGTTCTATGTTCCTATTGTAATCTTTAACATGTACCGGTATCAACAAGAACAGATTGGTAATTGCATCTTAATTCAGATTGCAATTCATATGGTAGTAGTTTCAACTGATCAAAGAAAATGTTACTAGAAGTGGCATCAAACATAAGCAAGAAACGCGAGATTTTCATATCTGAGCACCAACAACAGATTGGGAATTGCATTTGAATTCACTTTGCAATTCAGATGATAGCTTCAACTGAACTGATAAACAAAATGTAAGAAACAGCTTCGAACACTTTCAGATCTCAGTACAGAAACTACTATATTCTTTCAAGGTTGATCAGACAGTACTTGGGGGATTTGATTAAGATATAGAAAGAAACATGACATTACTTAGTTCACGAATTCAATGAACACACAGCAATGCATCTCCAATACCACACCTCAATACAGCAATGCATCTCCAATACCACACCTCAATTATTTCAGGGTTGATCAGACAATACTTCAGGGATTTTTTATTAAGAAATAGAAAGAAACACGACATTACTTAGTTCCAACATTTCGATGAACATACAGCAAAACATCTCCAAGACACCAGCTCATAAGTCATAACAGCAACTGTTATTTTAGGAACTATTGTTTCAGGATATTTCAGGTTTGATTAGGCATATTACTGGAGGGATTTGATTCAGATATAGAAAGAAACATGACATTACTTTTCATTCCAGCATTTCGACGAACATAGGGCATCTCAAAGAACAAAGATCACACCTCAATCACTAGAGCAACCGATCTGACACAGCAAGAACTGGAATTGCACATGGAACGAAACCTGAGAAAACATAAATGTTACTGGACATAGCATCAAACATAAGCAAGAAAAGGAACATTTTCAGATCTCAGTAGCAACGACAACAGATAGGGAATTGCACTTCATAGCTTCAGCTGAACTGATAAACAAAATGTAAGAAACAGCATCGATCACTTTCAGATATCAGCACAGGAACTACTTCAGGGTTTTTCAGTGACATATTTTTTCAGGCTCATTACATTATGTTTGAAAGAGAACACACAGCAATCAATCACATTTCCAGACCACTCAAAACAGCAATTGCTATTTTAGGAAGATTTTCAGATATCAGTACAGGAACTATTATTTCAGGAAAACTCAGGTTTGATAGACACATTTTCAAGGGATTTGATTCATACATAGAAAGAAGCATGACACTAGATTCCATTCAAGCATTTCGCCGAACACACAGCATACTGCATCTCCACAATCGCTAGAGCCACCGATCTGACGAACCAAGAACAGGATTGCAAATGGAAAGGAGCACCTATCCATCAGTGCTTCGACCTCGGCGAGGTCCTCCTTGCCGCCGGCGCCTCCGCAGCCTTCCTCTTCGGTGAGGTCCTGGCCGCTGTCCCAGCCGCCGGTGCCACAGCCTTACTCTTCAGCGACTTCTTCGCCGGCGCCTCAGCGGCCGGAGCAGGAGCCGCCGCAGCACCAGAAGACTTCTTCCTGAGCGGGGCCTTGGCCGGAGCCACGGCAGAGGGCTTCTTCTTCCCGCCACCCTCCAGCTGCGCGGCGGCGATGCGGTCGAACTCGTCGGAGAGCTTCCTGACGCGCTTCCTCTTGGCGGCGGCGGCGATGGTGACGAGCGGCACCCCCTCGCCCTCCGACTCGCCGGACTCCGAGTCCTCATCATCATCCACGACCTCGCGCCGCAGCGCCTTCTCCTGGGCCGCGACCTCCGCCTCGTCCTCAGAGTCATCGTCGTCGGAGCCGAGCGCGTCGTCGAGGGTGGCAGGGGCGGGCCCGTGCCCCGCAGCGCGAACCTTGGACCTGGCGGCCTTGGCGGACTTGGCGGTGGCCCTGGCGTCGCGGCGGAGCTTGACGAGGTTGCCCTCGATGCGGCCCTGCAGACGGAGGCGCTTGGCGCCGAGCCCGCCCATGGACCAGTGCGCGTCGCGCGCCCAGCAGAGCAGCGCGTCGGTGACGGGCGCCGGCGGGTCGACGCGGTCGCCCGGGAAGACGCGCGGGCGCGGGAGCCCGCCGCCGTAGAACCTGCCCGGACCGAGCGCGACCACCATGGTGACTTGAGATCCGGCTGGCTGAAGTCTTCTTCCTCGGCCTGTTGCTCCGGCGATCTTTCTCGCTCTGTGGATCTGGATGGAGGTGGGGAGTTGAGGATTGCGGCGGTGGGGGTGGATGAGAGAGAGACGGGCCGGCGAGGGCGTTTATAGGTGGAAGAAGAGGCGCGCATGGCAGGAGATCGAGCGGGGAGAGAGGGGGGATTGGCGCCAAGAAAATGGCGGTAAAATAATTTGGCGCGGCGGTGGGGAAATGGAAATGGCGGGATGCGGGTAGACCTGGCCAAACGGGCCAGCCCGGCCCATTGTAAATATGCATGGCGATCGGGCCGGCCCGTGCCGTGCCGTGCTGGCCCGCGTGCTACAGCCTGCAGCCCAGGCACGGCCCAACTGGTAATTGGGCCGGCCCGCCAGCACGGCAGGCACGCTGCGCCTGCTGTTTGGCCTATTGAGCATTTTTTTACCTATTTTTTCCTACTGGGTTAGTATTAGGCCATGTAGAGATTAATATAAAAAAATAAAAAGGATAATCTGGCCATGCCCTGCCGGCCCGCGTGCTCAGTGTAGCAGCCCAAGCACGGCCCAGTGTATGCAGTGCCGGCCATGGCCCATTTACCCTGCGTGCGCGGCTCGCCCATGGTGGGTCATGTCGGCGTGCTCGTGGACTGGCTTGATTGGATGGCCCGTTTGGCCGGCTATATGCAGGAGCCCCCTTCTATGTATGTGTCTGGGTATCACTTGGCAGGCCGTTCCTGTTCCCACTCATGTCTATGCATCTGGCCCCCGATTGGGAAGTTTCCTCACCCATCCGTCTCTCTCTCTCTCTCTCTCTCTCTGTGTGTGTGTGTGCAGGTGGGCCCATTGTTGTATCCTTTTTTTACCCAAGTCGTGTATTCATTTGTGGTAGATAAAAAAATATTTACCTTTATTTTTTAGTTTAAAAAAACACAATTAGTACATAAACTTGTCCTAGTGAGAATAGAGTCATATAAGAAGAACTTGAAAAACCGACTAATGTGGGAGAGGGAGGTCCTACATGCATGGGCATATGAACCTTTTTTTTTTTAAATGCATTCTAAACACGTTTTAAAATGTCAAAAAAATCGAAAGAAAATTTACACATGCATCTTCAAAACATGTGTGCGAGGCACAAAGTTTTGTGAGAAAATTCCATTTCTGTTTTGCCTCCGCAAAATAACAAATTCCAGTGCTTCTAAAAAGCGTTTCATGACACGTTTTTTTTTCTTTTTTGCACAGGCCAAAAAAAGAGTTATTTTTCTTACATAACTATTTATGTGTGCACATAGAATGTGAAGATGTGTGCATGAGACTTTTTTCATATTTTTTTGACATTTAGAAATATGTTTTTCAGAGTGGGTTCATATACTCATGGCTTCATCTATGCACTTCTCACTAAAGTGGCCCCTAAACTATACCACTATAGCATATTCGTACAAACAATCACCATGTCAACGAGTACATGCCACATCTGTAATTATGCATAACCACCCGAGTTGCAGGAATATTGTACTTTAGGTCCTTGGCCGTGCGGGAAATTGGAAAAACTATACCCAAGGGCCCACAGACCCCTACCAAACCCCATGCATCTTTGACTCCTCCCCTCTCGACGTCTCCGAGGCGAACCAGGTGCCACGCCGTCATGAAGGTTGACGCCATCGTGGAGTTCGACGCTGGTGATCGAGGGCGAGATGGAGTTGTGTCTTCGGTCGAACTAGCGGAGTTCTCGCTGAATATGGTAATGAAGTTATTCCATGGTTGCATTCAGTTTGCCATGTACCGTTGTGCCTGCTTGGTTAGGTTTTTTAGCCGCTAGTGATCGTATTTGGTTGTTGAAAGTTTTGGCTAACATTTAGCTTGTTTGTGTGTGTATAGGTAGCACGATAAGGAGGAACTCCTAGTAGATATTTGCTTGGAGGATTGAGGCTATGGTTATGTGATGTTTCGAGGAGATTGGGGGGTATTTATAAGAGGGTAGTTTCGACGGCTTCAATGCAGGGATGTTTTGAGGGGATTTGCGAGTGAAAGCAAGCCCATTTAGAAGAGTGTGATGTTGATTTTGAGGGAACATTTGTGTGTTGTTGTGTTTATTTGTAAGTTCGGATAATGGAATGACATTTATTTAGTTATATGCATATTGGTACTGAATGGATTTTGAAAAAAAAATCTTGCTATAATATGAGAAAATAGTAGATTTTTGTTGTTGCAATATGAGAAAAAAAAAGTGTAATTCATGTGATGTTCAGTTCATGGTTCGATTTAGTGCTCTTATCGTGCATATATGGTCAGTGCATTGTCAGTTATGAAGATCCGCAGTTCATATCTAAATTGGATTTTTATTTATATATCTATTGAGCGCATTGTCAATTATAATGATTTATAGCTCATATGTTCGAAACATGTTCAATGCATTTTCATATGTTCATGTGTTGTAGTGGTTTTCAGTAGATGTTGTGGTGCATGTTCATATGTTTAGCACATTGTAAGTTCATATGTTCAACGGGTAAATTGGTCTTTGTTATAGTGATTTACAGTACATGTTCCACTTATAAGTAATTTTTATATGAACTAAGAGGTGCATCTTCCCAATCTAGGCACTGACTAATGAAGAAGAAAGTCATCTATTTTTTCAGTTGAGTTTGAGCATAATGAAATTTTCATAGGAAAAAGGCACAAAGAGACCATACATTGGCTGCACACGTGATGTGTTTGACTACTTTCATGCAAAGACATGGTTAGTGGGGACGGTTAAGTATTACTTGTCTAGGGTGGACTATTACCCTGCAGATCCCTTAATCAAGGTGTATTGGTGCTTCCCAGGGAAGGACATAGTGGATGGTCTTGTATGCGTGGACAATGTTGAAGAAATGGCTGCAACGGTGAGTGCAAGTAGAGAAGTCAAGACATTGGAGGTCCTAGTGGATGAGAAAACCAAGATCAGAACATAGTATGATGATGTCATACTTAATGGATGCCCGTCAATGCCAAGGGTTATGACACTTAGAGAAATGCCAAGGTCTTGTCAATCTGGAGAGGGAACTTCTGATGGCAATGGTGCAAATGCAAGTAGATAGAGGAGCCAGAGGATGCAAAGGAAGTGGTGGAAATAGGGGAAGGATGAGAAGCGGGGGAACAAGGGAAGGACAAGATGACAGTCTAACTAATTCTGATTTCTATGAGAGTGACTATGATTGTGAAGGTGGGGATAATGACCTATTTGCTCAGAATATGGATGTAGCACTGAATGAAAACAATGAACAACAAGAACATATCTTTTAGAAAGGTGATTTGTTGGATGATGATGACCTAAACCTTTCTAAAGAGGAGCTTCAGAAGTTGTAGTGTATATTTAGGGCATTTAATCCAAAGCTGGATAGTAGCAACCCAATCTTCATGGTAAGAATAGTATTTGGATAAATGAGAGAGTTAAGATATGCACTTACTGCATACACGGTCAAGAATTAAGTGAAGATCTACATCCCAAGAAATGAGGCAGAGACTGATGTTGTGTGTCAAGCAGATTGTCCTTGGAAGCTCAGAGCTTCAAAAGACAACATAACTGGAAGCATTGTTATAAGGGAGTACAATGGAGAACACACTTGTCAGTTAGATATCTGACAAAAATGTTCCTAGACAAATTCAGAGATAATAAGAGAATAGATCTGGGAACATTTGGAAGGAAATTCGAAGCGATTCAAGCTCTGTCCCTATCGAGAATGAAGCTAGGCGGGGCTAAGGAGAGCAAGACTGAGGTAGCACAACATAATATGTTATGGGGTTGTGGATAGGAATTGATGAGAAGCAACGCAGTGAGCAAATTCATTGTTTACACAACCAAGGCAAATGAAAAGGATGACCTAGTTCCAAAGGATCACCTATAATAAAAAATATTGGTCATATGATGCTTCCAAGAGAGGTTTCTTGAATGGATGGAGGTTAATTACTTTTGATGATGGGTGTCACCTAGGGAGCAAGTACAAACGTGTGTAGATTATAGTTGTTGGAATAAACCCAAATGATTGCATCTTCCCTATTGCAATGGGTATGGTAGAGGTGGGGTCCACATTTTCTTGGGATGGTTTCTCACTACTCTCAAGCATGACGTGAACATAATTAACACATCACCATTTTACTATCATGAGTGGCAAGAAAAAGTTGTGTGATACTTGTGTTTAGCTGCATCTCATTACATGAACTATTTTGCACTAATTGGCGTTTGCCAAGTTCTCTGTGTTAAGAAGTGTTTTACTAAATTTTGTAGGGTTTAAACAAAGTTGTTGAAAAGGTTTGGCCATATGCAGAACACATACTTTGTATTAGACATCTATATCAAAACTTCCATCAAAAGTATAGAGGTGAGACAATGAAGAATCTTTTTGTGGGCCATTGCTAGGTCAACAAATTTGGATAATTGGAACTTGAACAGGGACAACCTCGGGGATCAAACCTTAGAAGCTTACAACTGGTTGGATGGCAAGGCCCCAAACTTGTGGACGAAAGCATTTTTTCTCAGATTTTTCCAAGTGTGACATACTGTTGAATGCTTCCTCTCAGATAGGAAGGTGTTGAGCCCTCAAGTGCAATGGTTTGCAGCAAGTAACAGTTTTCCCTCAAAGTGGATGACCTCAAGGTTTATCAAACGAGTAGTAGATTTCAACTACAATCAATGATAAGTATCTGCACACACAAATACAAAACTTGTCTTGTCCCCCAATGAAACTAGTAAGTTTGTTAGTCTTACTAGCCTTGCTAGTTACAAGGATTAATGCAACTTGTGTTTGAAAAATATAATTGCAATGAAATTAAAAGAACAAAATGAAAAGAAATTACAATAAAGTTATTGAGGTTGAATTCAATGGGAAAAGAATGGACCATGATCCATATGTTCACTAGTGGTTTCTCTGGCAAAAATAGCAAGCTGTGGTGAACAAATTACACTTGTGTATCGATTAAATTATAGTTTTTATGATTATGACTATACATGGCATTATTGCATACGGTCATCACGTCCGTATATCCATAGACCATTAATCCAACTTCATCTACAACTGATACTCCACTCCAATACTAATATCCAACATGCATCTCGGACTATTAAGTAAAGAACAGAGTAGTGCATTAAGCATAATGACATGATGTTGATGATATATTGTCTTCACCCTGCGTTCAAAAGACAACTACCCAATAATACTTTTGTCATAGTGACAAAAACACAACACAAGACCTTTTCATTATCTATCATTGGGGTAGATTACTCACAACATTGAACCCAACAAACATACACAACTTTCTCTTGGATATCATCCATCAAACTAGGCCAAAGAAAGGCAAATAGACTGTGACGCCCGGATATTTAAGCTACAGTGACCTCCTGTTGATGATGAAACGTCACCACGATTACTGTTCTTAAACTCGCGTTGGCTCGAAACCGGTTCAAATTCAAATCTAAAACAAAGTCAAAAATAAAAGTTTTCAGATGTCAAAACTAAAATGTTCAAAATATTCTATAAATTCACCTGCTCATTGTCATGTTGGAACCAACCTCGTTGGATTCCCACAGTGCCCCTGGAAATTTTATTTAGTGGACCAACAGCAAATTATTTAAGCTCTTCAATTTCTAAAAATAGTTGAACACTCCCAAATGCTTTGAAACTTTTTGTACCAACCCAGGTTATTGCCTTGTATTTTTGTTCCAAGTTTTGTATTAAAAAAAACTCTTTTAGTAGCTCAAAGAAAATGAACAAAAGGTAAAAACTAAAACAGGAAAATAAAAGGGGGCAACCCTCCCCCGCGCGAGGGCCTTGGCCTCTTGGCCTCGACCTAGCTGTGCCAGCCTAGCCGGCCCATTCCTCCCCCTGCTTAACCCCCACCCCAACCGAACCCTAGCATGCCCCGATCCCCACCCTCTCCCTCCAACGCCGCCAGGGGAGAGCCCCACGCTCGATCCCCCCACCTCTCTCGCTCGTTGTCACGTCCCCCAGGCGCCTCGCCCGATTCCTCGCTCTGAACCGCCCCCACTCCCTCGATCTCTCTCCTCGCCTCATGATCCAGATCGGGATCGGGCGCTCCCGTCGCCCGCGCCCGCCGACCGCCGCCACCTCGCGGACCATCGCATCGCCCGGCTGCCGCCTCGTCCTCCACCTCCACGACAGGACGACTCTCGACCTCTTCCCCGACTGCCTCCCGACCCCACGCCCCCGCCTCAGACTCTACAACGGGGGTGAGAACCCTCTCGCCTTCCTCCCGACGACAGCATAGCTGCTTTCGGCCGACACGATCCTCAAGGTCCGTCTTTTGCTCATCATACCAAAGATGCGCCCCGCCTCTCATTTGCGCAAGCTCTGCCACTACTGCTATACGCGCTGTCGGCCATCGCTGCTAGGGCAGCGGCCATGGTCAGGCTCGCCGCACCGCTGGTTTGCCTCGGGCTGGCTCAGCCAATACCAGTAAAGACCAAGACTGCTGGGGTCTGGCTTAAGACTAAGCTTAGTCATGCCGCTTAACCCCTCGGGTCACAGCCTGGGTGATGACCGCAAGTATAATGGGATAGTTGTAGCCTCTTTCGATAAGTAAGAGTGTCGAACCCAACGAGGAGCTAAAGGTAGAAAAATACTCTCTCAAGTCCTATCGGCCATCGACATTTACTCTCACGCACGCTTGACGTTAGCTTTACCTAGAACAAGTATGAAACTAGAAGTACTTTGTAGGTGTGAAAGGATAGGTTTGCAAGATGATAAAGAACACGTAAATATAAACTAGGGGCTGTTTAGATAAAGAAGCAAATAAAGTAAATATAGCTAGTGTGGAAAAGTGATGGTAGGTGTGGCCAAATTGTCCCTTAAGCAATTGACTACTTTACTAGACCGATAGCAAGTATTATGTTGGAGAGGCCACTGCTAGCATGTCATCCCTTACTTGGAATTCTATGCACTTATGATTGGAACTATTAGCAAGCATCCGCAACTACTAACGTTCATTAAGGTAAAATCCAACCATAGCATTAAGATATATTGGTCCCCTTCAATCCCAGTATGCATCAATTTCTATGCTAGGTTGAAGCTTCTGTCACTCTTGCCCTCCAATACATAGTCCTATCAACATACAACTAACCCTATGGTGTGATGATCCATGCAGCGCTCATATGATGGGCACCAAAGGACAGCAACATAACCACAAGTAAATTAAATCAATCATAGCAATTCATCAACCACCGATAGGACAACGAAACTCTACTCAGACATCATAGGATGGCAACACATCATTGGAAAATAATATGAAGCATAAAGCACCATGTTCAAGTAGAGGGTACAGCGGGTTGCGGGAGAGTGGACCGTTGTAGATAGAGGGGGGAAGGTGATGGATATGTTGGTGAAGATGGCGGAGGTGTTGGTGAAGATCGTGGTGATGATGATGGCCCCTGGCCAAGATTCCGGCGCCATCGAAGCGAGGGGAGAGCCCCTCCTTCTTCTTCTTCCTTGACCTCCCTAGGAGAAGGGTTTCCTCCGTCCATGGTCTCCATGGCGTGGGGAGGGCGAGAGCCCTCCGAGATTGGATCTGCTCTCTGTCTCTCTCTGTTCTGCGTTCTCTCTGGCTCTGCTTTCACCGTTGCTGTGATATATGGAGATCCAGAATCCGATTGGCACTGAAACCTTCGGCCGTGATTTTTTTCCGAATATTAGCTTTCTTGCGGCAAAAGAAGAGCATCAACCGCCTTACGGTGAGCTCACGAGGTAGGAGTGCACCAGGGGGCAGGTGTGCCTCGTCTCGTGACCACCTCGCACTTTGGTTCGCGTTGATTTTCCTTCCAAATTTTCCATATTTTCCAAAAATAAGCTCCGCCGCTTTTATCCCGCTTTGGACTCCGCTTTGATATGGATACTCTGAAACCAAAAACATGCAATGATAGGAACTGGCACCGGATCAATATGTTAGTCCCAAAAATAGTATAAAAAGTTGCCAAAAGTATATGAAAGTTGAATAATATTGGCATGGAACAATCAAAAATTATAGATAATGATGGAGACGATCAGCATCCCCAAGCTTAATTCCTGCTCGCCCCTCGAGTAGGTAAAATGATAAAAAAGATAATTTTTGATGTGGAATGCTACCTAGCATAATCTTGATCATATGTCTAATCATGGCATGAATATCAAGACACGAGTGATTCAAAGCAATAATCTATCTTTTGACATAAAACAATAATACTTCAAGCATACCAACCAAGCAATTATGTCTTATTGAAATAACATAGCCAAAGAAAGCTCATCCTACAAAAATCATATAGTCCGGCTATGCTCCATCTTCACCACACAAAAGCATTCACATCATGCACAACCCCGATGACAAGCCAAGCAATTGTTTCATGCTTTTGACGTTCTCAAACCTTTTCAACTTTCACGCAATACATGAGCGTGAGCCATGGACATAGCACTATAGGTGGAATAGAATGTGATGGTGGGGGTTATGTGGAGAAGACAAAAAAGGAGAAAGTCTCACATCGACGCGGCTAATCAATGGGCTATGGAGATGCCCATCAATTGATGTCAATGTGAGGAGTAGGGATTGCCATGCAACGGATGCACTAAGAGCTATAAGTGTATGAAAGCTCAACAAAAGAAACTAAGTGGGTGTGCATCCAACTTGCTTGCTCATGAAGACCTAGGGCATTTGAGGAAGCCCATCGTTGGAATATACAAGCCAAGTTCTATAATGAAAATTCCCACTAGCATATGAAAGTGACAACATAGGAGACAATCTATATGAAGAACATGGTGCTACTTTGAAGCACAAGATATGAGACTCATGACATGAAGAACATGGTGCTACTTTGAAGCACAAGTGTGGAAAAAGAGATAGTAACATTGCCCCTTTTTATTTATCTTCTTTTTTTTTCTTTTCCTTTTTTTGCGGGCTTCTTTGGCCCCATTTTTTTTATTTAGGCTTCTTTGGCCTCTCTTTTTCTTTGAATGGGGCAATGCTCTAATAATGATGATCATCACACTTTTATTTACTTACAACTCGATATTACAACTCGATACTAGAACAAAGATATGACTCTATATGAATCTTGCGGTGTATGCGGGAAGGATGTGCAATGATCTAGCGTAGCAATGACATCAAAAAAAGCCGGACAAGCCATGAAAACATCATGCTAGCTATCCCACGATCATGCAAAGCAATATGACAATGAATGCTCAAGTCATGAATATGATGATGATGATGAAAGTTGCATGGCAATATATCTCGGAATGGCTATGGAAATGCCATGATAGGTAGGTATGGTGGCTGTTTTGAGGAAGATATAATGAGGCTTATGTGTGACAGAACAATGAGGCTTATGTTCTTCCTATGCATCGGCATGTCATAAAAGAACAATGCATGCACACATAGTAAAGGCCAATGCATAGTATAAACAGTTTCTTGTAATTTTATCATATTGGAAACATAGAGAGGTGGAGATATAGTTCCTCTCTCATAATAATTGCAAGTAGGAGCAGCAAGCACATGCATATTATATCTATCAAAATCATCATGTGCAACGGTAAAAGGCAACCTGAGGGAGTCTTGGATTAGGGGGTGTCCGGATAGCCGGACTATAACCTTTGGCCGGACTCCTGGACTATGAAGATACAAGATTGAAGACTTCGTCTCGTGTCCGGATGGGACTTTTCTTGGCGTGGAAGGCAAGCTTGGCGATACGGATATGTAGATCTCCTCCCATTGTAACCGACTCTGTCTAACCCTAGCCCTCTCCGTGTCTATATAAACCGGAGGGTTTTAGTCCCAGAGGGACTAACAACAATCATACCATAGGCTAGCTTCTAGGGTTTAGCCTCTACGATCTCGTGGTAGATCTACTCTTGTACTACCCATATCATCAATATTAATCAAGAAGGAGTAGGGTTTTACCTCCATCGAGAGGGCCCAAACCTGGGTAAAAACATCGTGTCCCTTGTCTCCTATTACCATCCGCCTAGACGCACAGTTCGGGAGCCCCTACCCGAGATCCGCTGGTTTTGACACCGACATTGGTGCTTTCATTGAGAGTTCCTCTGTGTCGTCATCTTTAGGCCCGATGGCTCCTCCGATCATCAACAACGATGCGGTCCAGGGTGAGACTTTTCTCCCCGGACAGATCTTCGTATTCGGTGGCTTTGCACTGCGGGCCAATTGCTTGGCCATCTGGAGCAGATCGAAAGCTACGCCCCTGGCCATTAGGTCAGATTTGGAAGTTTGAACTACACGCCGACGTCGCGGAGACTTGATCTTCGACGGGTTCGAGCCACAGCTGAGCCGCCGCTATTACGATGGGCATGATCTAGCTCGCCGAACAATGCCCCGAGGTCGCACCCATGTCCGCCCGACCCTTAGCTTTCGAGCCGATCGCTACCGATCGAGGATTTGTGGATGGACACCGCCTCGAGGGCTCCAATCTCACGGCGATCAAGCCGAACACCAGCCTTGTCCTCTGCGAAGCCCGTGACTCTAAGGTGCCGGACTCTCTCTCCGGGACCAACCCTCCGCGCCAATCGAATCCGATTGGGCGCCCGATCATGGAGTTCACCGCCGCGGACATCTTCAGGACTCGCCTTCTTGGTGACATTCTCAATTCACTAAAGTCTCTCTGTTTATCGGGGAGAGCCTGGCGGACTATGGTCAGCAATGTTGGGATGCAGACGACGAAGAAATTCAAAGCCCACCCACCACCCACTTCGTAGAGCTAATCGCCGATGATTTAACCGACATGCTCGACTTCGACCAAGACATCGATGGTATGGATGCCGATGCAGGAGATTTACCAAGAACCAACACCTATAGGGCACTGGAAGGCCACCTTGTCGTATGACATATACATGGTGGACACCCAAAAGAAGGAACGGCGATGGAACAACGGAGGATGACCCTCCAAGAAGCAGCCCTAAGCGCCAAGGCGTCGGCGCCGCTCTAAATCCCGCCTAAAGCAAAACGGCGATTCCGCACGGAGATAATAACACCCCTGCATAAAGGTGCGAAGACAACCCCCTCCAAAGCAGTAATTCAAAGACAGAGGATGGAGAAGCCAGCCCTCATGAGAGAGCCGGCGGAACAAAGAGGTAGAGGACGATAATTACATGCCTCCCTCCAAAGACGAGGTAAGCCTCGATTTACCATTTAATTTGTCGTGCCCGAGGATCCCATCGAACAAGAGCGTTTCAAACGCAGGCTTATGGCCACGGTGAGCAGCCTCAAGAAAACAAAGAACAGCTTAGAGCTGACCAAGACTCGCTAGCCGACAGATGGATCAAGTCCTTGCGGCCGAAGAGTACTGGGACTCAACGCCTCCAAGAGCTACCCAAAGCGCAGGCTGCTACCACGATTAGAGGAGGAAGCACCTAAACCTACATCACCAACAAGACGACGCGACTGACCGGCCACCTTGTGGTCAGCGATGAAGAGGCCTCTCGGCCCACTCAAGCCGCACTCTTGCCGCTCAAAAATACCAAGGCACGGGAAATGCGCCAGACCTGCGAGATATATTGGAGGACAAGGCAAGGCAAACTAGATCGATCTACGGATCGCATGGGCGCCCCACGACACGTGACGATAACCGTCACGCCGGATATGGCAAATCCAGCCGGGCCGAACACAATAGACAAAGCTCATTTGAGCTACGTCGTGATATAGCTCGATGCAGGCGCCAAGACACCCACTATGCTTCATGTGATGAAGTAATGGATCATCAAATCCCCGAGGGTTTCAAACCCGTAAACATCGAATCATACGATGGCACAACAGATCCTGCGGTATGGATCGAGGATTATCTCCTTCATATCCACATGGCCTGCGGTGATGATCTACACGCCATCAAATACCTCCCACTCAAGCTTAAAGGACCAGCTCGGCATTGGCTTAACAGCTTGCCAGCAGAGTCAATTGGTTGTTGGGAGGACCTGGAAGCCGCATTCCTCGACAATTTCTGTGGCACCTATGTGCTACGACCACCATGATGACCTAAGCCACATAATTCAGCAGCCAGAGGAATCAGCCAGACAATACTGGACACGGTTCCTAACCAAGAAAAATCAAATTGTCGACTATCCGGACGCAGAGGCCCTTGCAGCCTTCAAACATAACATCCGTGACGAGTGGCTTGCCCGGCACCTAGGACAGGAAAAGCCGAAATCCATGGCAGCCCTCACAACACTCATGACCCGCTTTTGCGCGGGAGAAGACAACTGGCTAGCTCATAGTAATAACATGACCAAGAGCCCTGGTAATTCGGATACCAAGGACAACAATGGCAGGTCGCGTCGCAACAAGCACAAGCGCCGCATTAACGGTGACAATGCTGACGATACGACAGTTAATGCCGGATTCAGAGGCTCTAAACCCGGTCAGCGGAAAAAGCCATTTAAAAGAAATACTCCGGGCCCGTCCAGTTTGGACCGAATACTCGATCGCTCGTGCGGATACACGGCACCCTCGAAATCAGCCAATCACACCAACAGGGATTGTTGGGTGTTCAAGCAAAAGCAAGTTAAATGCGAAAACAACGACAAGGGGCTGCATAGCGATGACGAGGAGGAGCCCCGCCGAACAATAGGGGATGAAGGGCTTCCCCCCACAAATGCGGACGGTGAACATGATATACGCAACCCACATCCCCAAAAGGGAGCGGAAGCATGCACTCAGGGACATATATGCGTTGGAGCCAGTCGCCCCAAAGTTCAACCCGTGGTCCTCCTGCTCTCCGGCCAATAACCAACAGCGGGATCTGGATACCCATGTTGGCTCCCACATGTTCCACGATGATCTCATCGGATGAACCACGATGTCGAGGATTCAAGCAACCCCGTATACAATTCCTTTGTCAATCGGGTATGCGTTACTTGCCCGAGATTCGATCGTCGGTATCCCAATACCTTGTTCAATCTCGCTACTGCAAGTCACTTTACTGCACTGTAATGCATGATCCCGTGACCAAACACTTGGTCACTTTGAGCTCATTATGATGATGCATTACCGAGTGGGCCCAGAGATACCTCTCCGTCATGCACGGAGTGACAAATCTCAGTCTCGATCCGTGTCAACCCAATGTACACTTTCGGAGATACCCGTAGTATACCTTTATAGTCACCCGATTACGCCAGGACGCTTGGTACACCCAAAGCACTCCTACGGTGTCCGGGAGTTACACGATCTCATGGTCTAAGGAAAAGATACTTGACATTGAAAAAGCTCTAGCAAACGAACTACATGATCTTGTGCTATGCTTAGGATTGGGTCTTGTCCATCACATCATTCTCCTAATGATGTGATCTCGTTATCAATGACATCCAATGTCCATAGTCAGGAAACCATGACTATCTGTTGATCAATGAGCTAGTCAACTAGAGGCTCACTAGGGACATGTTGTGGTCTATGTATTGACACGTGTATTACGATTTCCGGATAATACAATTATAGCATGAATAAAAGACAATTATCATGAACAAGGAAATATAATAATAATCCTTTTTATTATTGCCTCTAGGGCATATTTCCAACAGTCTCCCACTTGCACTAGAGTCAATAATCTAGTTACATTGTGATGAATCGAACACCCATAGATTTCTGGTGTTGATCATGTTTTGCTCGCGGAAGAGGTTTAGTCAACGGATCTGCGACATTCAGATCCGTATGCACTTTGCAAATTTCTATGTCTCCATCTTGAACATTTTCACGAATGGAGTTGAAGCGACGCTTGATGTGCCTGGTCTTCTTGTGAAACCTGGGCTCCTTGGCAAGTGCAATAGCTCCAGTGTTGTCACAGAAGAGTTTGATCGGCCCCGACGCATTGGGTATGACTCTTAGGTCGGTGATGAACTCCTTCACCCAAATTGCTTCATGCGCTGCCTCCGAGGCTGCCATGTACTCCGGCTTCACATGTAGATCCCGCCACGACGCTTCGCCATACAGCTGCACCAACTTCATCGCTTCCACCATTCAACATATACACGTATCCGGTTTGTGACTTAGAGTCATCCAGATCTGTTCGAAGCTAAGCGTCGACGTAACCCTTCTGACAATGAGCTCTTCGTCACCTCCATAAATGAGAAACATGTCCTTAGTCCTTTTCGTGTACTTGGGATATTCTTGATCATTGTCCGGTGTTCCTTGCCGGGATTACTTTGGTACCTTCCTACCAAACTTACGGCAAGGTTTACATCAGTCTCCGGTACACAGCATGGCATACATAATAGACCTTATGGCTGAGGCATAGGGATGACACTCATCTCTTCTATATCTTCTGCCGTGGTGGGACATTGAGCTGAGCTCAATTTCACACCTTGCAACATGTGCAAGAACCCTTCTTAGACTGATCCATATTGAACTTCTTCAATATCTTATCAACGTATGTGCTTTGTGAAAGACCTATGAGGCGCCTCGATCTATCTCTATAGATCTTGATGCCTGATATATAAGCAGCTTCCCCAAGGTCCTTCATTGAAAAACTCTTATTCAAGTAGGCCTTAATGTTGTCCAAAAGTTCTATATCATTTCCCATCAAAAGTATGTCATCTACATATAATATGAGAAATGCTACAGAGCTCCCACTCACTTTCTCGTAAACGCAGCTTCTCCATAAGTGCAAGATAAACCCAAACGCTTTGATCATCTCATCAAAGCGAATGTTCCAACTCCGAGATGCTTGCACCAGCCCATAAATGGATCACTGGAGCTTGCACACCTTGTTAGCATTCTTAGGGTCGATAAAACCTTCCGATTGAATCATATACGCTTCTTCCTTAAGATAACCATTAAGGAATGCTGTTTGACGTCCATTTGCCATATCTCATAATCATAGTATGCGTAATTGCTAACATGACTCGGACGGACTTCAGCTTCGCTTACGGAGAGAAAGTCTCAACGTAGTCAACCCCTTGAACTTGCCGATAACCCTCAGCGACAAGTCGAGCTTTATAGATGGTAACATTACCATCCGCGTCCGCCTTCTTCTTAAAGATCCATTTGTTTTCTATCGTCGCCGATCATCGGGCAAGTCTGCCAAAGTCCATACTTTGTTTTCATACATGGATCCAATCTCGGATTGCGTGGCTTCGAGCCATTTGTTGGAATCTGGCCCGCCATCGCTTCTTCATAGTTCAAGGTTCACCGTTGTCTAACAACATGATTTCCGTGACAGGGTTGCCATACCACTGGTGTGGAACGTGTCCTTGTGGACCTACGAGTTCAAGAGCAACTTGATCCGAAGTACCTTGATCATCATCATTAATTTCCTCTCCGCCGGTGTAGGCACCACAGGAACATTTTCCTGAGCTGCACTACTTTCCGATTCAAGAGGTAGTACTTCATCGAGTTCTACTTTCCTCCCACTTACTCCTTTCGAGAGAAACTCTTTTCCGTAAAAGGATCCGTTCTTGGCAACAAAGATCTTGCCTTCGGATCTAAGGTAGAAGGTATACCCAATGGTTTCCTTAGGGTATCCTATGAAGACGCATTTTTCCGACTTGGGTTCGAGCTTTTCAGGTTGAAGTTTCTTGACATAAGCATCGCATCCCCAAACTTTTAGAAACGACAGCCTTAGGTTTCTTCCCAAACCATAATTCATACGGTGTCGTCCTCAACGGATTTAGACGGTTGCCCTATTTAAAGTGAATGTAGCTGTCTCTAGAGCGTATCCCCAAAATGATAGCGGTAAATCAAGAAGAGACATCATAGATCGCACCATATCCAATAGAGTGCGATTACGACGCTCGGACACACCGTTTACGTTGAGGTGTTTCAGCGGCGTGAGATGTGAAACGATACCACATTTCCTTAAGAGAGTACCAAATTTGTCACTAAAATATTCTCCTCCACGATCAGAACGTAAGAACTTTATTTTTCGGTCACGATGATTCTCTACCTCATTCTGAAATTCCTTGAACTTTTCAAAGGTCTCAGACTTGTGTTTCATCAAGTAGACATACCCATATCTACTTAAGTCATCAGTGAGAGTGAGAACATAACGATATCCTCCGCGAGCCTCAACGCTAATTGGACCGCACACATCAGTATGTATGATTTCCAATAAGTTGGTTGCTCACTCCATTGTTCCGGAGAACGGAGTCTTGGTCATTTTGCCCATAAGGCATGGTTCGCATGTGTCAAATGATTCATAATCGAGAGACTCTAAAAGTCCATCAGCATGGAGTTTCTTGATGCGCTTGACACCAATGTGACCAAGGCGGCAGTGCCACAAGTATGTGGGACTATCGTTATCAACTTTACATGCATCTTTTGGTATTCACACTATGAATATGTGTAACATCACGTTCGAGATTCATTAAGAATAAACCATTGACCATCAGGGCATGACCATAAAACATATCTCTCATATAAATAGAACAACCATTATTCTCAGATTTAAATGAGTAGCCATCTCGTATTAAACGAGATCCAGATACAATGTTCATGCTCAAACTTGGCACTAAATAACAATTATTGAGGTTTAAAACTAATCCCGTAGGTAAATGTAGAGGTAGCGTCGACGGGCGATCACATCGACCTTGGAACCATTCCCGACGCGCGCATCGTCACCTCGCCCTTCGCCAGCCTCCGCTTATTCCGCAGCTCCCGCTTTGAGTTACAAATATGAGCAACGGCACCGTATCAAATACCGAGGAGCTACTACGAGCACCGGTAAGGTACACATCAATTACATGTATATCACATATACCTTTGGTGTTGCCGCCTTCTTGTTCGCGCTAAATATTTGGGGCAGTTCCGCTCAAAGGACCCTTCCCTTTGCAATAAAAGCACTTTCGATCCTCAGGCTTGGGTCCATTCTTTGACTTCTTCCGGCAATCTGGCTTACCGGGCGCTGCAACATCCTTGCTGTCCTTCTTGAAGTTCTTCTTACCCTTGCCCTTCTTGAACTTAGTGGTTTTATTGACCATCAACACTTGATGTTCCTTCTTGATTTCTACCTCTGCTGACTTCAAAGATTGAAAATACTTCAGTGAATAGTTTTCACCATCCCACGCATATTGTAGTTCTCACAAAGCTCTTGTAGCTTGGTGGGAGCGACTGAAGGATTCTGTCAATGACCGCCTCGTCCGGGAGGTTAATGTCCAACTGGGACAGGCGGTTGTGCAACCCAGACATTTTTGAGTATGTGCTCACTGACAGAACTGTTTTCCTCCATCTTACAACTATAGAACTTGTCGGAGACTTCATATCTCTCGACCCGGGCATGAGCTTGGAAAACCATTTTCAGCTCCTCGAACATTTCATATGCTCCGTGTTGCTCAAAACGCTTTTGGAGCCCCGGTTCTAAGCTGTAAAGCATGACGACCTTGAACGAGGGAGTAATCATCAAGACGTGGATCGCCAAGCCGTTCATAACGCCTTGGTTCTCTCAGGATGGGTGCTTCACCTAGCGGTCCTTCTAGGACATATGCTTTCTTGGTAGCTATGAGGATGATCCTCGTGTTAGGACCCAATCATTATAGTTGCTGCCATCATCTTTCAGCTTGGTTTTCTCTAGAACGCGTTGAAGTTCATGTTGACATGAGCGTTGGCCATTTGATCTACAAGACATTTATGCAAAGGTTTTAGACTAAGTTCATGATAATTAAGTTCATCTAATCAAATTAATTAATGAACTCCCACTCAGATTAGACATCCTCTAGTCATCTAAGTGATACATGATCCGAGTCGACTAGGCCGTGTCCGATCATCACGTGAGACAGACTAGTCATCATCGGTGAACATCTCCATGTTGATCGTATCTTTCATACGACTCATGTTCGACCTTTCGGTCTCTTGTGTTCCGAGGCCATGTCTGTACATGCTAGGCTCGTCAAGTTAACCTAAGTGTTTTGCATGTGTAAATCTGTCTTACACCCGTTGTATGTGAACGTTAGAATCTATCACACCCGATCATCACGTGGTGCTTCAAAACAACGAACTGTCGCAACGACGCACAGTTAGGGGGAACACTTTCTTGAAATTATTATAAGGGATCATCTTATTTACTACCGTCGTTCTAAGTAAACAAGATGCAAAAAGATGATAAACATCACATGCAATCAAATAATAGTGACATGATATGGCCAATATCATATAGCTCCTTTGATCTCCATCTTGGGGCTCCATGATCATCTTGTCACCGGCATGACACCATGATCTCCATCATCATGATCTCCATCATCATGATCTCCATCATCGATGTCTCCATGAAGTTGCTGCGCCAACTATTACTTCTACTACTATAGCTAATGGTTTAGCAATAAAGTAAAGTAATTACATGGCGTTAAATCATTGACACGCAGGTCATACAATAATTAAGACAACTCCTATGGCTCTCGCCGGTTGTCATACTCATCGACATGCAAGTCGTGATTCCTATTACAAGAACATGATCTCATACATCACAATATATCATGCATCATTCATCACAACTTTTGGCCATATCACATCACAAGGCAATTGCTGCAAAAACAAGTTAGACGTCCTCTAATTGTTGTTGCATCTTTTACGTGGCTGCAATAGGGTTCTAGCAAGAACGCTTTTCTTACCTCTGAAAAAGCCACAACGTGATTTGTCAACTTCTATTTACCCTTCATAAGGACCCTTTTCATTGAATCTGCTCCAACTAAAGTGGAGAGACAGACACCCGCTAGCCACCTTATGCAACTAGTGCATGTCGACCGGTGGAACCAGTCTCACATAAGCGCACGGGTAAGGTCGGTCCGGCCGCTTCATCCCACAATGCCGCTGAAGCAAAAATAAGACTAGTAGCGGCAAGAAAGTTGACAACATCTACGCCCACAACAAATTGTGTTCTACTCGTGCAAAGAGAACTACGCATAGACCTAGCTCATGATGCCACCGCTAGAAACGTTGCAGAAAATAAAAAAATTCTACGGTTTCACCAAGATCTATCTATGAGTTCATCTAGCAACAAGATAGATGAGTGCATCTACATACCCTTGTAGATCGCGAGCGAAAGCGTTCAAGAGAACGGGCTTGAGGGAGTCGTACTCGTCGTGATCCAAATTACCGGAGATCCTAGTGCCGAACGGACGGCACCTCCGCGTTCAACACACGTACGGTCAGCGTGACGTCTCCTACTTCTTGATCCAGCAAGGGGAAGGAGAGGTTGATGAAGATCCAGAAGACGACGGGCGTGGTGGTGGATGCAGCAGGATCCGGCAGGCTTCGCTAAGCTGCCCCATGGGAGGGAGATGTAGCAAGGGGAAGGGAGGCGCCAAGTGCAAGGTGCGGCTGCCTCCCTCCTCCCTCTATATATAGGGTCCCTGTGGGGCCGCCCTAGGAGATTGAATCTCCAAGGGGCGGCCAAGGGGTGCCTTGCCCCCAAGGCAAGTGGAGGCGCCTCCCCTAGGGTTCCCAACCCTAGGCGCAGGGGGCCCAAGGAGGGCGCACCAGCCCACCAGGCTGGTTCCCTCCCACTTCAGCCCATGGGACCCTCCGGATAGGTGGCCCTTGGTGGACCCAGGGACCCTTCCCGTGGTCCCTGTACAATACCGGTGACCCCCGAAACTTTCCCGATGGCTGAAACTCGACTTCCCATATATAATTCTTTACCTCCGGACCATTGCGGAACTCCTCGTGACGTCCTGGATCTCATCCAGGACTCCGAACAACTTTTGGTTTGCTGCATACTAATATCTTTACAACCCTAGCGTCACCGAACCTTAAGTGTGTAGACCCTACGGGTTCGGGAGACACGTAGACATGACCGAGACGGCTCTCCGGCCAATAACCAACAGCGGGATCTGGATACCCATGTTGGCTCCCACATGTTCCACGATGATCTCATCGGATGAACCACGATGTCGAGGATTCAAGCAACCCCGTATACAATTCCCTTTTTCAATCGATATGTTACTTGCCCGAGATTCGATCGTCGGTATCCCAATACCTCGTTCAATCTCGTTATCGACAAGTCACTTTACTGCATGCCGTAATGCATGATCCCGTGACCAAACACTTGGTCACTTTGAGCTCATTATGATGATGCATTACCGAGTGGGCCCAGAGATACCTCTCTGCCATACGAAGTGACAAATCCCAGTCTCGATCCGTGTCAACCCAAAAGACACTTTCGGAGATACCCGTAGTATACCTTTATAGTCACCCAGTTACGTTGTGACGTTTGGTACACCCAAAGCACTCCTACGGAGTCCGGGAGTTACACGATCTCATGGTCTAAGGAAAAGATACTTGACATTGAAAAAGCTCTAGCAAACGAACTACACGATCTTGTGCTATGCTCACATCATTCTCCTAATGATGTGATCTCGTTATCAATGACATCCAATGTCCATAGTCAGGAAACCATGACTATCTGTTGATCAATGAGCTAGTCAACTAGAGGCTCACTAGGGACATGTTGTGGTCTATGTATTCACACGTGTATTACGATTTCCGGATAATACAATTATAGCATGAATAAAAGACAATTATCATGAACAAGGAAATATAATAATAATCCTTTTATTATTGCCTCTTGGGCATATTTCCAACAACGGCGGCCCTCGCGGCGGAAGTACAAAGTAGCCTCTCAAGGCAATTCTCCAGTCCGGCTATTAAACGTCCGGACACCGTCAAGTGCGCACGGAGTAACCTACAACAAGACCGCCTGGCACGTTCCGAGCAAGAGTAGCAATGCGGCCCAAACCCCAGCCCTCGCGAAATTGCGAAACCAGTACTACGCATACATAATTACGCACTGGAAATACCATGGACATAGGGGGAGGGGCACGACCATGGCATGCCCAAAATGCGGCTCAACCGCACTAGGGGCTCCCGATTTTGTCATTCTTTTTTCTTACGTTCAGGACTCCACTCTCCGGAAGGCCTGTCCGCAAAGATAATCGCCGAACACACGATGCAACAGCTGTGGAGGCAGAAAACTACGTCGAATGTCTAGGTGGTCTCTATAACAAGCTAAATACCTGTCTTACATACCATCCCGCAGCTCGCCCCTGGAGGGGGACATGTCAAATAGTCCCATCTCTTGCTTATCGCACTATTTGTATCGTTCTGCTTTTACCGCAGGCTTTTCAATAAACAATACATAGCTTTTGTCTATTATTGCATTCCTTTTTATGTGAATATGTTCAGTTATGACATTATGCAACCGTACACTTTGGTACGGCCAATACACCGTGGGCTTAACTACCCCGAATATGGTGTGAGAAGTCCGAACACTCTCACGAAAAGTGCGGCACCCGAACTTATAGCATTATATGCATCAGCTCGAATCATGTCTTGGGTCAATAGTTGGGTTTGCCCGGCTCCCATGTTTTGGTACCTTACGCTCCATTATATCGGCTAAGGTAGCGCTGGGAGAACTAATGCGATTGTGGCCCGTTGAGCTGGGTTAAGCACCTCAAGAGAGAAAGCTAAAACTGACTGTCATGATAGGGCGAGAGCTGGTCGCTGCTTGAGAGGTTTAGAGTCCCTAAAGACTTATGCCGCTTAGAGCGAGGAGCCGGCTTTGTCCGCCTAGGCGTGGATAAGCGCCTGAACTCGGGTCTTCGAATACTAGGGGCTTCGCGAAATTTAAAATTATAGAATTCTATGGCTAAGTGAGAGTGATAAAGCATTATAGTCTCGATTGCCTTGTTCACAGGCCGAGCGCCTCCTCAAGGACCCAAGAATGGGAACAAGAGCGCCAGGTTTATCCCGAACACCCCAGCACTCGTGGCATGGGGGCGTGAAGCACTCGCCATCTCCCAGATTTAATAAACGGCCACTCGAAGGCAATATTTTAAATTCAAAAGCGTTGCTTAGCGCATATGAACAAGTTTTCAACGCGAGGATAACACGAGCGAAGTTTACTCAAAAATTACATCCTTGGAACATTCATCCGCCATAAGGCGGCACCATTCAGACACCCTCATAATACATCTCGGGCTTGCGATGCTCCTTACCTCATGCGGTGGCCCATCCGTCACCAGCTTCCCAAAGCATCCATCTTGCCCGATGCACTTTAACACGGGCAAGGCCCTACGGTGCCTTCGATGCATACGGAGCGCTTGATGACTTCAAGCCGTGGGCGTGCATCCGCCAAATTGACCGCCTCACCAGCCCAAAGTAGCTCCTGTGCATGACCTCCCGGGCCATAGCCGGACTATAAGGCCCTTCATGGCCTGTTCGCCACCTTGTGGAGCTCGACCAGCTTGCTTCATTGGTCGCTCATAAGGGCACTGGTGTCCGCCTCGACATACTGAGACCAGAACACCTTCTCCGTCGAGCTCCCCTCCTCGGCCCGGTAGTATGCGGCCGCGTCGGATACACTGCGGGGCAGATCTGCCAATGCTCCTGGAGAGCTCCGGACTCGGGTAAGTAACAAGTAATTCACTTTCACGTGCTTGCTTTGCATAAAGAATGCCTTACCCGCCGCTACCTTCTTCATTGCCTCAATTTCCTGGAGGGCTTTTTGGGCTTCGGCCTTGGCAGATTTGGCGCTCTCAAGGGCCGAGGCAAGCTCGGACTCTCGAGTCTTTGAGTCAAGTTCCAAACTCTCGTGTTTTTCCACGAGAGCCTGGAGCTCTTGCTGCACCTCCGCCACCCGCGCCTCCTGCTTTTCTCGCTCAATGTGCTCCACGGCCGCATTGTCTTGACCTTGACAGCGCTTTCGTGGTCGCCACCTCGCCAGGCCCCTGTAATACTCACGTTGGTCCTGTCATTTTTGCAACCACATCTTTTTATATATTTACATAAGGTATAACTTACCTTCCTTGTCCTCGAGCTGCTTCTTGGCAAGGCCGAGCTCGTTCTCGGACCGCTCGAGGCTCGCTTCAATGCATCGACCTCCATGATCGGTCGGGCAGATGTGAGCAGCGCAGCCTGCATTCCCATATTGACATACTTATGTTAGACTCCTGAGATATCTTTTAGATCCTTAGTTCGGCTTTTCTTTCCGAACACCAAATCGAGCATCGGGGCTACTGTCTATGCGGTAATATTTTTACATATCTTAAATACATACCTCAAAGCTCGTTAGAAGGCTGGCACAGTTTGATCCAGCCCGCTCTTGGCAGAGATCGAACCTTACGGATCGCGCACTCATAATAGTGCGGTGCTCCTCGTTGATGGAGGCGCCGTTAAGCACCTCCAAGAATTATCCGGTGCCTCCGGTTGGACGGAGGTCACCGCGCCGAGGGCTTGCCCTTCTTACTAGGGGGCCGCTGCCGGACTCGAACTATTGAAGGTTCGGTGCGTGTGTCCGCCCAGGGCGGACTTGAGCCCCGGGGTCTTGCCCCTTGGCGCTCGGAGTCCGGACGCCGCCTTGAGGCGCCCTGTGACTGCCTCCCGATTTGGAACCTTTTGGGACAATACCTCGGCATCATCCGCAGGCGAGGGAGGAGGCGGCCGAAGTGAAGTGCTATTCACATCCGACGAGCTTAAGGAGCCGCCGACGACACGCCAACCTGGGCTCGGGCGGACTGCATGATTATATTCGGCGCCGAAGATACTGCGTGCAATAAATGAACGCCATGAGTTATTCTCGTATCCGGATATTTATGATTTTGCAAGGGCTTGGCCTCGATGGCCACTCCTCTTCGCCGCCGTCGGCGTTGGTGGAAATAGTCCGGAGGAAGGGTCCTTCCTTCTGATTCCTCCGCCCCCCGCTGGGGCGGCCTTCCTTTTCTTCTCTCCACTGGGAGAGACCTCTCTTTCCTCCTCATCATTTTCGTCGGAGGAGTCTGCCTCGAAGTCATCGGACGATGAGTCCGACACCACCAGGCGTCGGGAACTCTTTCGACTTCCCGTGGCTTTCTTCTTGGCCTTCTTCTCCGGCACCACGTAAGGTGCCGGGACCAGCAGCTTCGCCAAGCGGGCATCTGCTTTGGGCCTTGAGGGCAAAGGAGCCGGACAATGATCTGCTTTGGTCTTCTTCCGCCATCTGTCAAAGGAATGGGAGCTTAGATCCGCATAGAGTCAAACTATGAAAAACAAGTATCCCGTAAAGGGTAAAACAAGCTTACTACGCTGGCTTGGCGCGCAGAATCCGCGATCCTCGGTAATGGGAGGGGAACCTCGGCACTTTGAATAGCACCTTCTGCATCCTCGTGCGTTGTGTCAAAGAGCCTGGTCGAGTTTGGTGCCGGGCCGGGTCGAACTCCCACAAGTTAAAATCCGTCGTTGACACGGGAGGATCCGGCGGATGAGCATGACCTGGACTACGCTGACAAGTTTAACCTTCTTGTCCACCAGGTTTTGGATGCAGGTTTGAGTCCGGTCAGCTCTCGCATTACCCCATGATGTGCCCTTCTCTTTCCGGGAGGTGAGCCGTGGGGATGCCAGAATGGAATTGGGGTCGCTGCCCATTCAGTGGTCACGCTGCTCGGTGATGTAGAACCACCCCGATTGCCACCCTTTGATGGTTTCCATGAAGGAGCCCTCGAGCCATATAATGTTGGGCATCTTGCCCACCATGGCGCCAAGACTACTTGGTCAAGCCGCCCACTACCTTCGGCTTGACATTGAAGGTCTTCACCATAAGTCGGGCGTGGGGCTTGATGCGAGGAAGGCTCGCATTACCCACGATAAACGCCGAGATGTTGAGGATGAAGTTCGGGCCGATCGTGGAAATCCAGGCCGTAGTAGAACATGAGCCCCCGGACAAATGGGTGGAGTTGGAAGCCCAGTCCGTGGAGGAAATGGGGAGGAACACCACCCTCTCATGGGGCCTGGGGGTGGGGATGAGCTGCCCCTCGTCTGGAAGCCGGTGTGCAATGTCGTTGGACAAGTATCCGGCTTTCCTCAACTTTTTGATGTGCCCCTCCGTGATGGAGGAGGCCATCCACCTGCCTCCCGCCTCCCGACATGGCTGGAGAAGGTTGAGGTGGGAAGTGCGGACTTGGGCGCTGGAGCTCGAGTGCACGGAAATGAATAAGCGAAGGAGGAAGAAGGCGTAGATGAAAAAGGTGGATCCTTATCCCCTTATATGGGCGGACGAAACCATGTGCCCCCACTAGCCTGGTAAAACTCGCTTATGTCCCAAGCGCCGTAATTAATGGCACGGTTGGGTTACCCACGCCCGTATTGATGAGAATCCCGGAATAAGGGGACACGATCTCTGCTTCGACAAGACGTGCCAAGGAAACCGCCTCGCTAAGTGCGCTGAGGTGGGACAATAAAAACGATTCCAATAAAGGCTTGGCCGTGGTGTGATGTCATGCTGCGTAATACGTCAGCAGATTGGGTTTGTGTAAATATTATTCTCTCTATGGTGGTGTGTGGAACTTATTTTGCAGAGCCGGACACTATCCTTGTGTTCAAAATCTTCTATGAAGTATCCGGAGGAGGAACCCGCTTTGCAATGCCGAAGACAATTCAGGCGCTCGACTAAATGCGTCATTGAAGCCTGGTTCGGGGGCTACTGAGGGAGTCCCGGATTAGGGGGTGTCCGGATAGCCGGACTATAACCTTTGGCCGGACTCCTGGACTATGAAGATACAAGATTGAAGACTTCGTCCCGTGTCCGGATAGGACTTTCCTTGGCGTGGAAGGCAAGCTTGGCGATACGGATATGTAGATCTCCTCCCATTGTAACCGACTCTGTGTAACCCTAGCCCTCTCCGGTGTCTATATAAACCGGAGGGTTTTAGTCCATAGGACGAACAACAATCATACCATAGGCTAGCTTCTAGGGTTTAGCCTCTGATCTCGTGGTAGATCTACTCTTGTACTACCCATATCATCAATATTAATCTAGCAGGAGTAGGGTTTTACCTCCATCGAGAGGGCCCGAACCTGGGTAAAAACATCGTGTCCCTTGTCTCCTGTTACCATCCGCCTAGACGCACAGTTCGGGACCCCCTACCCGAGATCCGCCGGTTTTGACACCGACACAACCCATCAATATAATCCTTAATAAGTGCAAACTTCTCCGATATCGTATAATCGGGAGAATTCAAAAAGATAATAGGACTATCATGCGTGGGTGCAATAGCAACAATTTCATGTTTAACATAAGGAACTATAGCAAGTTCATCTCCATAAGCATAATTCATATTGGCATCTTGGCCATAAGCATAGCAAGCATCATCAAAATGGGATATTTCAAAAGAATCAACGGGATCATAACAATCATCATAGCAATCATCCTTCGGTAAGCACGAAGGGAATTAAACAATGTATGAGTTGAAGAGTTACTCTCATTAGAAGGTGGGCACGGGTGATCAATCCGCTCTTCCTCCTTTTGTTCTTCGCTCTCCTCCTCATCTTTTTCATCCAATGAGCTCACAGTTTCATTAATTTCTTCTTCCATAGCTTCCTGCAAAATATTAATCTCTTCTTGGACAGCGGGGTAGGCCTCAATATATAGTTTAATATAGGCATTAGAAGCATAATTATCATAGCAATATTCAAGTATGGCAAGATTTTCAGATTTGTGAAAAGTAGCATCATACGTTTCAATCAAAGAAGCAATTTCATAAGCACTTAAAAGCAACAAATTCTTCAATTTGTTGGATATCATAGTAACTATAAACACCTTTAGCATAATGAAGATACGATTCCATTATCACTAAACTCACATTGATAGGGAAGGTGTTTCTTAGGGTTATCAGAACAACAAGTAACATCATATATTTCACATAAATTCCAAGCTTAGCATTGCAAACGATGAATTTGACCCAATAGAATTTTACCTTTTTCAGATATTCGGTGTCGCACATAACAAGCATGCTCATCTAAAGATTTGCCCTCAACTAAGCTAGTTGGGGTTTCAGCACGAGCACAAAGGGATCGAAGATGATCCAGGTAAAAAGCTTCAGGAGTGTGATAGATTTTGAGTGGTTCTTCAACCATTGGAGCTGTAGGTACAACTATTTGTTTTGGTATTTTGCATTTCCTACCCATAACTAAAGATAGAAAACAACTAAGAACAACAAATAAAAATTACTTAGTGATAAAGCAAACAAGCACACACGAGAATATTCACCCCACGCTTATTGCTCCAAGCAACGGCGCCGTAAAAAAGGTCTTGATGACCTGCAAGTATACTGGATAGTTGTAGCCTCTTTCGATAAGTAAGAGTGTCGAACCCAACGCATTTAGCTAAAGGTAGAACAAATACTCTCTCAAGTCCTATCAGCCATCGACACGACTCTCACGCACGCTTGACGTTAGCTTTACCTAGAACAAGTATGAAACTAGAAGTACTTTGTAGGTGTGAAAGGATAGGTTTGCAAGATGATAAAGAGCACGTAAATATAAATTAGGGGCTGTTTAGATAAAGAAGCAAATAAAGTAAATATAGTGAGTGTGGAAAAGTGATGGTAGGTGTGGCGAAATTGTCCCTTAAGCAATTGACTACTTTACTAGACCGATAGCAAGTTTTATGTGGAGAGGCCATCGCTAGCATGTCATCCCTTACTTGGAATTCTATGCACTTATGATTGGAACTATTAGCAAGCATCCGCAACTAGTAACGCTCATTAAGGTAAAACCCAACCATAGCATTAAGATATTTTGGTCCCCTTCAATCCTGTATGCATCAATTTCTATGCTAGGTTGAAGCTCACACTCTTGCCCTCCAATACATAGTCCTATCAAGATACAACTAACCCTATGGTGTGATCCACGAGCGCGCTCATATGATGGGCACCAAAGGACAGCTACATAACCATAAGAAAATTAAATCAATCATAGCAATTCATCAACCACCGATAGGACAACGAAAATCTACTCAGACATCATAGGATGGCAACACATCATTGGAAAATAATATGAAGCATAAAGCACCATGTTCAAGTAGAGGGTACAACGGGTTGCGGGAGAGTGGACCGCTGTAGATAGAGGGGGAAGGTGATGGAGATGTTGGTGAAGATGGCGGAGGTGTTGGTGAAGATCGCGGTGATGATGATGGCCCAGGCAGCTGCTCCGGCCACCATCGAAGCGTAGGGGAGAGAGCCCTCCTTCTTCTTTCTTTCCTTGACCTTCTCCCTAGATGGGAGAAGGGTTTCCTCCGGTCCATGGTCTCCATGGCGTGGGGCGAGAGCCCCTCCGAGATTGGATATGTCTCTCTCTCTCTCTGTTTCTGCGTTCTCTCCGGCTCGCTTTCACCGCTTCGTGATATATGGAGATCCAGAATCTGATTGGCCTGAAACCTTCGCCGTGATTTTTTTCCAAATATTAGCTTTCTTGCAAAAGAAGAGCATCAACCACCTTACGGTGGCTCACGAGGGTAGGGGCGCTACCTGCCTCGTGAGCACCTCGCACCGGTTCGCGTTGATTTTCCTTCCAAATTTTCCATATTTTCCAAAAATAAGCTCTGTCCGTTTTTACCCCGTTTGGACTCCGTTTGATATGGATACTCTGCGAAACCAAAAGCATGCAAGTGACAGGAACTGGCACTGGGCACTGGATCAATATGTTAGTCCCAAAAATAGTCTAAAAAGTTGCCAAAAAGTATATGAAAGTTGAATAATATTGGCATGGAACAATAAAAAATTATAGATACGACGGAGCCGTATCATGGGGCCCCCAACCCCCCTTTTCCTGTAAAAAAAGGCAAACAAAAAATATTAATAAAATTAATTAGCTAATTAATTAATTAACTTAATTAGTTTTGTTTAGTTAAGTCTAATTACCTATTTAGCTAATTAAAGTCTGTTAGTTAACTGTGTCTATGACAACCAGGACCCACACGTTAGTTGACCAACAAATGTACATTGACTCACGACATCATGCTGGTCATAACACTGTTTTCCTTTTAATTAAATCTGTTAATTTCAGAATATTACTAAAACTTTAGAAAACCTTTTAAAAAAATCCATAAGTCAGATGAAAAACTTTTATACATGAAAGTTGCTTAGAACGATGAGACGAATCCGAATACGCGGTCTGTTCGCCGGCCACACGTCCCTATCATAACAAACGTCGAACCTTTCCCCTCCGGTTCATCTGTCTGACAGACGTCTAGAACCGGGAAAACTTTCCCGAATGTTTCCCGCCTTCCTCGGTACCACGTAGCACTGTGTTATAACGCCATAGCACCGCTTATTGTCATGCCATGCATCTATTTTCTTGTATTTATTGTTTCTTCCCCCTCTTCTCTCCGGTAGACTCCGAGACCAATGCTGATGCCCCTGTGATCGACTACGTCGACGACGACCCTTCTTCCCTTTCAGCGGAGCTTCTAGGCAAGCCCCCCTTTGATCATCCCGATATCGCCCATTCCATTCTCTCATGCTTGCATTAGATTTTGCTACTGTAATTGATTGCTCCTATTATGATGCATAGCCTGCTTTTGTACCTGCTGTTGTACCTTACTTGCTTATCCTAAACTGCTTAGTATAGGTTGGCTAGTGATCATCATCGACGCCTCGATCAATGTGATCGACGACTAGAGACCGACACCTCACATCACATCACGCCCCTTTTTGTTGCTCGACTCTGCAGAGTTACCATCGAGTGTCGAGGGTGGAACCTCATACATCACTCCTGATGAGATCTCTGTAGTGTAGCTATTCGGTCGTGGTCAACAAGGGTGGTTCCTCCTTCACCACTCCCGATACGACTGTTGCAGTAACACCTCAAGTGTGAACCTCGAGGGTGGTTCCTCTTACGTTCACCTTGATGATTACATCGAGTGGAATCCTCCGAGGGTGATTCCTTGGGGGTTTTCCCCTTGATGTTTGAACACACGGTTACCTTGACTTACTTGAGACCTTTGGGAAAGTTAGGCGGGCCCGGAAAGCACCCGCAAGATGGTTACGTGGCACGGCCAGACATTCTGGGCCCTTGCCGTAAGTCCAGGAGATGGGGCGACAGGGTCACTTCGATCGTGAGTCTCTGCTCGTCTCCGCAAGCTAATAATACACTATGGTTTGGGTATTTGTTCTGAGTTGGCCTTTGGCCTTTACGCACCAACCACCACGCGAGAATAGTCATGGGCCTCGTGTGTGGTATCAGCCAAGCTTTGTCGACGTCCAGTTCAGAGGTGGACAGGCTGGGCGCACCATCCTGTAGTGGTGGAGCCTGACCCGCTCTCAGACGCAACGCACTGGAGTGCAATGGGCGATGGGCCTGCACTCGGAGTGCTTAGGAGGTAGACCATGGGACCTCTCGCCGAGCCTAGGTAGGGCTGCGACGTGTTGATCTTCTGAGGCCGGGCATGACCCAGGAAAGTGTGTCCGGCCAGAGTAATCAAGCGTGTTGGAAAATGTGGTGCACCCCTGCAGGGAAGATTATCTATTAATAGCCGTGTCCACGGTAACGGACGTTCAGACTTATATCTTGATCTTAGACAACTACAAATGGATACTTGAGATATGTGGCTCCGGGATTGCTTTCTCTCAGGGAGTCGAAGAAGGATCTCTGGGCGTTAATGTTACAACATGTTTGATAATTATAAACTACTATTCTTTACTCTTCTGCATGCTGCAAGATGCTTGGAACTGCTTGAAGATGCTAGTCTTCGATAGGCTAGGCCTTCCCCTCTATTCTGGCATTCTGCAGCTCAGTCCACAGATACAAACCTTCTATTTGATACCAGTGCATACTTAGTATAGATCTGATGCTTGTGAGTACTTTGGATGAGTACTCACGGTTGCTTTGCTACCCCCTTTTCCCCCTTCTTTCTTCTTTCCGGTTGATGCAACCAGATGGTGGACCCCTGGAGCCAGAAGCCACCGCTGACGGATACTACTACATGGAGGCCGCCCACGCACTGTGAGTAGTTAGGAGGTCCTGTGCAGGAGGCCTTGCCTCTTCGATCGTGTTGCTTTTGTGCTATCCTCTTAAGGCATCCTTGTTTAACTTATGTCTGTACTCAGATATTGTTGCTTCTGCTAACTCTTGTGTATCGAGCTATGTATTCGAGCCCTCAAGGCCCCTGGCTTGTAATATAAAGCTTGTATTATTTTGATTTGTGTCTAGAGTTGTGTTGTGATATCTTCCCGTGAGTCCCTGATCTTGATCGTACACATTTGCGTGTATGATTAGTGTACGATTGAATCGGGGGCGTCACATAGACCGAGAAATTTCTAATCTTTTCTAACATTACTATAGATTAATTCATGAAATTTTAATTATACCACCAAATCATACATATTATTTTTATCACCAAAATATTAACCATTCCTAACTATCAATTACTATTCAACTCTCTAAAAATATATAAGTGAAGCAAAAGAGTTCTAATCATTTCAGACAGGACTACCGCAATGCTCTAACAAGTAGTTCCTCTGTTCCTAAATATTTGTATTTTTAGATATTTCAAATGGACTACCACATACGGATGTATATAGACATATTTTAGAGTGTAGATTCATTCATTTCGCTCTGTATGTAGTCACTTGTTGAAATCTTTCGGAAGACAAATATTTAGGAATGGAGGGAATATAAGTGAAGCAATAGAGCAATTCCATAAATGCAAGGACATGGAGTGCTATGCACATTTATCATGGTGTGATGATGTTGAGGAACGTAGTAATTTCAAAAAAATTCCTACGCACACGCAAGATCATGGTGATATATAGCAACGAGAGGGGAGAGTGTAGTCCACGTACCCTCGTAGACCGAAAGCGGAAGCGTTAGCACAACGTGGTTGATGTAGTCGTACGTCTTCACGATCCGACCGATCAAGTACAGAACGCACGGCACCTCCGAATTCAGCACACGTTCAGCTCAATGACGTCCCTCGAACTCCGATCCAGCCGAGCTCTGAGAGAGAGTTCCATCAGCACGGCGGCGTGGTGACGATGATGATGTTTGATACGTCTCCAACGTATCTATAATTTATGAAGCATTCATGCTATTTTACTATCTGTTTTGAATGATTATGGGCTTTACTATCCACTTTTATATTATTTTTGGGACTAACCTATTAACCGGAGGCCCAGCCTGCATTTGGCTGCTTTATGCCTATTTCAAAGGTTTCGAGGAAAAGGAATATCGATTTTGAGTCAAACGGAACGAAATCAACTAGAGAAGTTATTTTGGAAGGAAACCCACTGATGGACTTGGACTCCACGTCGGAAGATACGGAGGTGCTCACGAGGGTGGGGGCGCCCACCCCCCCCGGCGCTGCCCCTGCCTCGTGGGGCCCGTGAGGCTCCACCGACGCATTCCTTTCACCCATATATACCTACGTGCCCTAAAACTTCCGCAACAGAACATAGATCGGGAGTTCCGCCACGAAAAGCCTCTCAGTAGCCACCAAAATCCAATGGGACTTCGTTGCCTCAAGACCGCCGAGGAGGGGGGTCCCATCACCGTGAGGCCATCTTCATCATCCCGGCGCTATCCATGACCAGAGAGGAGTAGTTCACCCTGGGCTGAGGGTATGTACCAAAGAGCTATGTGTTTGATCTCTCTTTCTCGTGTTCTCTCTCGTGTTCCTCTATGGCACGATCTTGATGTATCCCTAGCTTTGCTATTGTAGTTGGATCTTATGATGTTTCTCCCCTCTACTCTCTTGTGATGAATTGAGTTTCCCTTTGAAGTTATCTTATCGGATTGAGTCTTTTATGAGAACACTTGATGTATGTCTTGCCGTGATTATCTATGGTGACAATGGGGTATCATGTGCCACTTGATGTATGTTTTGGTGACCAACTTCATGGTTCCACCCATGAACCTATGCATAGGGGTTGGCACACGTTCTTGACTCTCCTAGAGTGGCTTTGGGGGCACTCTTTGAAGTAATTTTATGTTAGTTGGATGAATCTGAGATTGTGTGATGCATATCGTATAATCATGCCTACGGATACTTGAGGTGACAATGGAGTATCTAGGTGACATTAGGGTTTTGGTTGATTTGTATCTTAAGGTGTTATTCTAGTATGAACTCTTTTATAGATTGATCTGAAAGAATAGCTTTGAGGTGGTTTCGTACCTCTCATAATCTCTCTACGCTTGTTCTCCGCTATTAGTTGCTTTGGAGTGACTCTTTGTTGCATGTTGAGGGCTTGTCATATGTTCTATATATGTTATTATTGTTGAGAGAACTTGCACCAGTGAAAGTATGAACCCTAGGCCTTGTTTCCTAGCATTGCAATACCGTTTATGCTCACTTTTATTATTAGTTACCTTGCTGTTTTTTATATTTTCAGATTACAAATACCTATATCTACCATCCATATTGCACTTGTATCACCATCTCTTCGCCGAACTAGTGCACCTATACAATTTACCATTGTATTGGGTGTGTTGGGGACACAAGAGACTCTTTGTTATTTGGTTGCAGGGTTGTTTGAGAGAGACCATCTTCATCCCACGCCTCCCACGGATTGATAAACCTTAGGTCATCCACTTGAGGGAAATTTGCTACTGTCCTACAAACCTGTGCACTTGCAGGCCCAACAACGCCTACAAGAAGAAGGTTGTGTAGTAGACATCAAGCTCTTTTCTCGGCGCCGCTGCCGGGAGGTGAGTGCTTGAAGTTATATCTTTAGATCTTGCAATCGAATCTTTTAGTTTCTTGTTTTATCACTAGTTTAGTTTATAAAACAAAACTACAAAAAATGGAATTGAGTTTGTCTCATACGTTTCATCTTTTTAATATCTTTCGTGAGTATGATGGAAAGGAAAATTGTGCCAAGGTGTTAGAAGAAGAATTACATAAAATACTTGGCATGAAATATGTGAATGATGAGCATGATTGCAATGTTGTTAGTACGAATTCCTTGAATATCCATGATGCTAATGATATGCAAAGCCACAAGCTTGGGGAAGCTATGTTTGATGAAGATGATATTTTTTGTCCCCAAGCTTTGATGAGCAAATTTACTATGATGAAAGCATGCCTCCTATCTATGATGATTATTCTGATGACACGTATGCTTTAAAGAATAATGATAACCATGAAACTTGTCATCTTGATCTTAATTTTCAATCACATGATAGTTATTTTGTTGAGTTTGCTTCCACTATTATTCATGAGAGGAATTTTGCTTATGTGGAGAGTAGTAAATTTTCTATGCATGTAGATCATGAAAAGAATGCTTTAGGTGCTGGCTATATTGTTGAATTCATTCATGATGCTACTGAAAATTATTATGAGGGAGGAACATATGCTTGTAGGAATTGCAATAATATCAAGTTTCCTCCCTATGTGCTTAAAGTTTTGAAGTTATGCTTGTTTTGTCTTCCTATGCTTGTTGATTATTGTTCCCTTAAGTTGTTTGCTCACAAAATCCCTATGCATAGGAAGTGGGTTAGGCTTAAATGTGCTAGTCATATTCTTCATGATGCTCTCTTTATGTTTCAACTCTTATCTTTTATGTGAGCATCATTGAAATCATCATGCCTAGCTAGGGCGTTAAACGATAGCGCTTTGTTGGGAGGCAACCCAATTTTATTTTAGTTTCTTGCTTTTTGGTTCTGTTTAGTAATAAATAATCCATCTAGCTTCTGTTTAGATGTGTTTTCATGTTTTAATTAGTGTTTGTGCCAAGTAGAACCTTTGGGAAGACTTGGGTGAAGTCTTTATGATCATGCTGTAAAAAACAGAAACTTTAGCGCCACGAGATTAGCTAGAACTTTTACTGGAGAGTGCTATTTAGTTGATTCTTTTGCATATGATTAATAGACAAATTTCTCAGGTCCAGAAATTTATTTCATAATTTTTGGGGTTCCAGAAGTATACGTTTTATACAGATTACTACAGACTGTTCTGTTTTTGACAGATTTGTTTTCTATGTGTTGTTTACTTATTTTGATGCATCTATGGCTAGTATTAAGTGGTATGAACCATAGAGAAGTTAGAATACAGTAGATATTACACCAATATGAATTTAGAATGAGTTCATTACAGTACCTAAGTGGTGGTTTTATTTTCTTATACTAACGGAGCTTACGAAGTTTTGTTTTGAGTTTTGTGTGGTTGAAGTTTTCAAGTTTTGGGTAAAGATTCGATGGACTATGGAATAAGGAGCGGCAAGAGCCTAAGCTTGGGGATGCCCAAGGCACCCCAAGGTAATATCAAGGACAACCAAGAGCCTAAGCTTGGGGATGCCCAAGGCACCCCAAGGTAATAATCAAGGACAACCAAGAGCATAAGCTTGGGGATGCCCTGGGTGGCATCCCCTCTTTCGTCTTCGTTCATCGGTAACTTTACTTGGAGCTATATTTTTATTCCCCACATGATATGTGTTTTGCTTGGAGCGTCATTTTCTTTTGTTAGTTTTTGCTTGCTGTTAGTTAGAATAATGTTTTGCATCTTTATTTTCAATAAAAAGTCAAGGATAGCCTTTGCCATGCTTATTTTGCTAGTATACATGTTGCTGTTTGAAAACAGAAAGTTTACCGCTGTTGCAAAAATTCCTCAGAAAAGTCAGAGAATGGTATAACGTTGAATCTTTTTGAATATTGAGCTCTGATAAATTTATTACAGTGGGAATTTTAGTTCATAATTTTTGGAGTCAGGGAAGTATTGTTACTCTTGCATTCTTTACAGACTGTACTGTTTTGGCAGATTGCTGTTATGGTTGCATTGTTTGCATATGTTTGCTTGTTTAATGATTCTATTTGAGGATAGGAGTATTAAATATTCAGAGGCATATAGTATTCAATGTTGAATAATAATGTTAGTGATTTGTTACAGTAGAAAATGATAAGGTTTTGCATTGGTTTATACTAACCTATCTCACGAAGTTCTTGTTGAGTTTGTTGTGAATGAAGATTTTGATAAAAAGAGAAACCATGATAAGAGAGGAATTAAGGAGACACAAAAGCTCAAGCTTGGGGATGCCCAAGGCACCCCAAGATAATATTTCAAGAAGTCTCAAGCATCTAAGCTTGGGGATGCCCCTGTAGGCATCCCACCTTTCTTCTTCGACAAACTACCGGTTAGTATCGGTTGAGCCTAAGTTTTTGCTTCTTCACATGAGTTGTGCTATCCTTGCAATGTAATTTTATTTTGTTTTGCTTGCTGCTTGAATACAATACCAAGATCTGAAATTATTTATTGAGAGAGAGTCTTCACATAGTTGCATAATTATTTAGCTACTCATTGATCTTCACTTATATCTTTTTGGAGTAGTTTTTCATTTACTCGTGCTTTTACTTATATCTTTTTGGAGTAGTTTTTCATTTACTCGTGTGCTTCACTTATATCCTATGAGTAAATGGTTGAATGAGTTGAATGTCATAAATCTGAAATTATATATGTTTCATTTGCTTATCCCTTGGGAGTAATGACTTCACATCTAAAAAGTAGAGGTTGTAAATTTATTAAGGTTAGCAAGCATTGTATTAGTCATTTGAACAATTCATGAAAGAATATTGAAGGAAGAGAGATTTCACATATAAATATATTATCATAGACATCTTTTATAATTGTGAGCACTCATTAAGTATGACATGCTAAAGAGTTGATGTTGGACAAGGAAGACAACGTAATGGGTTATGTTTTCAAGCATCTCAGTTAAAGTATATTGTCATGGATCATTCAAACATGTTGAGCTTGCCTTTTCTCCCTTGCTAGCCTAAATATCTGTACTAGGCGGAAAACCGCTTTGTGCATCCAATATCCTTAAACCCAGTTTTGCCATGAGTGTCCACCATACCTACCTATATGCGGTATTTACTCATTGCTCCAAGTAAATTTGCATGTGCCAAACTCTAAACCTTCAAATTATAATCTGTTTTGTATGCGTCGAATTGCTCATGTAGCAACTAGGGGCTATCGTTGTCTTCCATGCCGTGGGTTATTCTCAAGAGGAGTGGACTCCGCTCCTCATTCACGAGAAAGTGGCGGTAACCGGGATGCCCAGTCCCATGATCAAAAAGATCAAAATCAAATCAAAATAATTAAATGTAACTCCCCCGGGATTGTTGTTAGTTGGAGGCACTTTCGTTGTTTCGAGCAAGCCATGGGTTGATGCTTGTTGGTGGTTGGGGAGTATAAACTTTTTACCATTCTGCGTGGGAACCGCCTATAATGTATGTAGTATGGAAGATATTGGGGACTCTTGGTTGTTATGTTGACAATGAGATCATACCTCTCAAAATTATTTATCTCTATTTCAAAATTGAGCTCGCACCTCTCCAAATCCCTCGCCTCTCTCGAAGGGCCTATCTTTTACTTTATGCAAGAGTCAAGGTGATCTTCACCTTTCCTTTTTCATTTTATCCTTTGGCAAGCACTTTTGTGTTAGGGTGATCCTGATATATATATCCAATTGGATGTACGTTAGCATGAACTATTATTGTTGACATCACCCAAAGGTGAATACGCTTGGAGGCAACATTACAAGCCCCAATCTTTCTCAGGTTCCATTAAAACTTCATAACCACAAGTATTATGTGAGTGTTAGCAATTGTAGAACACAATATGATAGTTGAGTATGTGGAGTTTGCTATTCCTGAAAATAAGATGAATTGCAATTGTTTTGATGACTAAGAATGAAGTTTGCTAGTTTTCAAGAAAGTTTATGGTCTATGCTTTGACATGTGAATTGCTTGTTACTAGTTCATGAAAAGTTTTATGAGATGAACTACTGTTATGACATATTATCATGCTAGAAAAGGTGATTGAAATTATCATTGATCAAACTTGTGCACCTCTAGCATTCACACTTCATAAATTCTTTCTTTTATCATTTACCTACTCGAGGACGAGTAGGAATTAAGCTTGGGGATGCTGATACGTCTCCAACGTATCTATAATTTATGAAGCATTCATGCTATTTTATTATCTGTTTTGATTGATTATGGGCTTTACTATCCACTTTTATATTATTTTTGGGACTAACCTATTAACCGGAGGCCCAAATTTTGCATTTGTCGCTTTTATGCCTATTTCAAAGTTTCGAGGAAAAGGAATATCGACAGAGTCAAACGGAACGAAATCAACTAGAGAAGTTATTTTTGGAAGGAAACCCACCGATGGACTTGGACTCCACGTCCGAAGATACGGAGGTGCTCACGAGGTGGGGGGCGCCCACTTCTGCGCGCTTCTGCCTCGTGGGGCCCCGTAGCTCCACCGACGTACTCCTTTCACCCATATATACCTACGCATTCCTAAAACTTCCGTAACAGAACATAGATCGGGAGTTCCGCCGAAAGCCTCAGAGCCACCAAAAACAATCGGGACCCTGTTCCAAGACTCACGGAGGGGGATCCCATCACCGGAGGCCATCTTCACCATCCCGGCGCTATCCATGACGAGGAGGGAGTAGTTCACCCTCGGGGCTGAGGGTATGTACCAGTAGATATGTGTTTGATCTCTCTTTCTCGTGTTCTCTCTCGTGTTCCTCTATGGCACAATCTTGATGTTGGAAATATGCCCTAGAGGCAATAATAAAAGTATTATTATTATATTTCCTTGTTCATGATAATTGTCTTTTATTCATGCTATAATTGTATTATCCGGAAATCGTAATACACGGTGTGAATACATAGACCACAATATGTCCCTAGTGAGCCTCTAGTTGACTAGCTCGTTGATCAACAAGATAGTCATGGTTTCCTCGACTATGGACATTGGATGTCGTTGATAATGTGATCACATCATTAGGAGAATGATGTGATGGACAAGACCCAATCCTAAGCATAGCACAAGATCGTAGTTCGCTTTTGCTAGAGCCTTTCCAATGTCAAGTATCTCTTCCTTAGACCATGAGATCGTAACTCCTGGATACCGAGAGAGTACCTTGGTGTACCAAACGCCACAACGAATCGGGTGACTATAAAGGTGCATTACAGGTATCTCCGAAAGTGTCTATTGGGTTGACACGGATCGAGACTGGATTTGTCACTCCGTATGACGGAGAGGTATCATCGCCCACTCGGTAGTGCATCATCATAATGAGCTCAAAGTGACCAAGTGTTTGGTCACGGGATCATGCATTACGGCACGCAGTAAAGTGACTTGCCGTCAAGAACGAGATTGAACGAGGTATTGGGATTCCGACGATCGAATCTCTGCAAGTAACATACCGTCGACAAAGGGAATAGTATACGGGTTGTTTGAATCCTCGACATCGTGGTTCATCCGATGAAATCATCGAGGAGCAAGGGGGAGCCAACAAGGGTATCCAGATCCGCTGAAGGTTATTGCCCGAGAGCCGTCTCGGTCATGTCTGCATGTCTCCCGAACTCGTAGGGTCTACACACTTAAGGTTCGGTGACGCTTAGGGTTGTATGAATATGAGTATGTAGCAAATCAATGTTGTTCGAGTCCCGGATGAGATCCCTGGACGTCACGAGGAGTTCCGGAATGGTCCGGAGGTAAAGATTTATATAGGAAGTCTTATTTTGGTCACGGAAAAGTTTCGCGTTATCGGTATTGTACCGGAGTGCCGAAGGGGTCCGGGGTCCACTGGGGTCCACCTGCCCCGGGGGGCCACATGGGCTGTGGGGGGTGCGCCTTGGCCTACATGGGCCAAGGGCACTAGCCCCAAGAGGCCCATGCGCCAAGGAGACTTGGGGAGGGTAGAGTCCTAAAAGGGGAAGGCACCTCCGAGGTGCCTTGGGGAGGATGGACTCCTCCCCCCTCTTGGCCGCACCCCTTCCTTGGAGGAAGGGGCAAGGCTGCGCCCTCCCCCCCTCTCTTGCACCTATATAAAGGGAGGGAGGGAGGTGGCCGCACCCATAAGCCCCGGGCGCCTCCCTCCTCCCTCAAACACCTCCTCCTCCCGTAGTTGCTTAGCTAAGCCTCGCCGGAGTTCTCACTGCATCCACCACCACGCCGTCTGTCGCTGGATCATCATTAACCTCTCCTTCCCCTTGCTGGATCAAGAAGGAGGAGACGCCATCCGCCTCCGCACGTGTGTTGAACGCGGAGGTGGGTCTGCTCGGCACTAGGTCATCGGTGATCTGAATCACGGCGAGTACAACTCCATCAACCCCGTTCCATTGAACGCTTCCGCACGCGATCTACAAGTGGTATGTAGATGCAATCACTCTCCCTTTACTGTTGCTAGATGAACTCATAGATGGATCTTGGTGAAACCGTAGGAAATTTTTTAATTTTCTGCAACGTTCCCCAACAGTGGCATCATGAGCTAGGTCTACGCGTAGTTCTCTATTGCACGAGTAGAACACAATTTGTTGTGGGCGTAGATGTTGTCAACTTTCTTGCCGCTACTAGTCTTATCTTGCTTCAGCGGTATTGTGGGATGAAGCGGCCTGACTGACCTTACACGCACGCTTACGTGAGACCTGGTTCCACCGATCGACATGCACTAATTGCATAAGGTGGCTAGCGGGTGTCCGTCTCTCCCACTTTAGTTGGAGCGGATTCGATGAAAAGGGTCCTTATGAAGGGTAAATAGAATTTGACAAATCACGTTGTGGCTTTCACGTAGGTAAGAAAACGCTCTTGCTAGAACCCTATTGCAGCCATCGTAAAACTTGCAACAACAATTAGAGGACGCCTAACTTGTTTTTGCAGCAAGTGTTTTGTGATATGATATGGCAAAGTTGTGATGAATGATGAATGATATATGTGATGTATGAGATCATGTTCTTGTAATAGGAATCACGACTTGCATGTCGATGAGTATGACAACCGGCAGGAGCCATAGGAGTTGTCTTCATTATTGTATGACCTGCGTGTCATTGAAGAACGCCATGTAAATTACTTTACTTTATTGCTAAACGTTAGCCATAGAAGTAGAAGTAGTCATGGCGTGACAACTTCATGAAGACACGATGATGGAGATCATGATGATGGAGATCATGGTGTCATGCCGGTGACAAGATGATCACGGAGCCTCAAGATGGAGATCAAAGGAGCTATATGATATTGGCCATATCATGTCACTACTATATAATTGCATGTGATGTTTATTATGTTTATTCATCTTGTTTACTTAGAACGACGGTAGTAAATAAGATGATCCCTCCTCTTTAATTTCAAGAAAGTGTTCTCCTAACTGCACCGCTGCTAAAAGTTCGTCGCTTCAAGCACCACGTGATGATCGGGTGTGATAGATCCTTACGTTCACATACAACGGGTGTAAGACAGTTTTACACATGCAATACACTTAGGTTAACTTGACGAGCCTAGCATGTATGCATACATGGCCTCGGAACACAAGAGACCGAAGGTCGAACATGAGTCGTATGGAAGATACGATCAACATGGAGATGTTCACCGACGATGACTAGTCCGTCTCACGTGATGATCGGACACGGCCTAGTCGACTCGGATCATGTATCACTTAGATGACTAGAGGGATGTCAAATCTGAGTGGGAGTTCATTAAATAATTTGATTAGATGAACTTTATTATCATGAACAATAGTCTAAAATCTTTGCAAAATGTCTTGTAGATCAAATGGCCAACGCTAATGTCACCATGAACTTCAACGCTGCTCCTAGAGAAAACCAAGCTGAAAGATGATGGCAGCAACTATTCGGATCGGGTCCTAACCCGAGGATTATCCTCATAGCTGCCAGGAAACAATATGTCCTAGAAGCACCGCTAAGTGAAGCACCCATCCTAGAGAACCAAGACGTTATGAACGCTTGCGCCTCGTCTGATGATTACTCCCTCGCTCAATGCGGCATGCTTTACAGACTTAGAACCGGGCTCCAAAAGCGCTTTTGAGCTTATTGTGGAGCATATGAGATGTTCGAGGAGCTGAAACTAGTTTTCCAAGCTCATGCCCGAGTCGAGAGATATGAAGTCTCCGACAAGTTCTACAGGTTGTAAGATGGAGGAAAATAGTTCATCGGTGAGCACATACTCAAAATGTCTGGGTTGCACAACCGCCGTCTCCAACTGGACATTAACCTCCTGGACGAGGCGGTCATTGACAGAATCCTTCATCGCTCCCACCAAGCTACAAGAGCTTTGTGATGAACTACAATATGCAGGGGATGGTGAAAACTATTCCTGAAGTATTTTCAATGTGAAGTCAGCAGAGGTAGAAATCAAGAAGGAACATCAAATGTTGATGGTCAATAAAACCACTAAGTTCAAGAAGGGCAAGGGTAAGAAGAACTTCAAGAAGGACGGCAAGGATGTTGCCGCTACCGATAAGCCGCTTGCACGAGAAGAAGTCAAAGAATGGACCCAAGCCCGAGACCTGAGTGCTTTTATTGCAAAGGGAAGGGTCATCGAAGCGGAACTGCCTTGAATACTTAGCGCATAAGAAGGCCGCAACACTAAAGGTATATTTGATATACATGTAATTGATGTGTACCATACCAAGACTCGTAATAACTCCCCGGTATTTGATACCGTGCCGTTGCTCATATATGTAACTCACGGCAGAGCTGCGGAATAAACGGAGATGGCGAAGGACGAGGTGACGACGCGTCGGGAATGGTTCCAAGGTCGATGTGATCGCCGCTTTCGACGCTACCTCTACATTTACCTACGGATTAGTTTTAAACCTCAATAATTGTTATTTAGTGCCAAGTTTGAGCATGAACATTGTATCAGGATCTCGTTTAATACGAGATGGCTACTCATTTAAATCCGAGAATAATGGTTGTTCTATCTATATGAGAGAAATGTTTTACGGTCATGCTCCGATGGTCAATGGTTTATTCTTAATGAATCTCGAACGTAACGTTACACATGTTCATAGTGTGAATACCAAAAGATGTAAAGTTGATAATGATAGTCCCACATACTTGTGGCACTGCCGCCTTGGTCACATTGGTGTCCAAATGCATGGAGAAGCTCCATGTCGATGGACTTTAGAGTCTCTCAATTATGAATCATTTGACACATGCGAACCATGCCTCATGGGCAAGATGACCAAGACTCCCTTCTCCGGAACAATGGAGCGAGCAACCAACTTATTGGAAATCATACATACCGATGTGTGCGGTCCAATGAGTGTTGAGGCTCGCGGAGGATATCGTTATGTTCTCACTCTCACTGATGACTTGAGTAGATATGGGTATGTCTACTTGATGAAACACAAGTCTGAGACCTTTGAAAATTTCAAGGAATTTCAGAATCAAGTAGAGAATCAACGTGACCGAAAGATAAAATTCTTGCGATCAGATCATGGAGGAGAATATTTAAGTCACGAATTTGGTACACACTTAAGGAAATGTGGAATCGTTTCACAACTCACGCCGCCTGGAACACCTCAGCGTAACGGTGTGTTTCGAACGTCGTAATCGCACTCTATTGGATATGGTGCGATCTATGATGTCTCCTATTGATTTACCGCTATCATTTTGGGGATACGCTCTAGAGACAGCTACATTCACTTTAAATAGGACAATCAGATAAATCCGTTGAGACGACACCGTATGAATTATGGTTTGGGAAGAAACCAAAGCTGCTGCTTTCTAAAAGTTTGGGGATGCGATGCTTATGTCAAGAAACTTCAACCCGAAAAGCTCGAACCCAAGTCGGAAAAATGCGCCTTCATAGGATACCCTAAGGAAACCATTGGGTATACCTTCTACCTTAGATCCAAGGCAAGATCTTTGTTGCCAAGAACGGATCCTTTACGGAAAAAGAGTTTCTCTCGAAAGGAGTAAGTGGGAGGAAAGTAGAACTCGATGAAGTACTACCTCTTGAACCGAAAAGTAGTGCAGCTCAGAAAATGTTCTGTGGTGCCTACACCGATCGGAGAGGAAATTAATGATGATGATCAAGGTACTTCGGATCAAGTTGCTACTGAATCGTAGGTCCACTAGGACACGCCCGCACTGCAGTGGTAATGCGGCAACCTGTCCCGAAATCATGTTGTTAGACAACGGTGAACCTTCAACTATGAAGAAGCGATGGCGGGCCCAGATTCCAACAAATGGCTTGAAGCCATGCAATCGGAGATAGGATCCATGTATGAAAACAAAGTATGGACTTTGACAGACTTGCCTGATGATCGGCAGCGATAGAAAACAAATGGATCTTTAAGAAGAAGACGGACGCGGATGGTAATGTTACCATCTATAAGCTCGATTTGTCGCTAAGGGTTATCGACAAGTTCAAGGGATTGACTACGATGAGACTTTCTCTCCGTAGCGAAGCTTAAGTCCGTCCGAATCATGTTAGCAATTGCCGCATACTATGATTATGAGATATGGCAGATGGACGTCAAAACGGCATTCCTTAACGGTTACCTTAAGGAAGAACTGCACATGATGCAGCCGGAAGGTTTTGTCGATCCTAAGAATGCTAACAAGGTATGCAAGCTCCAAATGATCCATTTATGGGCTGGTGCAAGCATCTCGGAGTTGGAACATTCGCTTTGATGAGATGATCAAAGCGTTTAGTTTATGCAGACTTATGGAGAAGCCTCGTTTACAAGAAAGTGAGTGGGAGCTCTGTAGCATTTCTCATATTATATGTAGATGACATACTTTTGATGGGAAATGATATAGAACTTTTGGACAGCATTAAGGCCTACTTGAATAAGAGTTTTTCAATGAAGGACCTTGGAGAAGCTGCTTATATATTAGGCATCAAAATCTATAGGGATAGATCGAGACGCCTCATAGGTCTTTCACAAAGCACATACCTTGATAAGATTTTGAAGAAGTTCAAAATGGATCAGTCCAAGAAAGGGTTCTTGCCTGTTTTGCAAGGTGTGAAATTGAGCTCGCTCAATGCTCGACCAATGCAAAAGATAAAGAAGAGATGAGTGTCATCCCTATGCCTCAGCCAAGAGGGTCTATTATGTATGCCATGCCGTGTACCGCATCTGATGTAAACCTTGCCGTAAGTTTGGTAGGAAGGTACCAAAGTAATCCCGCAAGGAACACCGGACAATGGCCAAGAATATCCTCAAGTACCGAAAAGGACAAAGGACATGTTTCGTTTATGGAGGTGACGAAGAGCCCGTAAAGGGTTACGCCGACGCTTAGCTTCGACATGCATCCGGATGACTCAAAGTCACAAACCGGATACGTGTATATGTTGAATGGTGGAGCAAGAAATGGTGCAAAATGCAAGCGAAGCGCCGTGGCGGGATCTACATGTGAAGCGGAGTACATGGCAGCCCTGGAGGCAGCGCGATGAAGCAATTTGGGTGAAGGAGTTCATCACCCACCTAGGAGTCATACCCAATGCGCCGGAGCCGATCAAACTCTTCTGTGACAACACCGGAGCTATTGCACTTGCCAAGGAGCCCGTGTTTCACAAGAATACCGAGCACATCAATCGCCGCTTCAACTCCATTCGTGAAAATGTTCAAGATGGGGACATAGAAATTTGCAAAGTGCATACGGATCTGAATATCGCAGATTCGCTGACTAAACCTCTTCCGTGAGCAAAAACATGATCAACACCGTAACTATATGGGTGTTCGATTCATCACAATGTAACTATATTATTTACTCTAGTGAAATTTGGAGAATGTTTGAAATATGACATATAGGCAATAATAAAAGTATTATTATTATATTTCCTTGTTCATGATAATTGTCTTTTATTCATGCTATATGTAACATCCCAAAATTCTAAATTTTGGAATGTTATATTAAATAAATAACTATGCTTGTTGTCTGATTGATTGTTTGACTGATTGAGTGAAATTGAGTGGAATATGAAACTTTTGAAAGTTGAATGAGAGGGAATGAAATGACTTTCCCAAAACTTTCCCTTTGTCTTTTGGATCCCAATGAATTCAAGTTCATTCCAACACCAAAGCCTAGAGTGAAGATGACATGACTTCTTCCATTTTGAAATGAAAAGGTTTTGGAAAAGATTTGAATTTCATTTGGGAATATTTCAAATTCAAAGCTTTATGCAACTCAATGATTTTCATGAGGGAAGATAAAATGACTTCTTCAATTATATGAAATATGAGTTGGAAGTTAAAAAGTATCAAATTGAAAGTCATTTGAAAGTGTCATTTCAAGTTTCAAGTTTTTGAGTTTTGGAATTTGAATTCAAACTTTGGCAAGTGGGAATCATTTCAAAAATTATGCCTGATAAATACTTGAGCAAAAGTATGAGAGGAGTAAACATGACACTCCAAAAATATCAGAGGAAAACAATGCCAAAAGTTTTGAATTCAAATTTGGGTTTTATTTGAATATTGGAAAAAATGAATTTTTATAAAGTTTGGATTTTGCCTTTGAAAATGTTCAAATGATAGGAATATTCCTCGATCATTTTGGTATATATATACCCTATATAAAATACTTATAGATTATGTTTTATATCTGTTTTTGTTTTATTAAAAAATAAATTTCAAAAAAGAGAAACCCCCAGCGCCACCAGCCCCCCTGCCCACCAAATACCACCAAGCCCCCCTCCACCACCCACCACTGTGCAGCCCAGAGGCCAGCCCAATGAGCCGACCGAGCCGCCTCACCTCCCTCGCTCGAACTCCATCCGGGTCGGCCAACCGACGCTCAAGACCTCCCTTCTCTCCCCGACGGGTGGTCCCCACCCGTCACCTTCCTCATGCCACGCCACGCCGCTTCGCGCCGCCATTCCATGGAGATCCCGCATGATCTCCGGATCCCACCCGATCTCCTCCGATTCGCCTCGCGCAAGAAGCCGCCCGCCCTATATAAACCCCTCCCCGCACCCCATTCCCTCGCCTGACCTCTCCCTCTCGGCCACACTGAGCAACCGAGCCGCCGCCATTTGCCGCCTGCTCGCCTCGGTCACCCCGAGCCCTGGCTGACTCCACCAACCGGACCCTCGTCACACAAGACTCACGGGAGCTCCCATTGTCGCCTCGACCACCGGAGACGCCGAACACTCGCCGCCCGAGCCGCCATTGGCCGATCTTCGGTGAGTCACCGAGTTTACCCCGCCGTCTGATCTACTCCCTACGGTCTAGATTAGATCCTCTCAAGGGGTATGTACTTAAAATAGACCGGTTTTTATCCCGGTTAAGTTCCGGTTTAGTTTAGTTAGGGTTTTTTTTAGTTGAACCACTCAATTCAGTTTAAACCCTAGGGCGTAGTTTAGTTATTTAACGCCGAAGCGTTAGTTAGGCCCATTAGGCCATTTTTCTTTTATTTTCGTTTTCTGTTTTAACAGAATAGTTTCAGATTTGAAAAATTCATATCTTTTAATCTACTTAATATTTTTAAGTGATTCCTTTTTGTTTGTTTGCAAATTTCTTATAGTTTCTGTAGAAAATATAATTAGCTATGTTAAAATTATTTAGAATTGCTTTATTTTAGATTTAGTCAGAATAGTAAATCTGCTATAAAATGAGTTAAGAATATTATTTTTTAGTGATTCTTTTTGTCACAACTTTGTTTTGACATTGCCTAACCGTAGGATTTTAATTGGGTATTTTAGGATTAATAAAAAAAATTAGTTTTAATCAGAATCATGTTATTCTTAATTAATTAACTAGCTACTGTTTTCCTATTATTTTAATTAGTAAAACAATTTATTTTTCACATGTGATTGATTATTCTAGGATAGTTTCTGTCACTTTAGAGCATGAACTTTTATTTATAATAAATAAAACTTTTATTTTATTTTTCTTAACAAAACTTGAATTAGGCCTAATAGGAGTTTTATAATAGCTTTTAAATTGATTCCTTTTGCTCCTAGTTGCTTAATGCATTCCTTTATATTAAGTTAACATAAACCCATGGTTAGGTTATGTTGAGAAAATTTTGTTATGTAAAAAGTAGTTTTAGTTGTTGCTTGAAGTAGGAAAACTTTGAGTTGGATTTCTTCGAGTTTTTCCTTTGGGTTTTGATTCGCTTTGTTTTGGTGTGTTATATTACTATGCTATTGTGTTATGTGATCATATGCTATGTGCTTATTATAGTTATTGTTTGCCTCGGTAGAATTTCCTGAGTGCTAAGCTTGCTACTACTAATCCCTAGTTTTCAAGATCGTCAACAAGGCAAGTTCACTTTGACCATGCTTTCATACCTATGTTTTATTGCATTTAGTGATATATTTGCAACCACCCCTCAAAGAGTGTTATTGAATCCTTGTAGTTGAGTAGTATGCATGAGGTAGGAACCCATCACCCTGTTACCAAGCCCGGGATGTTATTTATTTTAATGCTACGCTATAGTAGACGGGGTTTGGTATGAGTGCACGGGAGTGGTGTGAGAATGCAGGATCTACGCCAATGACGCATAACTCCATGATGGCATCCGCAAGGACTGCATTTTCAAGGCCTCAAGACTTCAAGACTCAAGACAAGAATTCAATACACACTCACTGGGTGAAGGACGGTTGACGGGCACCTGGAGAAACCAAGTGGTTGGCGGGATGCATGGAGAAGCGCCATGACATCTTGCGGAAAGCTTCACCCAGACTCAAAGAGACGAAAAGAATACTTCATGCCCGGAAGCTTACCGTGCAACCGCAAGTCATTATGGGCTCGCTTGGTTGACCTTAGTGGTGACTCTGGCTGGGACGGTACTAGCGAGATGTAGAACTACGGTAGGATGGGATGAGTACCGGACGGTGGTCGAGGAACTCTTCGGAAGACCATGTTTCGTCATCTTGTTCTCAAACACCTGCGATGCGAGAACGTAAAAAGAGGGATCGAATCTTGCGGGTAAAGTGTACAAACCTCTGCAGAGGGTTTAAAACCTAATCGATTAGCCGTGTCCCTTGCTACGACAATTTGAGCATCCGGACTTGGATCTATCTCTAACTCTCAACACCGGATTGATAACTTAATTGTGGGCAACTTATGATGATTTTGGGCTATGAGACATCGGTTGGCGGAACCATGTCATGATAGGAAACTCTATAGTACAGACTTCATTTATTCCTTTGATGTAGGGAAAATAAAACCAGCTTTTACGCAAACAAAACTCAGATACAGAGCCTCAAAGCCATACTGCATATAGTATAGTTTATCATCCTGCTTTTCTCTTATTGTGATCTTGCCGGTACATTCAATGTAATCGACCTACACGGCTGCAACGTATCATGTTGCGTATATTTCCTCGACGAGTAAGAGTTACGATACAGGTTACGGTCTACACTCAACTCCGCCGATGGCGTTGATGGGACTCCACACCCGACTATTTGTTTCCATTGTGACTTATGAGGTATATATCAGTTTACGTTAATTATACATGTGATTACACTTTGATATATACATTGATGTACCGTGTGTGCCAAAGATACTGATCTGTGGATGGCACAAAGAATACGTAGGCTTGACCGTCTGAGGTCGGGTCGCTACACTATAATTGTATTATCCGGAAATCGTAATACACGTGTGAATACATTGACCACAATATGTCCCTAGTGAGCCTCTAGTTGACTAGCTCGTTGATCAACAGATAGTCATGGTTTCCTGACTATGGACATTGGATGTCGTTGATAACGGGATCACATCATTAGGAGAATGATGTGATGGACAAGACCCAATCCTAAGCATAGCACAAGATCGGGTAGTTCGTTTTGCTAGAACTTTTCCAATGTCAAGTATCTCTTCCTTAGACCATGATATCGTGTAACTCCCGGATACCGTAGGAGTGCCTTGGGTGTACCAAACGTCACAACGTAACTGGGTGACTATAAAGGTGCATTACAGGTATCTCCGAAAGTGTCTGTTGGGTTGACACGGATCGAGACTGGGATTTGTCACTCCGTATGACGGAGAGGTATCACTGGGCCCACTCGATAGTGCATCATCATAATGAGCTGAAAGTGCGTTATATCGACTAGAGGGGGGGTGAATAGGCGATTTTTATGAATTCTTCACTGAGGAATTTGCCGGTGAGGAAATTCCTTAATGAAGAAATACTTGCAGCGGAATAAGTACTCAGAAGTAAGCGTGACAGATTACAAGCATAGTCATCATGATGAAATGAAGACAATCACAGAGTACTGAAAAGCGTAATCACAGGATAACACAAGATGAAGACAAACAGATCAAGAAATAGAACCGAGGAAATTGAGAAAGTCTTCAACAAAGTCTTCAAACATGATATGACAAAACACTCAACATGCTTATGAGGAAATGAAAGGGTTGAGGAAATAGAACCAGCTTAGGTTGGTGAAGACAATGATTTGTAGACCAGTTCCAACTGCCTGTCTCGGCTTGTACGTCTGGTTGGAGCGGGCCGAGTATTTAAACTCGAGGACACACAGTCCGGACACCCAAATAGCGAAAGCACGCAGCTCGGGACACCAAGTCCTCACCAGATTCTCCTTGAACTAAGGTCACGCAGACCTCGGCCCAATCACTCGTGGTAAGTCTTGAGCGACTTCCAAACCTTCACAGACTTGGTCACTCGCAATCCACAATTCCTCTTGGATGTTCTAGACCTTGACGCCTAACCGTCTGGAAGAAGCATGTCTTCAAAGGTAACAAGCGCCGGATCCACGCAGATCAATTTCTTGGTGATGCTCAATCACTTTGGGTTTGTTGGGGTTTGGTTTTTGGGTTTTCCTCACTTGATGATTTTCTCTCAAAGTCCCTGAGGATGGGTTGCTCTCAAATGACAAGTGTCAAGTTCTCTCGGAGCAGCCAACCAGCTAGTGGTTGTAGGGGGCGGCTATTTATAGCCTAGGAGCAGCCCGACATGATAAGACATAAATGCCCTTCAATGATATGACCGTTAGGTGGATAAGATATTTTGGGACAGCTGGCTCAAGAAGACAAAGAACGGTCGGAAATTTGAACATCAAATTCCTCGTATTATCATGTTCCTCATCAGGTAGGCAATTCAGACTGGCGAATTCCTAACTCCTCGGCCAGAACAAATTCTCAAATGACCGTAAGAGCTTTGTCTCACATCATCAAGAAATTGACTGAATCTGTATGAGATTTCCAAAAGCTTCACTCAAGGAATTGGTAGGTGTAGGATTTTGAGTTGAGCATCAAATGGAAATTTTTCCTTAGTATTTCCTCTAATTTCTTTAACAAAGCAGTGTTTCCTATGACTCAAGAAAGAGAAAATGAAACTACGAAAACAAAAGTCTTCACGCTTCATGTTCCTCAAATGAATATCAAAACTTCAAGGTCACACCAATTTCTTCACTTTCAAAGTCTTCGTAAAGTCTTCGTAATATCAAAGTCTTCAGTTGAAGAACTTCATTTTTAGGGTCGACTTTCACCGTGAATATCAAACTCCTCATAGACTTATAGACCTGTGTACACTCACAAACGCATTAGTTACTTAACCTATAAGTCTTCAATACACCAAAATCACTAAGGGGCACTAGATGCACTTACAATCTCCCCTTTTGGTGATTGATGACAACATAGGTTAAGTTTTCAACAGGATAAACATATGAGGTGTAACATCGATAATGAGGAATTTGATTGCAAGATATAGAAGAACTCCTCAAGATGTGCATAGTGAGGAATTTGCTTTTGAGGCAATGCACATTTGAAGAATTGAATCATGGAGATCTCCACCTATATCTTGTAATCCATACACGCATTTGACATATAATATGAGGAATTTGAAATGCATGATGAAATATGGTGCTTGATGTTATCTCGAGCAAGCAAAATAATGTATAAAGAGTATCGTGAGCCCAAATCGATTTGCTATGAAGATTTTCAAAGAGCTCACGAGAATCGAGAGCATAACTATCAGAATCGGTGCATAGAGTAAGAGCATAATGCATCAAAAGTATCAAAGCACCATCGGGTTTAAGATTACAACTCGATCCAATAAAAGGTTTCGTAAGAACGAGAGTTGTAACTTAATAAAATATCGTATATAGACAAAAACTAGACCCGCTTGAAGACTAACTCAAATTTCTCCCCTTTGTCATCGAATGACCAAAAGGATCGAAACCGAGGACTAACGCTCTTGAAGAATTTCAAGTTGAAGACGGAGCGCCAAAGATTGTCGGGGTTGTTTGTTGAAGTAGGACCAGCAGCAGTTGTCTTCCAAGTCTTCATTTTCATCGTTGTCGCGAGATGAAGAATAGGAGCTGGCCACCAAGGAAGGAATTTTGACTTTCTTGAATTTCTTCGGAGGAGGTGCGTATCAGTCAAATTCTTCCTTGAGACCCATTGAAGCCGATTCTTCTTCACTATAGACATGTGAAAGAACAGCCTGTGCGCGCTTGAAGGTTTCATGAAGGTAATAGTGGTTTTTCTTCACCGCATTGTGTGTTGAGGTCATGTTGTAAAGAAGAGTACCAAACCGACGCTTGACCCACTTATGATTGCGATCAACCTTCCGATGAAGACCGAGGAGTAATTCACGATCAGTCATCACCACAGGTGCGATTCCTTGAGGATTTTGCTTGACCGAGGTATTTATGGCCGAGTCATGTGTGGCGAGTCATCATTGGTGGAGTAGGATGCTGCTTTGCTAAATCGTCCATCCAATGGACGAATGCCTTCATCTATCACAGCAAAGTAGCCTTGCCCTTGTCATCACCGAGGTAATTGTCCGCTTGAGGACTTCAATCGGGGCAAGTAGTTGCAGTGGTTCAAAGTGTCACCTTTGTAATTGAGTGAAGACCTTGACCGATGAATCTCATAATCCAAGGCGCATAAGGCTTCAGCTCAAATGGTGACATAGCAATGTTTGCGAGTCCTCATGAAGAAATCATGGAAATTGACGGAACGCCATGGATGATGTTGAAAAGCATATTCTTCATGATGCCAACGACCTCTTCATCGCTCGAAGTCGTGGCCTTTGATAGGACTCATAGTCTTCGCCGTAATCCGATAGATCGTCGAGGCATATAATAATTCCTTGACGAGGAATTTGGTTCTTGGGGCCTGCCTTGGCTTCAAAGGCTTCATCAAGACTTGCATATAGTGATTTGAAAGTTCTTTTCTTCATAGATACGACGTGCACCATCAAGCGGAGGATCGAGTGGTAGGGCACGAAGCAATTCACTTCTTTGGTGCCTTATAGTGGGTATTTTCAGTCATCCAATCTAAGACCCATGAATTTACGTCTTCGCCTCCGGTGATGTGCGTGGTTGCATAGAATCAAGAATTAGCTCTTCATTCCAATCACAAATATCAGTCAGAAGTTTACAAGTCCTGCGTCGTGAAGAACACCGAGGATCGGCTCAAAGCTCGGCGGCGACTCCATATCCACATGAGGAATATGAGCATGATCGAAGATTTTGTCCTTGTTGAAAAGCAATCGAGGAATAGAAGTTGGCTTGGTGGCAGTCCGTAAGCGCCTCTTCCTAATGCGAAAGCGAGAATCATAAGGATTATATTCAAGTGAAGAACACGTGCTTTCGGCAAAGAAATCTTCAGCCTTGAACTTTTGTTTGGTTGAGAACTGATTCTTTTTCTTGGTCAGTGGGGTGTCAGTGAGTTGCATCACCACCTCAGGAATCACAAGTTCAGGTTCTTCAGCCTGAGGAATTTCTTGTTCCTCAACTTGTGCAGTCTGAGGATTAGCAGCAGCAGCAGTTTCATCAGCACTAGCGGCTGGAATTTCTTCATGCACAGAACCAGTGGGTTGATTTTCTTCAGAGTCTATTTGGACTGTTTGTGCAGGGGAGTGAGGAATCTGTTGGAGCGGGGTGAAGAGAGGAGTATTGGGATGCTGACTTTCCCAAAAGTCATCATTTATCACTGGAGTGGTGCATCCAATATCCACATCTTCATTTTCAGTTTCTCAAAGCACCAGCTTGAGGAATTTCATAGTCTGATGAGGACATAATCGGGGTTGAAGGGATTGCTTCCACTTCAATTTCTTCATCAATTTTCTCTCCGACGAAGCAAACAGATTGATGTTCTTCATCGATCCGATTGGGATCTCATAGTCTTCTCCAAAAGGAACAACTTCCTTTGATGGTATGGAGGAAATTGGAACAGCATCAATTGGGTTTTCAAATGAGCTGGTCATTGGCTTCATTTTCTTCGCGGTCAAGAATCTGGACGCAGTTGATGCTTTCTTTTCTTCACAGCAGCTAGATTCTGCAGCCTTTTGGTTTTCTTCACATCGAAGCGGATGGAAGAATTGGAGTTGGAGTTGGCGCAGGAGGAGCCGAGGAATTTGGTGCAGTTTCTTGGAGAGGGAATTGATGCGGTTCCCCGTCTTGAGCAATTTCTTGGTGCACCACTAGTGGGTGCCTGGCAATTTCTTCAATTGGTGGAATGGGATCATCGACCTGGAATCAGCATTTTCTTCAGCAGGTTGAATGACATCAGCCAGTCTTTGGTATTTTCTTCAAGAGGGCTGAGATGAGGCTCCAGCTGAGGAATTTCATGTTGCCTTTGGGCAGCAACATTTGTGAATTTCTTCATCAAAGTTGATTTAATCTGGTCTTGGCTCCTTTCCAATCAGCATAGTATGAATCGAAGTTTTTGTTGAGGTCTTGAATTTCAGTTTGGATTTGGAGAAGCTCCTCAGGTGTCATCTTGACAACGTTTTTCTTCAGGAACTTCTCCTTCCTGTATTGAGCCTTTTTTATTTCCCTCGCCTTTCCATACTTCCATTTTTCTTCGGGATATGAAGTGAGTCAACATATGACTTTGTCCAGTGTCAAATGAAGGTCGTGCAGAGGGGTATTGGGATCATTGTGCGAGATCAATAAAGTCGAGGACTTTCTTGGGTCCAATAGCAAAGGGTACAGATGTTCCTTTGGCTCTAACGGTCCTTACTTGACGGTCTCTAATGATTCCCAAAATCTTCATCGATGCCTCATCATCGGATGGTACATGGAATGCAACCATTTTCCTCTTTGGGCTAGGCCGAGGACCTCGCAAATCCAGCTGTTGCCTTGGTCTTCAAATGAGCCGGGCGGATGAGGAAGTTGGAGCAGCCGAGAACTTGCAGAGATGCTCGAGGCAATTGAGAAACCGGTGGTCCTTTGACAAGTAGCCGTGCACAGGAACTGAAGGTTTTGACGGAGCTGTTGAGGACTTTGATGAAACAAAGAAGAAGGTGAGGAATTTGCTTGAAAGGTGCTCACGAGGAACGTGGCCGTGAGGGCGCAGATAATGAAGCACTTGGCTTATTAGCAGGCTTCTTTTGCATTGATTTCTCGGTTTGACCGAGACCTCGATGCAGCGATAGCAGCAGCAGAATCTTCATTGAATTTCTTCACCGCTTGCTTTGCTTGCTTTGCCAATTTTGCTTGGCGTTTAGCCCATTCATCGGAAAATCCTCACCGCTTTGATGCTAGTGGGATCAGCTATTTGGCTGGTGCCAAAGGAGCTCTTGGGCATGGAGGATTTAGAGCGAATTTCTTCATGTACTTAGGAGTTACATATCTGTATTCCTTCCATTCCCGTGCCCATCTCCGCTCAATCTTACGAATACGCACCTTGCGTTGATTTTGTTTTCTTCATCCGGTGTGCGATGAGTCGGCATAGATTTCCTCGTGGATTTCAAACGCTGTCATAACCTCAGTTTCTTTCCTCCCTTATGTGGCTTCTTACCGTACGCCATTTTCTTCGCTTGAGGAAATTGAACAATTGAGTTCTCTCGAAGAAGTGTGCAGTTTTCTTCGAGGAACACCGCAAATGAGTTAAGTTGATGAGAACCTAGGGATTCAGCAGCGGACATTTGTACTGTGGAATGCAGTATAGGTGCGAGGAATTTGGAGAGGTCATATGCGTTCTCGTAAGGTTTTTCAAAAGAACAAGTTTTGAGGATTTTGACCAGATGAGCCTTGAAGAATTTCAATAAGCGTTCTTTGTCTTAGGTTCCAGAGTTGTATAGATCAAGATCCACACAATTGAGGAATCTTGAAGAAAATCATAGCTTAGAGAAACGAGTCAAGAGATTTGAGGTGTTCATATGTGTGAAGATTTGAAAAATAAACACCTTTGAAGAATTTGAAGAAAATTTGAGAATCAAAGCGAGTAATAAAAGTAACTTTTAATTTACTCAAGTGAAGAACACGACGAACCCGAGAAGAACAGTTGGGAAGTTCGTCCGTTCAGATCTTCCACGCCCTAACTTGGCGGAGGAAGACAGCTACGGCACGGCAAGTGAGTGAGGATTTCCGCGGTCGGCGCGAGTACGTCGGCGACGAGGTCAAGGCAGTGAAGCTTTTCCTCACCGGCGATGATGGAGTAGCGGCGGCGCTAGGGTTTGAGGAGCTCGAGCGGGAGAGAGAGATCGAGCGCAGTAAAAGAAGTGAGGAAGGGGAGAGGGGTATTTATAGACACGGTGAAAAAGCGGATCGTCCAAGATTTAGGACGAACATGCCTGACCGCTTCCCTTCTCACGACATGTGTCACCCACGCATTGTGTAGTGGAGATGGGTATACGATCGTGGGTGAATAAAGTAATGCATCGTGGGATGCGGAACGGTTTGAGCGGCAAAACCGAAGGTTTGGATAAGATTAGTTTTAAAGTGTCGTTCGCAATTTCTTCAGCTGTCAAGGACACAGTGAAGATTTTGAACGAGTTTCAAAGTAGAACGCACATGAAGAATTTGTGAATGAATTGGGTTGAGTATAGCATAGAGGGGAAAGGGTCCGATCACATTCACTTAGCAGAAAAAGCGACTTGAAGAAATGGCCATAAGTGAATGTCAGAGAGGACATAAATCCATATATATATATATATATAGCCAATGAAGAAAGACGACGGAAATAGTGAAGATTTTGCAAAGTTGAAGAATTTGAAAAACTGAAGAATTTCAAAACTCGAGGAAAATTCAAATTGAAGATTTTCAACTTTGGTGGTGGCGTGACCCAATCAGATAAGAATGATGATTTCAGACACCGCGCATAATTGTCGAGGGTTCGAGAATCAAATTCTTCATTAATTTCTTCACACTAAGAGTGTTATTCTTCATTGATTGAAGAAAAACGTTTCTTCATGTGTTGCACATCTAAGTCATCAATTTTGCATAAGTGTTAGGATGTGTGTCCTTTTCAAAGAACATTCGAAGATTCTAAGATATTTAGCTCACACCGCAACTTGCTAAATCTCTTCTCATCCAAGGGCTTAGTGAAGATATCAGCTAGCTGTTCTTGATCTTCACGTGCTCGATGGAGATGTCGCCTTCAACACATGATCACGAAGAAAATGATGACGAATTTGAATGTGCTTTGTCTTCGAGTGCTGAAGCTGGGTTGTGAGCAATCTTGATGGCACTCTCATTGTCACGATGAGAGGCACATTCTTCATGTTGATGTCGTAGTCCTTGAGGGTTTGCTTCATCAATAGTAATTGAGCACAACACGAGCCAGCAGCAATGTATTCAGCTTCCGATTAGCGGGATGTGATACGCTTCTCGCTTTCTTCGAGGACCAACGGACCAAAGATCGTCCGAGGAAATGACAAGTACCAGATGTTGACTTGCTGTCCACACGATCACCGGCATAGTCAGTCGTAATATCCAATGAGATCAAAAGTAGAGCCCTTGGGGTACCATAATCCTAGTGTTGGTGTGTGAGCTAGATATCGAAGAATATGCTTCATGACCTTATGGTGTGATTCCTTCCGGTGTAGCTTGAAATCGGGCACACATGCAAACACTAAGCATTATATCTGGCCTAGATGCACATAAGTACAATAAGGAACCAATCATGGAGCGGTATACCTTGTGATCAAGTCAATACCATTTTCATCGGTGCATAGATGGCCATTTGTGGGCATAGGAATTTTGACACCTTTGCAATCTTGCATGCGAATTTCTTGAGGACATCTTTGAGGTATTTCTCTGAGATATGAATATGCCATTGTGTTGTTGATTTAATTTGAAGACCTAAGAAGAATTTCAACTCTCCCATCATAGACATTTGATATTCTTCACTCATCATGTAGGCAAATTCATCACTATAACGTTGGTCAGTACAACCAAAGATAATATCATCAACATATATTTGGCACACAAACAGTTCACCATCATAGGATTTAGTAAAGAGAGTAGGGTCGAGTGAACCGGTGTGAAGCCATTCTTCATGAAGAATTCCTTCAATGTATCATACCACGCCGAGGGCTTGCTTGAGGCCATAGAGGGCCTTATTTAGTCTCAAGACTTTGTCGAGATTCTTTGGATCTTCAAAACACGGGGTTGAGCAACATATACTTCTTCCTCAAGCTTACCATTGAGGAATGCACTTTTCACATCCATTTGATATAAAGTGATATTGTGATGGTTAGCATAGGCGAGTAATATGCGAATAGACTCAAGTCTAGCAACAGGTGCAAAAGTTTCATCGAAATCAATTCCTTCAACCTGTGTGTAGCCTTGAGCTACTAGTCGTGCCTTATTCCTCACCACAAGACCATTTTCATCTTGCTTGTTGCGATAGATCCACTTTGTGCCAATGATATTATGCTTATGCGAGGATCTGGACGTTTGACCAGTTCCAGACGTTGTTGAGCTCGAATCGATGTAATTCTTCTTGCATGGCCTGAATCCACTCCGGCTCCAGTAAATGCTTCATCTACCTTAGTGGGCTCTGTGGATAGAGACAAAAGCATAGTGCCCACAAAAGTTAGATAAATGTGAAGCTTTTGAGCGTGTGAGAGGACTGGCGCTTCAATGTCATCGATGATCTTGTCAACTTGCACTTCTTTTGCAACGCGAGGATGAGCTGGTTGTCGTCGAGAATTTGATCATTTTCCTCAAAGCACCATTTTCTTCAAAGATTATCTTCGTGTGCATCAGCTTGACGTTCTTCACAGACAGGAATGAATTCTTCACAGATTCTTCAAGAGGGAATGACATCCTCGGTTGCCTTGAACTTGATGGACTCTCGTGTGCTGGTTCATCTAACACGGAAGGTAGGTGCTCTCTTTACAGCCATTAGTTTCATCGAATCAAGACATCTACGCTTTCAACAACCTTGTGAAGGGCGATGTTGAAGACTTTGTAGGTGTGCGAGTCCTTTCCGTAACCAAGCATAAAACCTTCATGTGCTTTCGGTGCAAATTTGGAGTTGTGGTGAGGATCTCTAATCCAGCATTTAGCAATCAAGACTTTGAAATAACTTACATTGGGTTTCTTGTCCGTGAGGAGTTCATAGGCAGTCTTTTTGAAGAATTTGTGAAGATATACTCTTGTTGATGATGTGGCACGCGGTGTCAATTGCTTCAATCCGTAAACGACTAGGCGTTTTGTATTCATCAAGCATAGTGCGAGCCATCTCAACAAGAGTTACATTCTTGCGCCCACGACGCCATTTTGCCGAGGAGTATAAGGAGCAGATAACTCATGAGTAATACCAAGTTCATCAAGATAGTCATCAAGACCGAATTCTTGAACTCGGTTCCATTGTCACTCTGATGTGCTTGATCTTCACACCAAAGTTGGTTGAAGCCCTCGAGGAAAATCGTTTGAAGATTTCACGCACTTGATTTTTGTAAGTAACAATGTGTACCCATGTGTAACGAGAGTAATCATCAACAATAACAAAGCCATATAGTGATGCTTCATTAACGACAAATTGAATAATGATTGGGACCAAAGAGGTCCATGTGAAGCAATTCAAGGGACGAGTAGTGGTCATGATAGTCTTCATTTGGATGCTTGGCCTTGGTCATTTTTCCAGCTTCACAGTTCGCATAGGTGATCCTTGAGGAATTTGACATTCTCAATGCCAATGACATGCTTCTTCTTCGCATGGCGTGTGCAAAATTCCTCATGCCTGCGTGACCAAGTCTTCGATGCCATAGCCACCTTCACGAAGCTTTTGCAAGTAGACACACGGCTGGTTGTGGTCCCGTGGAAAAATCAACAATATACAAGTCTCCTCTCCTAAAGCCTTCAAGACTTTGGAATTGTCGCCTTCCATAATCACAACACACCGATACTTGCCAAAGATAACAACCATATCAAGATCACAAAGCATTGAGACCGACATGAGGTTATATCCTAAAGACTCAACAAGCATGACTTTGTCCATGTGCATGTCCTTAGAGATAGCAACCTTACCAAGTCCCAATACCGACTTTTGCCTTTGTCAAAAAGATGATATGCTTCAGATGTGACGGTGATAAGGTAGCATCCATCAATAGATTCTTGTCACCGGTCATGTGATTTGTACATCCACTATCGAGAACCCACTCGGTAGCTTTGGGTTGATCATCCTGCAGATGAATTAGTACAACTTACGATCTCATATACTTCATCGCTGAAGAATATGATATCAAGTTCATCGAGATGAATTTCATCGACCAAGATTCGAGATAAGCGGTATGAGGACGTGTGAAATGAAAGTTCATTTCATCATGATTAGCTGCGTCCCTTTCGTGCAATTTTGTCGGGGCCCCTCAAAGAAATTCTTGACGTTAAGGCACGCCCGGAGACCTGACCTTGAGAAGAGATTAGTTCTTTTTCTTCACCACCCACGTCTGAAGGTGGCAAAGAGTTCATCATTATGCGAGCACCATACGAGAATGGTGGCATAGAGGCCAAACCATTTCGTTTCACATAAGATGGGTTAGGGTAAACATATGAATAAGCGGAGAAATTCTTCGAGGACTTATGAACATATTGGTTTGAAGAATAATGCACATATTCATAGCCCTTAGCTCTACCTGCGAAACAGAGTTGTTAGCACGATGATAATCATATGAGGACTTTGATCCTTTTGAGGAATTTGATCCACGTGAGGAATTTGGTCCGTATGAGGACTTGGATCCATATGAAGAACTAGGTCCATATGAAGAATTTGATCCGGGGTTCCTATTCTTCCTTTGGTGGTGTCATGAGGACATTCACACGAAGACTTTCAAAGAACTTCTTGGGAACCCAGATTTTCTTCATAGGGGAACCGTTCAGCGATTAGTGCCAACATATCTAGCAAATACTTCACCATTACGATTTTTGAACAGTTTATAGTTGGAGTCAAATGACTCATCGGAAGAATGAGGAGATTCACATGTAAAGCCAGATAAGTTAGATGGATCAATCTGGAAGTCCCTTTGCAGCAACCCACGAGGTTTTGGGGTACTGCTCGGGGCTTCCAAGATATGTTCCATCGGCATTTAATTTCCTCTCAAATGCGATACCCTCTTTCCTAGGGTTCTGTTGAGGATCTGCTTTTTAAGCACATCACAAAGAGTCTGATGCCCTTTGAGGCTTTTGTACATGCCTGTCATGTACAATTCCTTCGATCTGCATCGTCAAAGATACTAGCAATGTTCTCAGATGAGGAATTAGTGATAGCAGAGGCAGGTGAAGAATTTGTAACAGTTGAAGCATTTGAGCATTCAGGCGAGGAATTAACAGATTCACGTTCAATGCACTTTAAGCATGGAGGAACAAATTCTTCCTGAGAAGCGCTGATTTGTTGAGCAAGCAATGAATCGCGCTCCTTCTGAAGATCTTCATAACTCGCTCTTAGCTTCTCAAGATCTTGCTTTCTTTGAAGAAATTCATAAGAAAGTTTCTCATGATCAGATAAGAGAGTGTTATGATGACCTTGAAGGTTGTCAAGCCTAGATCAAGTCTCAAGATTTTCATCGGGGCTTGAGTGCGATCCATTTCTTCACGTAACATATCATCACTTTTACCTAACATGTTTTGAACCTTTTCCAAGGCATGTTGTTGTTTGGTGGCAAGGCAAACAAGTTTGGTATAGCTAGGTTCAATATCATCATCAGATTCATCATCATCAGATTCACAGCCACTATATTCAGATGAGGAACATTCGGTTACCTCGTCACCCTTTGCCATGAGACATGATGCAGATGATGATGATTCTGGCTCGAAAGTCATCGTTTTGAGAGATTCCTTGAAGTCCTCAAACCAGGGATCATGACGGGTTCAATGACCTTCATAGACGCTTGAGATTCGGTCCCGTGATAAGCTTCAGATTGCAAAGATGCATAATGCGCTTGAATTCATCTCTAGATAGGCGAGGAATAGATGATATCCTTCGCCATGATGTCAAGTCGAGTGAACTTATGAATATCATCGGTGTTCGCCGCCTTGCATAGATCAAGAAGGCCAATTTGGTGACGGTCCACAGCTGTCATCCATTGCCATGAGGCGCTTCCTCATCATGGCCTTCCACTTGGGATAATCGTGGACCGTCAAAGATAGGGCATGTCACTTTCTTCATACGTGGTCGACATAACTAAAACTCCGGTGGTTAAACCAAAATCACACGCAGAACAAGGGAGTACCTTGCTCGATACCAATTGAAAGTGCGTTATATCGACTAGAGGGGGTGAATAGGCGATTTTTATGAATTCTTCAACGAGGAATTTGCGGTGAGGAAATTCCTTAATGAAGAAATACTTGCAGCGGAATAAGTACTCGAAGTAAGCGTGATAGATTACAAGCATAGTCATCATGATGAAATGAAGACAATCACAGAGCATGCAGAAAAGCGTAATCACAGGATAACACAAGATGAAGACAAACAGATCAAGAAATAGAACCGAGGAAATTGAGAAAGTCTTCAACAAAGTCTTCAAACACAGATATGACAAAACACTCAACACGGTTATGAGGAAATGAAAGGGTTGAGGAAATAGAACCGATTAGGTTGGTGAAGACAATGATTTGGTAGACCAGTTCCAACTGTTGTCTCGGTTGTACGTCTGGGTTGGAGCGGTGAGTATTTAAACTCGAGGACACACGGTCCGGACACCCGATCGGCCCGCACGCCTTCAGGACACCAAGTCCTCACCGTATTCTCCTTGAACTAAGGTCACGCAGACCTCGTCCAATCACTCGTGGTAAGTCTTCAGCGACTTCCAAACCTTCACAGACTTGGTCACTCGGCAATCCACAATTCCTCTTGGATGTTTCTAGACCTTGACGCCTAACCGTCTGGAAGAAGCACGATCTTCAAAGGTAACAAGCGTCGGATCCACGCAGATCAATTTCTTGATGATGCTCAATCACTTTGGGTTTGTTGGGGTTTGGTTTTGGGTTTTCCTCACTTGATGATTTTCGCTCAAAGTCCTCAGAGGATGGGTTGCTCTCAAATGACAAGTGTCAAGTTCTCTCGGGGCAGCCAACCAGCTAGTGGTTGTAGGGGGCGGCTATTTATAGCCTAGGGAGCAGCCCGACATGATAAGACATAAATGCCCTTCAATGATATGACCGTTAGGTGGATAAGATATTTTGGGACAGCTGGCTCAAGAAGACAAAGAACGGGTCGGAAATTTGAACATCAAATTCCTCGGGGCTATCATGTTCCTCCTTTGTGTAGGCAATTCAAGACTGGCGAATTCCTAACTCCTCGATCGAACAAATTCCTCACGACCGGAAGAGCTTTGTCTCATCCTTTGAAGAAATTGATCGAATCGTATGAGATTTCCAAAAGCTTCACTCGATGTTATTGGTTGGTGTTGGATTTGAGTTGAGCATCAAATGGAAATTTTTCCTTAGTATTTCCTCGACCCCCTTTTAACAGTACGGTGTTTCCTATGACTCAAGAAAGAGAAAATGAAACTACGAAAACAAAAGTCTTCACGCTTCATGTTCCTCAAATGAATATCAAAACTTCAAGGTCACACCAATTTCTTCACTTTCAAAGTCTTCAGAAAGTCTTCAGATTATCAAAGTCTTCAGTTGAAGAACTTCATTTTTAGGGTTCGAATTTCACTGTGAATATCAAACTCCTCATAGACTTATAGACCTGTGTACACTCACAAGCGCATTAGTTACTTAACCTATAAGTCTTCAATACACCAAAATCACTAAGGGCACTAGATGCACTTACAATCTCCCCTTTTGGTGATTGATGACAACATAGGTTAAGTTTTCAACGAGGATAAACATATGAAGTGTAAATCGATAATGAGGAATTTGATTGCAAGATATAGAAGAACTCCCCCTGAAGATGTGCATAGTGAGGAATTTGCTTTTGAGGCAATGCACATTTGAAGAATTGAATCATGGAGATCTCCACCTATATCTTGTAATCCATACACGCATTTGACATATAATATGAGGAATTTGAAATGCATGATGAAATATGGTGCTTGATGTTATTCAGAGCAAGCAAAATAATGTATAAAGAGTATCAGAGCCCAAATCGATTTGCTATGAAGATTTTCAAAGAGCTCCACGAGAATCAGAGCATAACTAATGTAATCGGTGCATAGAGTAAGAGCATAATGCATCAAAAGTATCAAAGCACCATCGGGTTTAAGATTACAACTCGATCCAATAAAAGGTTTCGTAAGAGCGAGAGTTGTAACTTAATAAAATACTGTATATAGACAAAAACTAGACCCGCTTGAAGACTAACTCAAATTTCTCCCCCTTTGTCATCGAATGACCAAAAGGATCGGGACTGAGGACTAACGCTCTTGAAGAATTTCAAGTTGAAGACGGAGCGCCAGCATTGTCGGGGTTGTTTGTTGAAGTAGGACCAGCAGCAGTGTCTTCCAAGTCTTCATTTTCATCAGTGTCGCGAGATGAAGAATAGGAGCTGGCCACCAAGGAAGGAACTTTGACTTTCTTGAATTTCTTCGGAGGAGGTGCAGACCGGTCAAATTCTTCCTTGAGACCCATTGAAGTCGATTCTTCTTCACTATAGACATGTGAAAGAACAGCCAGTGCGCTTGAAGGTTTCATGAAGGTAATAGTGGTTTTTCTTCTTGCATTGTGTGTTGAGGTCATGTTGTAAAGAAGAGTACCAAACTGACGTTTGACCCACTTATGATTGCGATCAACCTTCGATGAAGGCGAGGAGTAATTCACGATCAGTCATCACCTCGGTGCGATTCCTTGAGGATTTTGCTTGGTGAGGTATTTATAATTTGAGTCATGTGTGGCGAGTCATCATTGGTGGAGTAGGATGCTGCTATGTAAACTGTCCATCCAATGGACGAATGCCTTCATCTATCACAGCGATAGCCTTGCCCTTGTCATCGGTGAGGTAATTGTCCGTTTGAGGACTTCAATCGGGGCAAGTAGCTGCGATGGTTCAAAGTGTCGACCTTGTAATTGAGTGAAGACCTTGACCGATGAATCTCATAATCCAAGGCGCATAAGGCTTCAGCTCAAATGGTGACATAGCAATGTTTGCCAGAGTCCTCATGAAGAAATCATGGAAATTGACGGGAACGCCATGGATGATGTTGAAAAGCATATTCTTCATGATGCCAACGACTTCTTCATCGTTCGAGTCGTGGCCTTTGATAGGACTCATAGTCTTCGTCGAATCCGATGGTATGTCGAGGCACATATAATAATTCCTTGACGAGGAATTTGGTTCTTGGGGCCTGCCTTGGCTTCAAAGGCTTCATCAAGACTTGCATATAGTGATTTGAAAGTTCTTTTTCTTCATAGATACGACGTGCACCATCAAGCGGAGGATCGAGTGGTAGGGCACGGGCAGTTCACTTCTTTGGTGCCTTATAGTGGGTATTTTCGGTCATCCAATCTAAGACCCATGAATTTACGTCTTGGCGTCTCCGTGATGTCTTGAGGTTGCATAGAATGAAGAATTAGCTCTTCATTCCAATCACAAATATCGGTCAGAAGTTTAGAAGTCCTGCGTCGTGAAGAACACCGAGGGCGGCTCAAAGTTCGGCAGCGACTCCATATCCACATGAGGAATATGAGCATGATCGAAGATTTTGTCCTTGTTGAAAAGCACCGAGGAATAGAAGTTGGCTTGGTGGCAGTCCGTAAGCCGCCTCTTCCTAATGCAGCGAGAATCATAAGGATTATATTGATTGAAGAACACGTGCTCGGCAAAGAAATCTTCAGCCTTGAACTTTTGTTTGGTTGAGAACGGATTCTTTTGCTTGGGCGAGAGGGGTGTCGATGAGTTGCATCACCACCTCGGGAATCACAAGTTCAGGTTCTTGACTGAGGAATTTCTTGTTCCTCAACTTGCGGTCGAGGATTAGCAGCAGCAGTTAGCTTTCATCAAAGCACTAGCGGCTGGAATTTCTTCATGCCGCAGAACCAATGGGTTGATTTTCTTGAGTCTATTTGGACGGTTTGTGCGGGGAGTGAGGAATCTGTTGGAGCGGGGTGAAGAGAGGAGTATTGGGATCTTGACTTTCCCAAAAGTCATCATTTATCAACTGGAGTGGTGCATCCAATATCCACATCTTCATTTTCAGTTCCTCGACACCAGCTTTTGAGGAATTTCATAGTCGATGAGGACATAAGCTGGGGTTGAAGGGATTGCTTCCACTTCAATTTCTTCATCAATTTTCTCTGACGAAGCGGCAGATTGATGTTCTTCATCGAGATCCGATTGGGATCTCATAGTCTTCTCCAAAAGGAACAACTTCCTTTGATGGTATGGAGGAAATTGGAACAGCATCAATTGGGTTTTCAAATGAGCTGGTCATTGGCTTCATTTTCTTCGTGACGAAGAATCGTAGCTGGTGATGCTTTCCTTTTCTTCACAGCAGCTCGTTCTGCAGCCTTGGTTTTCTTCACATCAGAAGCAGATGGAAGAATTGGAGTTGGAGTTGGCGCAGGAGGAGCTGAGGAATTTGGTGCAGTTTCTTCAGAGGGAATTGATGCAGTTCCCCCGTCTTGAGCAATTTCTTCAGGTGCACCACTAGTGGGTGCCCTGGCAATTTCTTCAGCGGCTGGAATGGGATCATCAGCCCTGGAATCAGCATTTTCTTCAGCAGGCTGAATGACATCAGCGGTGCTGGTATTTTCTTCAGTAGGCTGAGATGAGGCTCCAGCCTGAGGAATTTCATGTTGCACTGGGGCAGCAACATTTGTGAATTTCTTCATCAGGTTGACGAATCTGGTCTTGGCTCCTTTCCAATCAGCATAGTATGAATCGAAGTTTTTGCTGAGGTCTTGAATTTCAGTTTGGATTTGGAGAAGCTCCTCGGTGTCATCTTGACAACGTTTTTCTTGAGAACTTCTCCTTCTGTATTGAGCCTTTTTATTTCCCTCGCCTTTTCATACTTCCATTTTCTTCAGATATGAAGTGAGTCAACATATGACTTTGTCCGGTGTCAAATGAAGGTCGAGGCGGAGGGGTATTGGGATCATTGTGCCAGAGATCAATAAAGTCGAGGACTTTCTTCGGGTCCAATAGCAGTGGCACAGATGTTCCTTTGGCTCTAACGGTCCTTACTTGACGGTCTCTAATGATTCCCGCAAAATCTTCATCAGATGCCTCATCATCAGATGGTACATGGAATGCAACCATTTTCCTCTTTGGGCTAGGCCGAGGACCTCGTCCAGCAGTTGCCTTGGTCTTCAAATTTGAGCCGGGCGGATGAGGAAGTTGGAGCGGTGAGGAACTTGCGAGAGATGCACGAGGCAATTGAGAAACCAGTGGTCCTTTGACAAGTAGCCAGGTGCACAGGAACTGAAGGTTTTGACGGAGCTGTTGAGGACTTTGATGAAACAGCAGCAGTGTGAGGAATTTGCTTGAAAGGTGCTGCTGAGGAACGTGGCCGTGAGGGCTTATAATGAAACACTTGGCTTATTAGCGTGCTTCTTTGCATTGATTTCCTCGGTTTGACCGAGACCTCAGTGGCAGTAGCAGCAGCAGAATCTTCATTGAATTTCTTCACTGCTTGCTTTGCTTGCTTTGCCAATTTTGCTTGGCGTTTAGCCCATTCATCAGGAAAATCCTCACCGCGTTTGATGCTAGTGGGATTAGCTATTTGGCAGTGCCAAAGGAGCTCTTGGGCATGGAGGATTTAGAGCGAATTTCTTCATGTACTTAGGAGTTACATATCGTATTCCTTCCATTCCCGTGCCCATCTCCGTTCAATCTTACGAATACGCACCTATGCGTTGATTTTTGTTTTCTTCATCCGGTGTGCGATGAGTCGACATAGATTTCCTCGAGGATTTCAAACGCTGTCATAACCTCGGGTTTCTTTCCTCCTTCTGCGGCTTCTTACCGTACGCCATTTTCTTGAGTTGAGGAAATTGAACAATTGAGTTCTCTGAAGAAGTGTGCAGTTTTTCTTCGAGGAACACTGCAAATGAGTTAAGTTGATGAGAACCTAGGGATTCAAAGCGGACATTTGTACTGTGAACAGAGTATAGGTGCGAGGAATTTGGAGAGGTCATATGCGTTCTCGGAAGGTTTTTCAAAAGAACAAGTTTTGAGGATTTTGACCAGATGAGCCTTGAAGAATTTCAATAAGCGTTCTTTGTCTTAGGTTCGAGTTGTATAGATCGAAGATCCACACAATTGAGGAATCTTGAAGAAAATCATAGCTTAGAGAAGCGAGTCAAGAGATTTGAGGTGTTCATATGTGTGAAGATTTGAAAAATAAACACCTTTGAAGAATTTGAAGAAAATTTGAGAATCAAAGCGAGTAATAAAAGTAACTTTTAATTTACACGAAGTGAAGAACACGACTAACTGAGAAGAACAGTTGAGAAGTTCGTCCGTTCAGATCTTCCACGCCCTAACTTGGCAGAAGGAAGACAGCTACGGGCGGCGGCAAGTGAGTGAGGATTTCCACGGTCGGCGCGAGTACGTCGGCATGACGAGGTCAAGGCAAGAAGCTTTTCCTCACCGGCTGACGATGGAGTAGCGGGCGGCGCTTAGGGTTTTGAGGAGCTCGGCGGGAGAGAGAGATCGAGCGATAAAAAAGAAGTGAGGAAGGGAGAGGTATTTATAGACACGGTGAAAAAAGCGGATCGTCCAAGATTTAGGACGAACATGCCCCACCGCTTCCCTTCTCACGACATGTGTCACCCACGTCTTGTGTAGTGGAGATCGTGTCTGATCGTGGGTGAATAAAGTAATGCATCGTGGGATGCGGAACGGTTTGAGTGGCAAAACCGAAGGTTTGGATAAGATTAGTTTTAAAGTGTCGTTACTTGCAATTTCTTCAAATATCAAGGACACGGTGAAGATTTTGAGCGAGTTTCAAAGTAGAACGCATACATGAAGAATTTGTGAATGAATTGGGTTGAGTATATCATAGTGGGGAAAGGGTCCGATCACATTCACTTAGCAGAAAAAGCGACTTGAAGAAATAGCCATAAGTGAATGCTGTAGAGGACATAAATCCATATATATATATATATATATATAGCCAATGAAGAAAGACGACGGAAATAGTGAAGATTTTGCAAAGTTGAAGAATTTGAAAAACTGAAGAATTTCAAAATTGAGGAAAAATTCAAATTGAAGATTTTCAACTTTGGTGGTGGCGTGACCCACCGTATAAGAATGATGATTTCAGACACCGCATTACAATTGTCGTAGGGTTACGAGAATCAAATTCTTCATTAATTTCTTCACACTAAGAGTGTTATTCTTCATTGATTGAAGAAAATCGTTTCTTCATGTGTTGCACATCTAAGTCATCAATTTTGCATAAGTGTTAGGATGTGTGTCCTTTTCAAAGAACATTCGAAGATTCTAAGATATTTAGCTCACACCGCAACTTGCTAAATCTCTTCTCATCCAAGGGCTTAGTGAAGATATCAGCTAGCTGTTCTTCAGTCTTCACGTGCTTGATGGAGATGTCGCCCTTCAACACATGATCACGAAGAAAATGATGGCCAATTTGAATGTGCTTTGTCTTCGAGTGCTGAACTGGGTTGTGAGCAATCTTGATGGCACTCTCATTGTCACTGATGAGAGGCACATTCTTCATGTTGATGTCGTAGTCCTTGAGGTTTGCTTCATCAATAGTAATTGAGCACAACACGAGCCAGCAGCAATGTATTCAGCTTCCGCAGCGGGATTGTGATACGCAGTTCGCTTTCTTCGAGGACCAACGGACCAAAGATCGTCCGAGGAAATGACAAGTACCAGATGTTGACTTGCTGTCCACATGATCACCAGCATAGTCGAGTCGAGAATATCCAATGAGATCAAAAGTAGAGCCCTTGGGGTACCATAATCCTAGTGTTGGTGTGTGAGCTAGATATCGAAGAATATGCTTCACTGACCTTATGGTGTGATTCCTTGGTGTAGCTTGAAATCGGGCACACATGCAAACACTAAGCATTATATCTGGCCTAGATGCACATAAGTACAATAAGGAACCAATCATGGAGCGGTATACCTTGTGATCGAAGTCAATACCATTTTCATCAGTGCATAGATGGCCATTTGTGGGCATAGGAATTTTGACACCTTTGCAATCTTGCATGCGAATTTCTTGAGGACATCTTTGAGGTATTTCTCTGAGATATGAATATGCCATTGTGTTGTTGTGATTTAATTTGAAGACCTAAGAAGAATTTCAACTCTCCCATCATAGACATTTGATATTCTTCACTCATCATGTAGGCAAATTCATCACTATAACGTTGGTCAAGACAGCCAAAGATAATATCATCAACATATATTTGGCACACAAACAGTTCACCATCATAGGATTTAGTAAAGAGAGTAGGGTCGAGTGAACCGGTGTGAAGCCATTCTTCATGAAGAATTCCTTCAATGTATCATACCACGCATGGGGGCTTGCTTGAGGCCATAGAGGGCCTTATTTAGTCTGAAGACTTTGTCGAGGATTCTTTGGATCTTCAAAACACGGGGGTTGAGCAACATATACTTCTTCCTCAAGCTTACCATTGAGGAATGCACTTTTCACATCCATTTGATATAAAGTGATATTGTGATGGTTAGCATAGGCGAGTAATATCTTGAATAGACTCAAGTCTAGCAACAGTGCAAAAGTTTCATCGAAATCAATTCCTTCACACTGTGTGTAGCCTTGAGCTACTAGTCGTGCCTTATTCCTCACCACAAGACCATTTTCATCTTGCTTGTTGCGATAGATCCACTTTGTGCCAATGATATTATGCTTGCGAGGATCTGGACGTTTGACCAGTTCCCAGGAGCGTTATTGAGCTCGAATCGATGTAATTCTTCTTGCATGGCCTGAATCCACTCCGGCTCAGAAATGCTTCATCTACCTTAGTGGGCTCTGTGATAGAGACAAAAGCATAGTGCCCACAAAAGTTAGATAAATGTGAAGCTTTTGAGCGTGTGAGAGGACTGGCGCTTCAATGTCATCGATGATCTTGTCAACTTGCACTTCTTTTGCAACGCGAGGATGAGCTGGTTGTCGTCGAGAATTTGATCATTTTCCTCGGCACCATTTTCTTGACATTATCTTGAGGTGCATCGACAGCGTTCTTGGCGTCTGAGGAATGAATTCTTCAGCAGATTCTTGAGGGAATGACATCCTCGGTTGCCTTGAACTTGATGGACTCCTCGGTCTTGGTTCATCTAACCACGAAGGTAGGTGCTCTCTTTGCGAGCCATTAGTTTCATCGAACCGCACATCTGAGTTTCAACAACCTTGTGAAGAGGCGATGTTGAAGACTTTGTAGGTGTCTTGAGTCCTTTCCGTAACCAAGCATAAAACCTTCATGTGCTTTCGGTGCAAATTTGGAGTTGTGGTGAGGATCTCTAATCCAGCATTTAGCACGAAGACTTTGAAATAACTTACATTGGGTTTCTTATGCGTGAGGAGTTCATAGGCAGTCTTTTTGAAGAATTTGTGAAGATATACTCACATTGATGATGTGGCACGCGGTGTCAATTGCTTCAATCCGAGAAGCGACTAGGCGTTTTGTATTCATCAAGCATAGTGCGAGCCATCTCAACAAGAGTTACGTTCTTGCGCTCCACGGCGCCATTTCTTTGAGGAGTATATGAGCGAGATAACTCATGAGTAATACCAAGTTCATCAAGATAGTCATCAAGACCGAATTCTTGAACTTCGGTTCCATTGTCACTCTGATGTGCTTGATCTTCACACCAAAGTTGGTTGAAGCCCTCGAGGAAAATCGTTTGAAGATTTCACGCACTTGATTTTTGTAAGTAACAATGTGTACCCATGTGTATGAGAGTAATCATCAACAATAACAAAGCCATATAGTGATGCTTCATTAACAATGACTGAATAATGATTGGGACCAAAGAGGTCCATGTGAAGCAATTCGAAGGGACGAGTAGTGGTCATGATAGTCTTATTTGGATGCTTGGCCTTGGTCATTTTCCAGCTTCACGGGCTCCGCATAGGTGATCCTTGAGGAATTTGACATTCTCAATGCCAATGACATGCTTCTTCTTCCAAGCGTGTGCAAATTCCTCATGCTGCGTGACCAAGTCTTCGATGCCATAGCCGATATACGAAGCTTTTGCAAGTAGACACACGGCTGGTTGTGGTCACGTGGAAAAATCAACAATATACAAGTCTCCTCTCCTAAAGCCTTGAAGACTTTGGAATTGTCGACTTCCATAATCACAACACACCGATACTTGACAAAGATAACAACCATATCAAGATCACAAAGCATTGAGGCTGACATGAGGTTATATCCTAAAGACTCAATAAGCATGACTTTGTCCATGTGCATGTCCTTAGAGATAGCAACCTTACCAAGTCCCAATACGACTTTTGCCTTTGTCAAAGAAAAGATGATATGCTTCAGATGTGACGGTGATAAGGTAGCATCCATCAATAGATTCTTGTCACCAGTCATGTGATTTGTACATCCACTATCGAGAACCCACTCAGTAGCTTTGGGTTGATCATCCTGCAGATGAATTAGTACAACTTACGATCTCATATACTTCATCAGTGAAGAATATGATATCAAGTTCATCGAGATGAATTTCATCGGTCGGTATTCGGATAAGCGGTATGAGGGCGTGTGAAATGAAAGTTCATTTCATCATGATTAACTGCGTCCTTCGAGCAATTTTGTCGGGCCCCCAAGAAATTCTTGAGACGTTAAGAGCGCGTCGGAGACTGACCCTGCGAAGAGATTAGTTCTTTTCTTCACCACCCACGTCTGAAGGGGTGGCAAAGAGTTCATCATTCTGCATGCGAGCACCATACGAGAATGGTGGCATAGAGGCCAAACCATTTCGTTTCACATAAGATGGGTTAGGGTAAACATATGAATAAGCGGAGAAATTCTTCGAGGACTTATGAACATATTGGTTTGAAGAATAATGCACATATTCATAGCCCTTAGCTCTACCTGCGAAAGCGAGTTGTTATACGATGATAATCATATGAGGACTTTGATCCTTTTGAGGAATTTGATCCACGTGAGGAATTTGGTCCGTATGAGGACTTGGATCCATATGAAGAATTAGGTCCATATGAAGAATTTGATCTGGGGTTCCTATTCTTCACTTTGGTGGTGTCATGAGGACATTCACTGAAGACTTTCAAAGAACTTCTTGGGAACCCAGATTTTCTTCATAGGGGAACCGTTCTGCGATTAGTGCCAACATATCTAGCAAATACTTCACCATTACGATTTTTGAACAGGTTTATAGTTGGAGTCAAATGACTCATCGGAAGAATGAGGAGATTCACATGTAAAGCCGGATAAGTTAGATGGATCAAGCTGGAGGTCCCTTTGCAGCAACCACGAGGTTTTGAAGTCTTTGCTTTCGGGCTTCGGTATGTTCCATCGACATTTAATTTCCTCTCAAATCGATACCCTCTTTCCTAGGGTTCTGTTGAGGATCTGCTTTAAGCACATCACAAAGAGTCGATGCCCTTTGAGGCTTTTTGTACATGCTGTCATGTACAATTCCTTCGATCTGCATCGTCAGAGATACTAGCAATGTCCTCGAGATGAGGAATTAGTGATAGCGAGGCAGGTGAAGAATTTATAACAGTTGAAGCATTTGAACATTGGTGAAGAATTAGCGATTCACGTTCAATGCACTTTAAGCATGGAGGAACAAATTCTTCTTGAGAAGCGCTGATTTGTTGAGCAAGTAATGAATCGCGCTCCTTACGAAGATCTTCATAACTTCGCTCTTAGCTTCTCAAGATCTTGCTTTCTTTGAAGAAATTCATAAGAAAGTTTCTCATGATCGAGATAAGAGAGTGTTATGATGACCTTGAAGGTTGTCAAGCCTAGGCGAAGTCTCTGAAGATTTTCGATCGGGGCTTGAGTGCGATCCATTTCTTCACGTAACATATCATCACTTTTACCTAACATGTTTTGAACCTTTTCCAAGGCATGTTGTTGTTTGAGTGGCAAGGCAAACAAGTTTGGTATAGCTAGGTTCAATATCATCATCAGATTCATCATCATCGATTCACACCACTATATTCGGATGAGGAACATTCGGTTACCCTCGTCACCCTTTGCCATGAGACATGATGCACGAGATGATGATGATTACGGCTCGAAAGTCATCGTTTTGAGAGATTCCTTGAAGTCCTCAAACCAGGGATCATAGCGGGTTCAATGACCTTCATAGGCGTCGGAGATTCGGTCCAGATAAACCGCATTGCAAAGATGCATAATGCGCTTGAATTCATCTCTAGATAGGCGAGGAGCAGATGATATCCTTCGCCATGATGTCAAGTCGAGTGAACTTGCGAATATCATCGGTGTTCGCCGCCTTGCATAGATCAGTAAGGCCAATTTCGGTGACGGTCCACATTTCGCTGTCCATTGCCATGAGGCGCTTCCTCATCATGGCCTTCCACTTGGGATAATCGTGACCGTCAAAGATAGGGCATGTCACTTTCTTCATACGTAGTGCGACATAACTAAAACTCCGGTGGTTAAACCAAAATCACACGCAGAACAAGGGAGTACCTTGCTCGATACCAATTGAAAGTGCGTTATATCGACTAGAGGGGGGTGAATAGGCGATTTTATGAATTCTTCAGCGAGGAATTTGCGGTGAGGAAATTCCTTAATGAAGAAATACTTGCGGCGGAATAAGTACTTTCGAAGTAAGCGTGACAGATTACAAGCATAGTCATCATGATGAAATGAAGACAATCACGAGTCTGAAAGCGTAATCACAGGATAACACAAGATGAAGACAAGCGGTGAAGAAATAGAGGCGAGGAAATTGAGAAAGTCTTGATCAAAGTCTTCAAACAGATATGACAAAACACTCCAACACAGTTATGAGGAAATGAAAGGGTTGAGGAAATAGAACCGATTAGGTTGGTGAAGACAATGATTTGGTAGACCAGTTCAAGCTGTTGTGTCTCGGTTATGCGTCTGGTTGGAAGCGGTGAGTATTTAAACTCGAGGACACACAGTCCGGACACCCGATCGCTGAGCACGCAGCTCGGGACACCAAGTCCTCACCGTATTCTCCTTGAACTAAGGTCACGAGACCTCGTCCAATCACTTTCGTGGTAAGTCTTGAGCGACTTCCAAACCTTCACAGACTTGGTCACTCGGCAATCCACAATTCCTCTTGGATGCTCTAGACCTTGGCGCCTAACAAATGCGGAAGAAGCACAGTCTTCAAAAGGTAACAAGCGTCGGATCCACGCAGGATCAATTTCTTGATGATGCTCAATCACTTTGGGTTTGTTGGGGTTTGGTTTTTGGGTTTTCCTCACTTGATGATTTTCTCTCAAAGTCCTCGGAGGATGGGTTGCTCTCAAATGACAAGTGTCAAGTTCTCTCGGAGCAGCCAACCAGCTAGTGGTTGTGAGGGCGGCTATTTATAGCCTAGGGAGCAGCCCGACATGATAAGACATAAATGCCCTTCAATGATATGACCGTTAGGTGGATAAGATATTTTGGGACAGTGGCTCGCTTGACCTGACAGCAGTGAGGAAATTTGAACATCAAATTCCTCGGGGCTATCATGTTCCTCCTTTGTGTAGGCAATTCGCCTTTGGCGAATTCCTAACTCCTCGGTCGAGAACAAATTCCTCGTGACCGGAAGAGCTTTGTCTACATCCTTGAAGAAATTGGTGAAGCTGTATGAGATTTCAAAAGCTTCACTCGAAGGAATTGGTAGGTGTAGGATTTTGAGTTGAGCATCAAATGGAAATTTTTCCTTAGTATTTCCTCGACCCCCTTTCTTGATGCGGTGTTTCCTATGACTCAAGAAATAGAAAATGAAACTACGAAAACAAAAGTCTTCACGCTTCATGTTCCTCAAATGAATATCAAAACTTCAAGGTCACACCAATTTCTTCACTTTCAAAGTCTTCAGAAAGTCTTCAGAATATCAAAGTCTTCAGTTGAAGAACTTCATTTTTAGAATTAGACTTTCCTTTGTGAACATCAAACTCCTCATAGACTTATAGACCTGTGTACACTCACAAACGCATTAGTTACTTAACCTATAAGTCTTCAATACACCAAAATCACTAAGGGGCACTAGATGCACTTACATGAGCTCAAAGTGACCAAGTGTTTGGTCACGGGATCATGCATTACGGTACGAGTAAAGTGACTTGCCGGCAACGAGATTGAACGAGGTATTGGGATACCGACGATCGAATCTCGGGCAAGTAACATACCGTATGACAAAGGGAATAGTATACGGGGTTGTTTGAATCCTCGACATCGTGGTTCATCCGATGAAATCATCAAGGAGCATGTGGGAGCCAACATGGGTATCCAGATCCCGCTGTTGGTTATTGCCCGAGAGCCGTCTCGGTCATGTCTGCATGTCTCCCGAACCCGTGAGGGTCTACACACTTAAGGTTCGGTGGCGCTAGGGTTGTATGAATATGAGTATGCAGCAAACCGAATGTTGTTCAGAGTCCCGGATGAGATGTCGGACGTCACGAGGAGTTAGGAATGGTCCGGAGGTAAAGATTTATATATAGGAAGTCTTATTTTGGTCGGAGGAAAAGTTTAGCGTTATCGGTATTATGCCGGAGTGCGAAAGGGGTCCGGGGTCCACCAGTCCACCTGCCCGGGGGCACATGGGCTGTGGGGGTGCGCCTTGGCCTACATGGGCCAAGGGCACCAGCCCCAAGAGGCCCATGCGCCAAGGAGACAGGGAGGTAGAGTCCTAAAGGGAAGGCACCTCAGGGGTGCCTTGGGGAGGATGGACTCCTCCCCTCTTGGCCGCACCCTTCCTTGGAGGAAGGGGCAAGGCTGCATCTCCCCCCTCTCTTGCACCTATATAAAGGGAGGGAGGGAGGGTGGCCGCACCCATAAGCCTGGCGCCTCCCTCCTCCTGAAACACCTCCTCCTCCTCTCGTAGTTGCTTAGCGAAGCCTACTTGGGAGTTCTGCTGCATCCACCACCACGTTCGTGCTCTTTGGATCATCATTAACCTCTCCTTCCCCTTGCTTTGGATCAAGAAGGAGGAGGCGTCATCCGCTCCGTCACGTGTGTTGAGCAGCGGAGGTGCTGTCAGATTCGGCACTAGGTCATCGGTGATCTGAATCACGGCGAGTACGACTCCATCAACCCCGTTCCATTGAATGCTTCCGCACGCGATCTACAAGTGGTATGTAGATGCAATCACTCTCCCATGACTCGTTGCTAGATGAACTCATAGATGGATCTTGGTGAAACCGTAGGAAAAATTTTAATTTTCTGCAACGTTCCCCAACACTTGATGTATCCCGAGCTTTGCTATTGTAGTTGGACCTTATGATGTTTCTCCCCCTCTACTCTCTTGTGATGAATTGAGTTTCCCCTTTGAAGTTATCTTATCGGATTGAGTCTTTTATGAGAACACTTGATGTATGTCTTGCCGTGATTATCTGTGGTGACAATGGGATATCATGTGCCACTTGATGTATGTTTTGGTGACCAACTTGCGGGTTCCACCCATGAACCTATGCATAGGGGTTGGCACACGTTCTTGACTCTCCGGTAGTGGCTTTGGGGCACTCTTTGAAGTACTTTTATGTTGGTTGGATGAATCTGAGATTGTGTGATGCATATCGTATAATCATGCCCACGGATACTTGAGGTGACAATGGAGTATCTAGGTGACATTAGGGTTTTGGTTGATTTGTATCTTAAGGTGTTATTCTAGTACGAACTCTTTTATAGATTGATCCGAAAGAATAGCTTTGAGGTGGTTTCGTACCCTACCATAATCTCTACTTTTGTTCTCCGCTATTAGTTGCTTTGGAGTGACTCTTTGTTGCATGTTGAGGGCTTGTCATATGTTCTATCTATGTTATTATTGTTGAGAGAACTTGCACTAGTGAAAGTATGAACCCTAGGCCTTGTTTCCTAGCATTGCAATACCGTTTACGCCCACTTTTATTATTAGTTACCTTGCTGTTTTTATATTTTCAGATTACAAATACCTATATCTACCATCCATATTGCACTTGTATCACCATCTCTTCGCAGAACTAGTGCACCTATACAATTTACCATTGTATTGGGTGTGTTGGGGACACAAGAGACTCTTTGTTATTTGGTTGCAGGGTTGTTTGAGAGAGACCATCTTCATCCTACGCCTCCCACGGATTGATAAACCTTAGGTCATCCACTTGAGGGAAATTTGCTACTGTCCTACAAACCTGTGCACTTGCAGGCCCAACAACGTCTACAGGAAGAAGGTTGTGTAGTAGACATCAATGTTCTACCAACGCAGGGCTTCGCCTAAGCACCGCAACGATATTATCAAGGTGGATTATGGTGGAGGGGGCACCGCACACGGCTAAGAGACCAATGATCAATTGTTGTGTCTAGAGGTGCCCCCTACCCCCGTATATAAAGGACCAAGGGGAGGGGCAGCCGGCCAAGGAGGAGGCGCGCCGGGGAGGAGTCCTACTCCCAGGAGTAGGACTCCTCCTTCACTGTCCAAGTAGGAGAGGGAAGGAAGGGGAGAGAGGGAGGAAGGAAGGGGGCACCGCCCCTCCTGTCCTATTGGGACTAGAGGGGAGGCGTGCGTCACGCCTGGCCGCCCTCCTCTACTCCACTTTGGGCCCATGAGGCCGATTAACCCCCCGGGGGGTTCCGGTAACCCCCGGTACTCCGGTATACACCCAATAACCCCCGGAACCATTCCGGTGTCCGAATATAGTCATCCAATATATCAATCTTCATGTCTCGACCATTTGGAGACTCCTCGTCATGTCCGTGATCACATCCGGGACTCCGAACTATCTTCGGTACATCAAAACACATAAACTCATAATATAACCGTCATCTAACTTTAAGCATGCGGACCCTACGGGTTCGAGAACTATGTAGACATGACCAAGACACGTCTCCGGTCAATAACCAATAGCAGAACCTGGATGATCATATTGGCTCCTACATATTCTACAAAGATATTTATCGGTCAAACCGCATAACAACATACGTTGTTCCCTTTGTCATCGGTATGTTACTTGCCCGAGATTCGATCGTCGGTATCTCAATACCTAGTTTAATCTAGATTAAGTTAAGTCTCTTTACTAGATTATGTAATGCATCATTCCGTAACTAACTCATTAGCTACATTGCTTGCAAGGCTTATAGTGATGTGCATTACGAGAGGGCCTAGAGATACCTCTCCGACAATCGGAGTGACAAATCCTAATCTTGAAATACGCCAACTCAACATGTACCTTTGGAGACACCTGTAGAGCTCCTTTATAATCACCCAGTTATGTTGTGACGTTTGGTAGCACACAAAGTGTTCCTCACAGTAAGCGGAGTTGCATAATCTCATAGTTGTAGGAACATGTATAAGTCATGAAGAAAGCAATAGAGACATACTAAGCGATCAAGTGCTAAGCTAACGGAATGGGTCAAGTCAATCACATCATTCTCCTAATGATGTGATCCAGATTAATCAAATGACAACTCATGTCTATGGTTAGGAAACACAACCATCTTTGATCAACGAGCTAGTCAAATAGAGGCATACTAGTGACACTATGTTTGTCTATGTATTCACACATGTATTATGTTTCCGGTTAATACAATTCTAGCATGAATAATAAACATTTATCATGATATAAGGAAATAAATAATAATTTTATTATTGCCTCTAGGGCATATTTCCTTCAGATGATTGATCATAACCAGCAATCAAAAGCAATAGACACTCATAAGACATATCATGTGTAGCGCCCCGAGACCGGCACTATGCAGATCTAGTAACCTTGTCATAATATCGATCCCAGAACTCCACCTTCACAAAACATACATGTGAAAATGTGCACGCTATGTGGTGAAGCGTCAGTATCACATCACAGACTTCGCACACAACAACAATAATACATATATACAATAACTCATAAAACAAGGTTTTTTTAATCAAAATCCAACTTATACAATGGAAGTGAATAAACCTTATATAGGTGAGATTTCAAATTCCCTTCAGAAGGCTCAGAGTAAAGAAAATGGCGTCCATGACCCTGCCCAGACCGCTATCTGATGGGCAACCACGCTAACATCGTCCACACCATACTTGTTCTGAAGAAGCGGCAATGTTTGTTGTGTCACAGACACCACCATCGCCGGACTTGGAAAACCAAATTAGGATTTCTCTAGAAGACAAGCCCCGAGAAGGCCAATGCAGAGCAGTCATGGCCAAAGCATGGGAGCCTCCTTTCCGACGCGGCACCGGGGACCGTGAGGCACGAAGGCAAATCACAGTAGTGAGGGGCCAACCCCGAAGGCAATGACGAGCGACAGTCTTTGTTGAAGGAGCCAAAAGCTAGCATAACCGTCGTGCATCGGCTTGGAGCAAAGGAGAGGAGATGCAGTGGAGGAGCGCAGAACGAGGCATGGAGCGTTGTCTGGATCCACGGAAGGCGGAGGCCTTTGGACTTAGGGGTAGTGGAGGCCACAAGGATGCGTGAGGTGGTGGCGATCGACAAGCAACGAAGATCCTCTTTCACCGGGAACAGAGGTAGCTATGGGGATGGCCGAGAGAGGAGGTTGGTGCCCACCCTCGCCACCGTCGACGGGGCTTTGCCCGAAGGTATCCTTCGGCGCGGCGAGGTGAGTAATCTCAATACAGGAACTACTATATTATTTTTCAGGGTTGACCATACAATACTTGAGGGATTTGATGAAGATGTAGAAAGAGACATGGACATTATTATTATTTTCCAACTTTTCAATGGACACAACTATTATTTCAGGATATTTTAGATTTTATCAGCCATATTTTTGTAGGGGGTTGATTTAGATATAGAAAGAAACATGACATAATTTTCTTTCCAGCATTTCGACAAAGATCACACCTCAACCTCCGAAAACATAATGTCAATAGAAGAAGCATCAAACATAAGCAAGAAAAGGAACATTTCCACATCTCAGTAGCAACAAGAATAGATAGGGAATTGCACTTGAATTCATTTTGCAATTCCCATCATAGCATCAACTGAACAGATAGGGAGCACAGTACAGGAACATACTACGTTCAGCGTTGATCAAACAATCTTAAGGAATTTGATTCAGATATAAAAAGAAACATATGACACTGGATTTTTAGATCTCAATAATCTCCAGACAACGCCTCAATACTCAATTGTTATTTGGATAATTGGAACTTGAACGTGGACAAGCTCAGGGATCAAACCTTAGAAGCTTACAACTGGTTGGATGACAAGGCCCCAAACTTGTGAGCGAAAGCATTTTTCTCAGATTTTCCCAAGTGTGACATCTTGTTGAATGCTTCCTCTCAGCTAGGAAGGTGTTGAGCCCCAAGTGCAAGGGTTTGCAGCAAGCAAACATTTCTCTCAAAGTGGATGCAATGGGAAAATAATGGACTGGGATCCATATGTTTACTAGTGGTTTCTCTCGAAAAAATAGCAAGGTGTGATGAACAAATTACACTTATGTATTGATTAAATTACAGTTTTTAAAATTATGACTATACATGGCATTATTGCATATAGGCATCACGTTCGGAATCCATACACCATTAATCCAACTGCATCTACAACTAATACTTCACTTGAATACTTTTATCTAGCATGCATCCCAAAGTATTAAGTAAAGAACAGAGTAGTGCATTAAGCATAATGACATGATGTTGATGATATATTGTCTTCACCCTGCGTTCAAAAGACAACTACCAATCATCCTTTTGTCGTAGAGGCAACAACACAACACAAGCCCTTTTCAGTTTCTATCATTAGGGTAGATTACTCGCAAGATTGAACCAAACCAACACACACAACTCTCTCTTGGAGATCATCCATCAAACTAGGCCAAAGACAGGCAAATAGACCGAGAGATTTCTAATGTTTTCTATGATTAATATAGATTAATTCATGCAATTTTAATTATACCACCAAAGCATACATATTATTTTTCTCACCAACATATTAACCATTCCTATCTATCAATTACTATTCAACTCTCAAAAAATATATAAGTGAAGCAAAAGAGTTCTAATCATTTCATATAGGACTACCACAATGCTCTAAGAAGTTTAAGTGGAGCAGTAGAGCAATTCTATAAATGCAAGGACATGGAGTGCTATGCACATTTACCATGGTGTGATGATTGATCATGACCTGCAATCAAAAGCAATAGACACTACAAGAATAACACATATCAGGTGTAGCGCCCCAAGACCGGCACTATGCAGATCTAGCAACTTTCGCATAATATCGATCCCAAGACTCCACCTTCACAAAATATACACGTGAAAATGTGCACGCTATGTGGTGAAGTGTCAGTATCACATCACAGATTAGAAATACTTCGCACACAATAACAATAATACATATATACAACAACTCATAAAACCAGGGTTTTTTGATCAAAATCCAACTCATACAACGGAAGCGAATAAACCTTGTATATGTAAGATTGCAAATTCCTTTAAGAAAAGCAAATGACGTCCATGACCTCGCCCAAACCGCTATCTCAAGGGCAACCACGCTAACATCGTCCACACCATACTTGTTCTAAAATGTTTGTTGTGGCAAGGGTGAATCTGAGGGTAGTCGACAATTTTTCAAGAAGGAGACAACACACATGAGCGCCGTCATTGTTGAACTTTCGCTCGAAACCAAGAGTCCCGACATCCGCAGGCTACTCGAGAGAAACTCCTGGCGTCACCTTCAATGAGGAAGTAGTGTCATGGACACCACCATGGCGGACTTGGAAAACCAAACTAGGAATTCTCCATAAGACAAACCCGAGCAAGCCAATGCAGGCGGCCATGGCGAGCATAGGAGCCTCCACACCGGCGCAACACGGGGCCGTGAGGCTAAGGCAAATCACATCGGTGAGGATCGGCCCTGAAGGCAATGGCGAGCGACAGACTTTGCCGAAGGAGCCAAAAGCTAGCACAACCGCCGTGCATCAACCCAGAGCAGAGGAGGAGAGATGTAGTGGAGGGGGCGCGGAACAAGGCATGGAGCTCCATCTGGATCCACGAAAGTCGGAGGCCTTTTGGCTCTAGGATAGTGGAGGCCGCACGGAGGCGCGAGCTGGTGGCGATCGACAAGCAGCGAAGATCCCCTTCCACTGGGAAACAGAGGCAGTGGTGGGGATGGCAAGAGAGGAGGTTGGTGCGCGTCCACGCCACCGTCGGCAGACCTTTGCCCGAAGGCATCCTTCGGCGACGACAAGGTGAGGATGGGTGGCGGCGGTGTTTTACTAGGTGGCGCCCGAGAGATGGTGAGAGCGACAGCGACCCAACAGGCAAGCTAGGGTTTCCGGTCCCGATAAACAAAATGTAAGAAATAACATCGAACACTTTCAGATCTCAATACAGGAACTACTGTATTATTTTCAGTGTTTGCCAGACAATACTTGAGGGATTTGATTAATATACAGAAAGAAACATGGACATTATATTTATTTTTCAACATTTCGATGGACACAACTATTATTTCAGGATATTTAGATTTTATCAGCCATATTTTTGTAGGGATTTGTTTTAGATATAGAAAGAAACATGGCGTAATTTTCTTTCCAGCATGTCGACAAAGATCACACCTCGACCTTCGCAAACATAATGCCAATAGAAGAAGCATAAAACATAAGCAAGAAAAGGAACATTTCCACATCTCAGTAGCAACAAGAACAGATAGGGAATTGCACTTGAATTCATTCTGCAATTCACATCATAGCATCAACTGAACTTGATAAACACTATCTAAGAAACAGCATCAAACATTTTCGGGAACTAATTAAATTATTCAGTGTTTTACCTACAATCACAGTACAGGAACATACTACGTTCAGCGTTGATCAAACAATCTTAAAGGAATTTGATTCAAATATAAAAAGAAACATAGACACTGGATTTTCAGATCTCAGTAATCTCCAGACAACGCCTCAATACTCAATTGTTATTTTAGGTAGAGTTTCAGATCTCAGTGCAGGAACTATTATTTCAAGATAATTCAGAGTTTACCCAGAGACATTTGAGGAATTTGATCCATATACAGAAAGAAGCACGACACTAAGCATTTCAACGAACACACAGCATACTGCATCTCCAAGATCACACCACAACCGCTAGAGCCACCGATCTAACGAACCAAGAACAGGGATTGCAAATGCAAACGAACACCCATACATCAGTGCTTCGACCTTGGCGAGGTCCTCCTTGCCGCCGGCGCTTCTACAGCCTTCCTCTTCGGTGAGGTCCTCGCTGCCGGCGCCACCGCCTTCCTCTTCAGCGATTTCTTCGCCGGTGCCTCAGCGGACGGAGCAGGAACCGCCGCAGCAGAAGCAGCAGCCTTCTTCCTCACCAGGGCCTTGGCCGGTGCAGAGGCCGCGGGCTTCGTCTTCCCGCCGCCCTCCAGCTGCGCGGCGGCGATGCGGTCGAACTCGTCGGAGAGCTTCCGGACGCGCTTCCTCTTGGCGGCGGCGGCGATGGTGACGAGCGGCACCCCCTCGCCCTCCGACTCGCCGGACTCGGAGTCCTCATCATCATCCACGACATCGCGCCGCAGCGCCTTCTCCTGGGCCGCGACCTCCGCCTCGTCCTCAGAGTCATCGTCGTCGGAGCCCAGCGCGTCGTCGAGGGTGGCGGGGGCGGGACCATGCCCCGCGGCGCGGACCTTGGACTTGGAGGCCTTGGGGATGGACTTGGCGGAGACCCTGGCGTCGCGGCGCGCGGTGCGGCGGAGCTTGACGAGGTTGCCCTCGATGCGGCCCTGCAGGCGGAGGCGCTTGGCGCCGAGCCCGCCCATGGACCAGTGCGCGTCGCGCGCCCAGCAGAGGAGCGCGTCGGTGACGGGCGCCGGCGGGTCGACGCGGTCGCCGGGGAAGACGCGCGGGCGCGGCAGTCCGCCGCCGTAGAACCTGCCGGGGCCGAGCGCGACCACCATGGCGACTGTGGCTGAGATCCGGCCGGGCGAGCTTCTTGATCTGTTGATCCGGCGATCTCGCTGTCGCTCTCTGTGGATCTGGACGAAGGTGGGGAGTTGGGGATTGCGGCGGAGGAGATGGATGAGAGAGATGGGGGGCCGGCGAGGGGGTTTATAGGTGGGAAGGAGGCGCGCGTGGCGGGAAACGGAGCCGGGAGGCGGGGTTGGCGCCAAGAAAATGGCGGTAAAAAAAACTTGGCGCCGGGGCCAGCGCGGGAAGGCGCCGCGGCCTGGGAGCGGAAATGGCGGGAGGCGGGAACCCCCTTCTGTCTATGCGCCTTGGTCCCACTTGGCAGGCCGGTCTCGTTCCCACTGCTGCGTGGGCCCGCGTGGGAGGTTTCCTCGCCTCTCTCTCTGCAGTGGGCCCCGCGCGTCGTGCCGTCGTTTGGTTTACACAAGTCGTGTGTTCATTTACACTTAGTTGACAAAATGTTGATTCTCAAAAAAAAAAGGGTTGACAAAATGTTATGTGCCTTTAGTTTTAGGGACAATGGATTTTGGGAACTTGGTTCCACGCGCGCCCATTATAAATAATAAAATCGAGAGAAAAATAAAAGGCTAGAAGATCAAGTAATTCTGAAATTTTTTATGGGAAAAGCTTCCTTTCCACCGGCGGATCTCACCCAAACATCAACCGCCTCTTCCGTCTGCCACGTGCTACCTTGGCCGGCGTCTTCCTCTCAATCTTATCTCTTCCAAAGAAATCAAGGCCTCGTTTTTTTTTTGCCAGAATTTAGGAATTCTCCCAGAATCCGACCTTTACCCAACTTCATAAAATCTTTGGGTTTGTTTCTGATCCTATCTAATTAGACCTTCTGAAGATAGGATTGTAAAACAAATAAAACTGAGATTAGGAAGAGGTTCTGAGAGGATCGGATGCAGAATCCCAGAATTCCTGCAAAAGAACCGGCCCAAGGCTTCTTCTTCTCCCTCAAAATATCTCACGTCGCTCTCCTCTATCTCTCAGGTCACCGCATACATCATTTTGCTGCTCACGCACGAAGTGCCTTGCAGTCAAGCAACCATGGATTTTTCCTCATCCCTTCCAGCAAGCAGCCCTTACTCCTCCCTTTTTGCAGCAAGCCATGGCGCCCCAAGCCGTCGCCGGTGCTACAAGGCCGGTGCTCGGCTACTATGGCCACCGGTGCTCTGCACCAACCGTGGGAGACCTCCCGCGGCTGACAGGCTCTCGGCGAGATCCATAATCCCGAGTTTCTACAACAACGGTGTTGTTGCAAGTAATGGCGAAGCTAGTGCAAATATGAATCGTGACGAGTTTCATAGCAGTCTCTGTTGCAAAAAGGAATTGCAACAAATGTCTTGTTGCGAGGAATACGACAGTGTGAGATTACGCAACATGATTTATGTTGTAATTTTTTGAAACAAAGGTCTTGTTGCAGAAATATAGAGAAAAAGTGAAGATGTTGTTGCAATTTTTGCAACAAGTGTTTTATTCTTGAGAAATACAAAAGGAGGTCAAAGATGCTTTTTGTAAGAAAGGTCATGTTACAACAGAGGTTTTGCAACAATTGGAATGACTCACGCCCGGCCGATCTTTTGAAAAGATCGGCCGTGAGCGTTTTATACCATACATGGTTTTGAAAAAACTTCCTCCCTTTATTAACCGATAAGCTGTTACATCATTAAGTAAGAGAGGGAGAATCTCCGTGATTGCATTATCCACCCTTGAGAAGAATGAGCTCTCATAGCCATACTAGCTAGCTTATGCGCTCTTGAATTTGCTAATCTATTACGATTGATCAAAATAAGATCGAGAGAACTGCATAAGCAGATTGAAGCAATCATCAAAAATAGCTGCCGCTACTTCTCCCATTGAGCGACCGCCGTTATTCATCGTTTCCACCACCTCTAGATTATACGAATTCACCATCGGTTTATTGCATCCCATCATCACATGCCAACTCTAGGCCCTTCTTTAGAGCCATTGCTTCAGCCGACGAGCATCAACACAATGCTCCGATTTCCAATTCCCTGCAGCTATAAACGATCCGGAGGAGTCCCGTATCCTTTGCTCGGTAGCCCTGAGAAGCTCCTGGTTAAGCGCTGCATTGACATTGAGCTTGACAAAATTAGCGGCGGCTTCATCCATCCCTCGGCTTAGCTCGCCTTTGGGCGCCATGGAAGCTATGAAGTTTGCTGTAATTGCTTTAATTGATGACACCATTTTCTCTGCACTCTGTATGACCTTATCGTAAACCACTCTCCTTCGTTCCCACCAAATGTACTAGGAAGTGATAGAGATTAGCTCATGTACATTAGCTTTGGCCGATTAGTTGCAATTTCCTTATTTGAGGTTTGCATCAAAAAATCAAGGACAGACTCACCTGCTCTATCCACACCACATGCTTTCTTAATAAAATTTTCAAGTCCCAGGAGGCGCCAAACATCTAAACAGGAGATGTGTCACATCTTGACTCCACGATTGCGGTGGGCCTTGTCCGATACTTTGATGTGACGGTTTGCTAGATTAACCCTACGGAAGAGTCCCCTGAGTGTTCTCCAAGAAATACTTTCACCTTTGCAGGACATCGCCATAATTTCAGATTTTGTCCCAGATTCCATTATTACCCATAGCTTCAACACCATTTGTTCGTCTCAGTTTCCTTCCATGTTGATGGTTCCATTCCACGTGGTAAGCTGAGCGGACAGAGAAAAAACCGCCTCTGTTATAACTCCATGCAACGAAGTCTTCCATTTCATGTGCTGGTAATGGTATAGCCATGACCTGATGCGCATCTACAGGCCAAAAAGTCTGATTAATTAGCTCCTCATCCCATTGCGTAGTGACCGGGTCGATGAGATCAACAACCTTTGAAATAATATTACGTCCCCGGGGCGTGATGATTTTTCGGTCCGCCGAACCTGGCACCCGGGCATCTGACTAGATATTAATTTTTGTACCATCTCCCACCCTCCAAATATATCCATGTTTGAGTGTATTCGCCCCTGACATTATGCTCTGCCAAGTAAATGAGGCACCCTTCTTGAGGCTTGCATTGAGTAAATCACTATTCGGAAAATATTTTGCTTTGAGAATTGTTGCACATAGTGAGTCTGGATTGTCCACTAGCCTCCATGCTTGCTTAGCCAACAACGCAAGGTTAAAGCAATGGATGTCCCGAAACCCCATACCTCCTTGCTGTTTCGGTACACACAACTTCCACCAAAGCCATCCAATGCATCTTTTACGGTCATCACTTTGTCACCCCACGATGTCGACATTGCGTCGATTATTCCTTTGCAAGTTTGTTTAGGAATTTTGAAGGCGCCCATTGCATATGATGGAATTTTGTATAACCGATTTAAGTAGAACCTCCTTACCTCCTGCCGACAAGCGTCTTTCTTTCCATCCATTAATCCTTTTGTTCACTCTATCAATAGGAATTGAAAACAATCTGTTTTGTCCATGCCAATAATTGCTTTGGGAGGCCCAAGTATGTGTCATTCAATGCCTCGGTCAATATATTGAGGGTCGAGCACATCTCGGTAGCGAATAAGCACATACGTGTTAGGGGCTAAAGAAAATACTAGATTTGTCCACACTCACCGGCTGTCCCGATCTTTTGCAGTCTGAATCAAGGATGCTTTTAAGGACACAGGCATTACGATTGTTTGCTTTCATGAGTATTAGTGAATCATCGACCAAATAACAAGTTTGAAATAGATGGTGCCTCACGACACACTTTGACTCCTTGTAAATCTCCCTGTCCTCATGATGCGCCAAGAGTGCGATTAGCCCTTACGAACAAAGCGAAATAAATAGGGAGATAGTGGATCTCCTTGTCTCAGACCGCGCATTGGCGAGAAAGATTCAGTTTCCTCAGTATTGTATCTAACCCGATACTCCACAGTGGACACGCACTGCATAATCATCTTCACCCAATTAGCGTGAAATCCCATCTGCAGCATAATTCCTTCCAAGAAAGCCCACTCGACTCGATCGTAAGCTTTGTGCATATCTAGCTTGATTGCACACAGTCCCTCCTTCCCTGATCTTTTATTTTTAATTGCATGAAAGCACTCATATGCCACAAGGAAATTATCAGTGATGAGCCTACCAGGAACAAATGCACTCTGTGTTGGACTGATAATTTCCGGGAGGATTACCTTCAATCGTCCTGCAATCATCTTGGAAATAACCTTGTAAACTACTCCCTCCGTCCGAAAATACTTGTCGGAGAAATGCATAAAAATGGATGTATCTAGAACTAAA